>CM061042.1:138144815-138477002 GCA_030762985.1 Adelphocoris suturalis
TATTTTTTATTTAAAATGATAATGACCAATTATTTTGCGTTAGAAGGACTATACGAAGGACAGAAATAAACCTTTGTGTAACTAATAATTAATTATAAGTAATAAATTAATAATTTTCAGCATTTTTTAATATCGGTCGATCAAATAGTCTCCTAGAGTCAGCATGCACTTTGGTACAGAAGATCCGTGTATCAACGATGAACTCAACATCGTACGAGGCGAGAAAACTATATTGAAAATACTCGTTCCGTTTTTCGGTTAGTGATCCGTGTATATAAGATCCATATCGCACACCTAAAGATTTAAACGAGGGGGACAGAGGATGAAGTGGACTTATAACAAGGCAATATCTTTTGCTGCCCACGTCGATATGATCGAGTCAAGCTAACAATCTTGCGGACACAATAGCTCGTCCTTCGCAACGTTCGATTTCGGCCATCTTCCCCAAGCAATTGTGTATCAGCCCCGTATACCGGGTAAGGAGGGTCCGTTTCAAGAGATAAGCCCCCACTTCTCGTACCCTCTTACACAAACCCTAACTTCTTGTGATTTGAAGGGGGAATGGCTTTACAACTCTACTATTGGTCCATAGGGACAAAAACAAAGCGTTATGACCAATAATAGCGTTTACCGAACTTTCAGCATCCTCGTAATTTTATCCTATCACTGTAACTTTGTGCTATAATAGTCTCCCTCTTGCAAAGTGAAGAAAAACTTTTGATTTAGCTCTCAGTTATGTCTTTGGACCCAAATTGAATTGACTTCATCGAAGAAGTTTTAATTTCATGAAAACCTTGATTTCACGTTCTAAATAGATTCAAGACTAATACATGAAAGCTGTACAACCACAAATAAACATTTTTTTTCAACATCTTCAAAATCAGGTTTCTATTCAACTGAAGACTTGATTATACATAGTGAATAATGTTGTACCTGCGTGCCGATAAAAAATACTGTAAGTTACAAATGAATTTGACTACTGCAAAATATACGCCGTTGAAAGTGTGTGCTTACCTTTGAACCAATTAACTCCAAATGGAAGTTCCATACCCTATGTGGCCGGAACTCTACGTGCGCAGGCCCCTATTCTAATGGACAGTCAATACCGTAGCTTTAGTGGGCAGATCATACAGTAGCTCCTAATCGCCGGTGCCCATAGCACAACAAACTATTTTGCCGGACCGCTTGGGCCCCAGGAGCTCTAACCCATCGACATTAAAAAAAAAAAAAATCTGACTATAATTGGAACGATCAGATAAACAACCCCGATGGAAAAAATAAATAATCAACAACTGAAGAGTTAGGTATAGTGAGAGTGGTAGGGTGATGGCTGTAATACATAGTTGATACATCTACCCTTGTTTTGTGGTTTTCTCCACCATTTTGTGTCCACGTAGCTATTGGAATTTTTGGTGACTGCTAGGATGTCTAAAAAAGGAATAGAGTTTTCCGCATTTCGTGTGTGGATTGGAGACCATTATGAAATCTACCAAATTTCACTGAAATTATTTTTTGTGTTCCTGACGGGACGCAGAGAAGAACATCGTCTACATAAATATTTGAAAATGAATGACCGCACCTCAATAACCACCCGACATCTCCGATTTCAATCAACTGTATGATTCACGGTCAACAATTATATCAAATATATATATATATATATATATATATATATATATATATATATATATATATATTTATTTATAACAATATGTTGAGTTCTCGACCACTTTTTCTTTAAACAAGGTGTTAAGGTTCTGGAGGGTTGGTCAATTGGTCTTAAGACCGACTCTCAAGAGCCCTACACCAAATTTCACCTATATATATATATATATATTATATATATATATATTATATATAATATATATATATATATATATATATTATATATATATATATACATATACATATATATGTGTGTATACTATAACTTTCCTCTTGATAAAAATTCCGTTCTTGCGCTAAAAATTATAAAATTATAGTTTTGAGCAGATTTTCAGTCAAAACAAAATTATCAACGATTGATTAACCAGGGCATTAACAAATATTTACACAAAAATTATGCTGAAAAAACGTATTCAAATTCATTATTATTTGCTGGAAAATCTAAAAAAAACTGCAAAAAACTGAAAATATCCAAAATCTTTTTGAATCATTAAATTTTATTTAGTTTTTTTGCCATAAGATTAGTTTTTAACAATTTCTCTTTTTTGAAATTGACCAAATTTCAATACGATTTGACACATTGTAATATGGTAGTCGATTTAGGAAAATCCGCTCGTACGATCATGCTGCTTGACTGGAACTTCTTTCTCAAAAAGCTGTTTCCTGGTTTTTCCCTTGTACTCTTCATTTGTTCCCAACTACCTACGCGTGCCCACAAGCAGGAGTAAAAGTGTTTGTTATAATGACAAGTTACAAGTGTGGATTTCAGATTTCAGTTTAGGATTTCAGTTTAGATTCTAATTATATCCAAGGTAATTAGAGCGGACATCATTATATCGGCGAACGATATTCCGTCGGAGTATTATAGGTTCAATTATTATTGAATAGGATCCTGTACTCATATATTAATAACTAGCTGTCTCGCTTCGCTGTGGCTTATTAAGGTTGCATCGTTAGTCCAATTAGTTGCGAAGCTCACTAAGTTGATTGCTGTGGTTCATCACGCGATACCACAAAGAGAGACCCCGTTTAAAAGTTAAGCTTCTTTAGTTGAATAGGAACAAATTTACCATTTCCCGTCCAAAATTTAGCACTATTGGGACCCGTCGTAAGAAAAGGGACCTTATCTTACCAAATGCCGAAATTGAGCTATTGCCAATTCGAGATTCTAGAGATCCTGTTGATAATGCTGGTATTTTAAAATCCTGTTGATTTTTCTAATGCAGGTATGATTTTTCAGAATCTGGTCTCCTGGAAACCTCATTTTGAGAAAAACGCGTTCAAAGTTTGAGCAACATTCAAAAGTGAATTGTGGCCGTTGTACTGGCGATATCAACTTTTTTTTCTTCAAAGATCCGTGCGCATGTTGGGTTCATTTCACCACCAATGCAGATAATTTTGGATATGATAAAAAACTTTCAATTTTGAAGAGCAAAAGTTTAAAAAAATGTATTTACGGATGAAAAATCACACAAAATCTATCACAGAAAGTCTAAAAAGAGCACAATTTATAACTATTTCTAAGAGAACTATACATAATTCCAGTCGTATTAAAACATTAATAAGTACCTAAGATAAGGTCATTTGGGTCCCTTAATGTTTTTTGTCTTCATTGATGATGTGAGTGGTGCTATTGGGGACGGTGTGGAGCATTTGTTGTTTGCTGATGACCTAAAGATATATGTTATCGTGAGGTCCCTAGATGACTGCCTCGCTCTTCTTCGGTCATTATTGGCCCTTGATGCTTGGTGTGATAGAAACCATCTATTTTTCAATCTGAATAAGTGCTCTGTCTTCACATTTTCAAGATCTCTCAAGCTTCAGAATGACTATTCACTTAGAGGAAAATCCATACAGCGTAAATCTTTGGTTAAGGATCTGGGTGTCCTGTTTGATTCCCAGTTGAGCTTTGCTGATCATGTTGAGGAGGTTTTTTTTTTTTTTTTTTTTTTTTTTTTTTTTTTTTTTTTTTTTTTTTTTTTTTTTTTTTTTTTTACGTAGGCAGGTGAGGAAATCTTTAAGATCCTAAGGTGGTAATCGGATCTCGTAAGATACCCAAGAGGGACCGCACTCCGGGTTATGTGTGATTCAAACACACTAAAACCTCACTTTCCTTTTCCCACGTTGGAACTCAGCCTGGAACTGTTTAACACATTACTTCAGGCCGAGTCCTTAAGAAATTTCTTCAGTCTCTCTATCCATGTGCTCCCTCCTCCTCTGTCTCCCCCCGTTCCAACATGATCTTTTTCTGGAGGATGTCTTCAACGTAGGCAGCTACAAAATTCCATTTTTGCTCTCGTTCAATCATTTTGGCTACTACCACCTCCGGTGTCACGTCTTGAGGTGGTGATTCCAGAGCATCCTGCAGCGTTCTTCTTTCTGTAGCCCATCGTTTGCATACAAAGAAAGTATGGAGCACATCATGGCCCATTTCCTGGCAGTATGGACATATTGGGGAGTCTACTTTTCCCATTTTATAGAGATATGCGTAAAACAGCCCATGACCAGAAAGGAACTGAGTCAGGAAAAAGTTTACTTCTCCATGTTTTCTATCTAGCCGTACCTTGATCTGAGGAATCAAGCGTGCTGTCCATCTCCCTCTCTGCTCTACAGTCCACATTTCCTGCCATCATGCCATTGTATATTCTCTCTCTTCAGCGGCTAAATGAGCTCTTTCTCCTTCCTCTCTTCTATCAAAGATTTGTTTGCGTTCAGCAGCCAATAGATGGATTGGGATGCTGCTTGTAAGTACGAGTATGACTGGCTCTGACAAAGTTCTGTAGGCACATGCAATCCTCAGCGCTCCTCTTCGTTGAACTGCAATAATTCTCTTGCGATAGTAGGCAACTTTTAGAGCATCTGCATATACCTCCGCACCATGCAAGAGTATTGAATGTTGAGGAGGTTAGCTCCAGGGCAATGAGGGCTCTGGGTTACTTGAAGCGAAACATCCAAGAGTTCAACGATCCTTCAGTTGTGAGACTCCTTTACATGTCTCTGATTCGGCCCTGTATGGAGTTCTGTGCACCGGTGTGGTCACCTATTTATAGCAATGCCAAGGAGTCTTCCGAACGAGTTCAGAAGCGATTCTTGCGATACTGGTCATTTAAGAGGGGAGAGGATTGGGAGGTCTTAGTAGTCGGAGTGCAATAGTGAAAATGCGGCATAGCCTCCCTGGAACGTCACCGACAGGAGATCGATGTCTTTTTCCTCCACGGATTGATGTCCGGTAGCATTGATTGTCCGTCTCTTCTCTCCCGCTTGAACCTTTATGCTCATCCTTGGTAGTAAAATATCGTTTACAAATCAGCAACACAAGCAATCATAAACGAAGACCTTACCTGCAACCGTTCAGATGAAATCCGCATTCCTCCATTCCACCATCACATTATATCACTTCACCTATACCTATTTTTCCTTCATAATATCCGTTTTTTCATCACTTCACACTGATTCAATATATTCATCAACTGCAATTAACATCTGTTGTTTCATTAGGGAAAAATATCATAACAATGTTAAGCCGTGATAGGCCTTCCAGTGCCTACGGGATTGGATTCCTTCTATTGGTGGCAGTTACATTGGGCTTATATCCTCCCTCCGTATATCTCTTTGGTAGGGTCAGCTTGTACCAATTATTTATGTGTATCCTAGTTTTTCATATTTTAAATTAATGTAGGAAATTTTGTATGCCCTTTTTTTGTATTATTTATATTGTTACAAGTGACTGTGAATGAGTTGTGATTTTGTGTTCTCAACACCCGCATCAGCTGATTCACCTTGCATCCCTGACTGGAACCTGCCTTGTTCTATCCGCCATTACACTTCTAGTTCAGCCTTTGCAAAATTCAGACCTGTTATCATTTTTCAAATTGTATCCTATAACATCCGTGCGTTATTAGCAATTATCCAGATCGATTCTGGTACCAAATCGCTGCATATTTCTTCAACCTTCCCGAAATATCACTCGGAATTGCTGCCGGTGTGGATACTGCCACTTGTACTTGGTTGGTTCATCATTTTCCAATCAGTGCCACCTGCATGCTGATCGATCTCCAGCTCAGGATTAAGAGATAATTGTGGTGAGATCTTTCTTCATTGCATCTTTATCTTCATTTCACCTTAAGGTCTGTTTGGCTGTATCAATTCTTCCTACCTACCTTACTGGGAGTTGGGCCTTCATTCTTCATCTATCTACCTACCTCTTCACCTATGGAATGAACATTTCTGAATTTATTTAATATCTGTGATACTTATCTGTTACCTATATCTTCTTTCTTCTGTGGCCACTCTATAGGTAGGAAACTTCATCTCAACAAGTTACCTCACATAGGTACATACCTACTGTTTAATAAATCATCAGAAGCTACTTATATTCACTACTTATATTATTTAATTATCCTAGTCAAATTATCACATCTAGTCATTGGTTATTATAGTGCAATAATACCTAAAAATACAGTCCACTTTAGGCACATGAGGTAGTATTAGGAAACTAGGGTACCATAGTAGTTACCAGGAGCCTCATTGTGCTATCATTACCATTTTTACCATTCGTACTGTGGGGAGGGTTTGAGCTGGAAACAAACAGCAGGCTCTTGCTTAGGTACAAATCATCCTTATGCCACCAGGTCCACCCAAACGTTCTACGTGCGTACCTCTTCAACGAATTACCTCCGCAATAACCCAATCATAAGAATGCAGCAGAGTTTCAACAGGCTGTCAGGCTCTTCTCAAGATACTGATCTGTTTGGTTTATCGGCGGTCCCCTCCAGGACAAGAATTCGAGGTGTTGACTGGAGAACTTGATGTGCTTGGTGTGTTTACATTTATCTTTTGTTGCCTCAATTCCTGTTACCATTGTTTATCTTTGAAGTGGCTATTGTTATCACTTAAAGTCTTATTTTTTTAGGCACCTGTATTATTCCGTTTATTTCTACTGTTGAATTAATTTATATTCTATTGTTATCGATGTTATTATATAAATCCTCTATTACCGTTCCTGTATTTCTATATTATTACTATTATGCTATTGGGCTATCCGCGTGTTTAATTAAATAAATAAATAAGTCACATTAAAAAGAAATATTATTTTTGACAAGCGTTTCGGTAGCGGGGGAGTGGGGTGTTCTTCTTCAGGAACCTCACCTTCAGAGTCCACTTGGAACACCAAAACTTCTCAATAATCATCGTTTTCCCGCCGAGGGTTGGGGCACACAAATATATATATATATATATATATATATATATATATATTATATATATATATATATATATATATATATATTATATATATATATATATATATATATGACCATTTTGCTCAAGTAAGATAAGGTCCCTTTTCCTAGGACAGGTCACATAAATATGTTGAATATTAATGAACTAGCTAAAGAACTCAATCAGGTGATTAGACAATTTAACATATTATAGAGTACGATAATTCATGAAAATCCGCTCATACGATCATGCTGCATGACTGGATCTTTTTTGTACTACAACATAGCAAAGCAAATAAATTTCCACAGCAGCACTTCTATTCATAAATACTGTACATATTCGACTGAAATAAGAAAATGATGCGAAGGAGCGGAGACAACAATGCATGTATTTTTATGAAGCACCCAAGGTTCGCAGATCGGTGCAAGGGGTTACAGCGGCTCATAAATACCGCATTGTCGATGCTCCTGGAACGGTTACAACGTATAACAATTCCCGGCGGGTTACTGGAGATGAGAACGTGAACGGAAAGCACAACTTTTACGGACTCCCGTATACCTCTCAAGAAAAGAGGGAAATAAATATATAAAAAACTTGTTTATCCAATGAAAATACTTTGCCTACCTTTTAGGAGTGAAAGGGGGTTGCTTTTTTTTCCAGTTCCGTAGCGTATAAAATACCATTTGAGATAGTTCGCTGCGCTCCGAGTAAGGGAAAAGTTGGAAAAGCTGAAAATATGTAAGGAGAGGTTTTCTTTTCTACCTGCTCGCATTTTTTCCTTAATTTAGGTGTTTTCCCCCTTCAACGTCCAAGTTTCGCACGTCTAAGTTGTAACACCGACGTATATTTGCCAAGTCAACCAAAACACTCGGGACTATTGAAATTCGCGAAACGCCAACTCGCACGGAGAAAAAGTCAAGGGAAAAACAATAAATGAATTATGCATGTAGGTACAGCTCTTAGAACACACCTTAGTGGCGAATGTTGTGTGAAGTCTGGTACCATTTATCTTAAAGTTCGTTTTGATTATTCAGTTATTCAGTTCTCAGATCCATATTTTATGAAATCTCGCGGAACAGCAGAAAACTAGTTCATACGAGGTGGATTGAGTTTAACTCATACACGATGAACTATGGTATCTGCCGAGGGAATAACCATTAAGTACTACGTAGTTCAAAAAGACTGGGGATATCATCACAGCGATCATTGCATTCTTCTGGAACACTCTGGATTAGTCATATAAATTCTTGCCGTTTGATTATAATTATGTTCTACTACCCAGAAAATATACTGAAATATTTTCTTGTGTAATGTTGATTGCATTATTATACACATTAATAAGAATGAAACTCCTTCTGTTTGGATTTCCACGCTATGCACGGCGAAACGGTTAAGGGGGGGGGGGGGGCTTTTTGGATATTTCCGAAAGGGATTGTAAGCAATTACAAAATTTTCTACCCTCACCCGAGGGGTGGAGTCAGTTTATTGAGGTTAGGCAATGACCCGCAAGACCGAACGGTCTTGAAGGCGAGGTCGCTTTTTGCCCCTTGCTGGAGAGCGGTAGGTGGGTCGGACCCTCGTTAAATGCGTGTTTTTTGCGTCTACCCACGTCGGATTTCAACGGGGGCTTTCCTATAGACTCTGGATGGACTCAACAGAGACATACATACATACGTACATACTGAACATCACACCCCGAGCTAGCGAAGCGAGCGAGAAAACTACACTAATATAAAATAAATTAACATCTACCTATTTAGTTTCCTTCATCTACCTATCTAGTCTATAGTTGACATTTTTTTATCATTGTGTTCGTTATTGAAGTCGAAAATTTTTGTTCTCCAAAATATAAATTTCCACTCGCTTTATGCGTTTCAGAGCTTGCTGATTAAAATTTTGTTAACCCCCTCAAATGTGATCTTTTTACGTTTCATGGTACGTAGATTCCGAATTTGCAATGTCCCCGGCCAAGTTGAACATAAATATGAATATAATAAAATTAACAAAACATTTATTTCGACATTTTAGTGCGGGACAGTGGTCTGATGTAGAATTGGTGATTGTGGTTCAGAAGTTGTTAGGGAAAGTAGGGGTTTGTTGTGAATAACTTGGTACTGTTTGTGGTGTGTGTGTGTAAATATGTCAGTGAATATAATAAATGCCGTAATGGATCTCAAGAGACTTTACCCGCATCATCCCTGAAAATCTGACCAAAATCTCTTCAACATTGACGGACTTATGAGTGTAACAAGAAAATCACTTTCGCGCATGCCTAGAGTGTAAGTACATACTTCGAATGGAACTATTGAACACAGAATGTATTCGAAAACAGAATGTTTGGTTCGTTCGTGTCTGTCTGACGTCCGTCTGTCTGTAGTAAATCCTTGTCACGCAGAAAACTATACCAAGTTTCAGTCCGATTCCGATGAAATTTTGAAGGGCTGTGCGGGTTACCTCCTAGTCAGTCCCCAATTGTTTTCAATGCCGTCGAATCAACAGTAGCTTCTGCGCATGCGCAAACGTGAATTTCTTATAACGTAGATTTTTTATCATTTGTTGGTCCGATTAGTGTTCAAATTCGATGGATTATTGGGTATATCTCTATCTCTATCTCTGTTTGTCTGTCTGTCTGTCGTGTCTATGCACAGCTGGACGTGGAGGCGAGCGAAGCGAGCCGGAGCAGCTAGTTATGTATAAGAATGAAAATCCGTCTGTCTGTCTGTTTGTCTGTCTGTCGTGTCTATGCACGGCCAAACGTATAGTTGTAAATTGTAATACAACGCATCTACACAGCCACACCTTGCGAGCGAAGCGAGCAACATTTCCTACATGCCACACTTTGCGAGCGAAGCGAGCAACATTTTCTACATGTCACACTTTGCGAGCAAAGCGAGCAATTTAATGGGGGGTCCGGGGGGCTTGCCCCCGGCTGGACGTGGAGGCGAGCGAAGCGAGCCGGAGCGGCTAGTTCTTTATAAGAATGAAACTCCGTCTGTCTGTCTGTTTGTCTGTCTGTCGTGTCTATGCACGGCCAAACGGCTGAGTGGGCAGAGTATACGAGTAGTGGGATCTTCTTGGGATTTTCCGAAAGGGGGAACGAGCGAATTTAAAATTTTCTAATCCCAGCCGAACCATGGGCCGTAGGGCGGGAGGGGGGTCGAAGTAAGAATTAATGTGCGCTTTTTGGACTTCCCCGCTTCCTCTACCCCTCTAAACGGCCGTCGAAAATTCCGGAAAAATACCGGTTTCGTAGGTTTTTGAACGAGAAAGACGACGGCGCGATCGGATCGCGAAAAAAGTATCGGGAAATGCGTCAAAAAAATGCGAGAGTACGGACCCGTTTTCTCGAAAAGTCCGACGAAAAACTACGTTTTTTCCCATTAAAATATACCCCGTAAAGGTACGTTTTTCGGAACGGTTTTCGCGGGCGAAATACAGCTTTGATCCCGCCGAATCTGAATCCGAAATCGGATATCGAAAAAAGTGACGAGAACTCGGTCAAATTGCGAGCGGAAGCGAGGTGAAGCGATTAATATGAGAAATTAATTGTGCCCCGGACGCGAGAAGGCTCTACGAAGACGTCAAGGGGTTCGATGACACAGGTGATTTCACAATGTTGCGAGGCGAGCAGGTACACATAGGTACCTTGCGAGCGAAGCGAGAGCCATTTCACCAGAATAAATACAGATTTTCTCATACACACATACAGCAATACCTTGCGAGCGAAGCGAGCAACATCCCCGAATAAACTTTTCGTGGTTCCACGTAGTTTTATAAGATTTAATTTGTTTGTAAGAATTTACAACAGAAAAAAAGTCTGCCAAGTTGGGTGGGCAGTATAACTACCTCATGCGAGTGAAGCGAGCAGCATCCCCTTCAGACTTTAAACCTACCCTTAGGGATCTACCGTTTGCGAGCAAAGCGAACAACATCCCCTACATGTTTAAATTGTAATACAACACATCTACACAGCCACACCTTGCGAGCGAAGCGAGCCGGAGTGGTTAGTTATTTATAAGAATGAAACGCCGTCTGTCTGTTGTTTTTGTCTGTCTGTCGTGTCTATGCATGGCCAAACGGCTGAGTGGGCAGAGTATACGAGTGGTGGGATCTTCTTGGGATTTTCCGAAAGGGGGAACGAGCGAATTTAAAATTTTCTAATCCCAGACAAACCATGGGCCGTAGGGCGGGAGGGGGGTCGAAGTAAGAATTAATGTGCGCTTTTTGGACTTCCCCGCTTCCTCTACCCTTCTAAACGGCCGTCGAAAATTCCGGAAAAATACGGGTTTCGTAGGTTTTTGAACGAGGAAGACGACGGCGCGATCGATCGCGAAAAAAGTATCGGGAAATGCGTCAAAAAAATGCGAGAGTACGGACCCGTTTTCTCAAAAAGTCCGACGAAAAATCACGTTTTTTCCCATTAAAATATACCCCGTAAAGGTACGTTTTTCGGAACGGTTTTTGCGGGCGAAATACAGCTTTGATCTCGACGAATCTGAATCTGAAATCGGATATCGAAAAAAGTGACGTGAAGTCGGTCAAAATGCGAGAGGGAAGCGAGGCGAAGCGATTAATATGAGAAATTAATTGTGCCCCGGACGCGAGAAGGCCCTAGGAAGACGTGTTTGGGGTTCGATGACTCAGTTGTTTCACAATGTTGGAGCAGGTACACATAGGTACCTTGCGAGCGAAGCGAGAGCCATTTCAACAGAATAAATACGGGTTTTCCCCTACACATATACAGGTATACCTTGCGAGCGAAGCGAGCAACATTCCCGAATAAACTTTTCATGGTTCCACGTAGTATTATAAGATTTAATTTGTTTGTAAGAATTCCCAGCTGAAAAAAACGTCTGCCAAGTTGGGTGGGCAGTATAACTTCCTCAAGCGAGCGAAGCGAGCAGCATCCCTTACAGAAGTTAAACCTACCCTTAGAGATCTACCGTTTGCGAGCGAAGCGAGCAACATTCCCTTCATGCCACACTTTGCGAGCGAAGCGAGCAAAATTCCCTACATGCCACATTTTGCGAGCGAAGCGAGCAATTTAATGGGGGGTCCGTGGGGCTTGCCCCCCGGCTGGACGTGGAGGCGAGCGTAGTGAGCCGGAGCGGCTAGTGTTCTAGAAAGATGCCCTATAAATTATATCGCGATTGGTAGAGTAAACTCCATTGCGCATGCGTGAAACTGATACCGGTTAACATAGGCAAAACCTCGAGCATAATTGAACGATTTTGATGAAATTTGCAGGGATTATGCGAGATTGCTGTCAGACGGTTTCCGATAACTTTCATAGGCGTCACATAAATAGTAGTCAGTGCGCATGCGCAAACATTAATTTATTAAAACGTCGATTTCTTACAACCTATTCGTCCGATTTCGTTCAAACTCAGGGATTTGTTCCAGGAAAATACCCTTTGAATCATGAAAAGGTTGGTGGAGTAATAACTATAGCGAATGCGCAAAACTAAAATTAATCGGCACAGACAAAACTCCGAGACTAATGGACCGATTTTTATGACATTTCCAAGGATTGTGCGGTTTAGCTCCTAGATGTTCCCCTCTACATTCAATTACCGTTGTATTAATAGTAGGCAGTCTGTAAAAAACAATAATTTCTTATAAAGTCGACTTATTAATTATTTCAACTCTTACTTTGTTCTTCAGCTAACTCTATACGTCCATGTAACAATATGTGAGGATACTATACTGCCCACCCAACTTGGCAGACAATTTTTTATCTCTGACTCATCTAAAAACAGTCCCAAAATCGTATTTTCTTTGGTGGTCATTTTTCACGAAACCCCTCGATTTCATAAGGAAAAAACAAGTTTTACAACATACAAACATTCTTTTCTCCCTCAATTAGCAAAGTAGAAGTAAAATTGACTAAACCGTTCAAAAGCCGACCGTTTGCGAAAGTATTTCCTGATTCCCTTGGGATTATTTATGCCTTCCAGCGGGTTAAAAAGTACTTAGTTTTTCATTTTAGAAAATGTTTTGACTTCGGGGTAGATTCCTATGTTACCTGCATAATCTAGCACGATATCCGAAAGAAAATTTAAAGTTATTGACATTTTATGTCTTTACTTTGGCACATAAATGAAAAAAAGCGTTTTATCGTTATCGTTATTTATCGTTATTTTTATCGCTTTATCGTTATTTAGCGTCTCCCTCATATTAACAAAGTAAAAGTAAAATTGACTAAACCGTTCAAAAACCGATCGTTTGCGGAAGTATTTCCAGTAGCAGGCGAGAGAATCCCTTGGGATTATTTATGCCTTCTTCCGAGTTGAAAAGTACTTAGTTTTTCATTTTAGAAAATTTTTTGACTTCGGGGGAAATTCCTATGTTACCGGCATAATTTAGCACGATATCCGAAAGAAAATTTAAAGTTATTGACATTTTATGTCTTTACTTTGGCACATAAATGAAAAAAACGTTAAATAAAAGCGTTACTGTTGGTTTTCTGATGATTTCCGCTTACAACCGAGTCGTTGCTAGGGAAATGGTACTTCGCCGTTCTTTCATCCCTTAAAATTCGTTGACCATTCGTTCGAAAGCTCTCGATTTATCCAACAATATTATGTTAACTACTGCGAAGTGCGTGGCCAACAAGCTGAGTTATGAGCATGGTTATATGACTGATTGTTTACACACAGGTGATCATTCTCAATAATTGATATTGTCAATATGATTGCAACCGCTTGTTAATTTTTGATGATTTCATTGAGCTGGTGTTTCGATGATTTGATTCATAGCAGGTGATCCAAATATTGCGAGAACGGTTTGATTTGTGAAGCGGTGGTTAAATCATTTTAATGGGTAATTGCCCAGGGTCCGGATCAGCTGAGTGGCTCTTGGAGCTTGCATACGAGTCTGCAACACATACGAGTCTGCAACTAAAGACATAAAATGTCCCAATGTGTTGCAGACTCGTATACAAGCGTTTTTCAACGGCATTCTCAATTTTTTGATCACTCTAAAAATTAAGGGAGCTGTGGCAATTTTAGTAATTTAAGGACGAAAACACGAAGAAGAAATTTAAAAATTGAATAACTCGAAAACATGGCGTTAAAAAAATCTCTAATAGGAACTTACGATCGGAAATTAGCTGCAAAATATGTTGCAAAGTTTTCCGGATATAACGGGAGACACGCTGTATATATACCTATATAAGATTATTTTTTATAGTCCTGTGGAGCGTATAGATAATTTACAGAACGTATTTATGAGTAATGTTTGTTCCAAATTCGTAATTTTTATTCATAAAATATTCTACTTTAGAGCGAAATGAATTCCCGATAGCCTTTGGATTGAGGATATGTTTTGATTTTTCCAACCCCAACCTCCGTTTCGTTCACCAGCGTGGAAAATAAAACCGTCACCTGCCTTCCCAATAAAACTCGAATTAATTAGGTCATCGGATCAATCTACTCACAACCATTCGTCGATCGTGAACCGGTTATCACAATTGAAACATCCCAAAGCTCATACGAATTAACTTAGCATTCCAATTATTCAAATATACAGCGTGTTCACACTTAAGATTGTGTTCACACCTAGGGATCAATTCAACAACTGATTCCCAAAAAAAGTTACACCTTGCAACTGTTTTTCTTAAACCCTAGATTTTAGGAGTTTTTACACTTTCAAGTTTTTCTTGTTTTCAACTTTACTTTTCACTAAAATGGCCATATCTCCCCTAACTTAGAATGGTAATCCTAAAAATAGATGTACCGCTGGAAAGAGCGTTAACTTTACCATATTTCTAGAGTATTTGAATTCTTTTTACAGTGGGTCACGTAGGCCGAAAAATGGACCGAACACAAGCATTTTTTTAAGGTCTGTTAAGTATTGAAAAAAAAAAAAAAAAAAAATTGTAAAAACTGTACGTGTTGCGGTAAAATCTCCGCTTTCTAACGGTATAATCAATTTTTATTTTACTTAGCTAATCGGGGGAGAAAAATATGTTTGAATGCTGAAAAACGTGGTTTTTCCTGTGAATCGAGGGTTTTCGTGGAAAATTACCCCCTAAGAAAATACAAATTTGGCCCCGGTCTCCAAATATTTTTTCCCGCTGAATCGAACGGTAAAGCTTGCAGATCCCTCCAACTTCGTTACAACCGAATTTTACACTCTAACAAGTTTTACCCTCAAAAACACATAAAAATGTGCTTAAAAAATTAACTGAAAACTTGTTAGTTAAAGAGTAAAATTCGGTTGTATTGGAGCTGGAGAGGTATGCGAGTGTTACGCCGTGTAGACGACCAAAGAGCGCGAGCGAGCAACCTCAAGTCGCGCGCGCGCGCCGCTTTAGTGTCCACAGTAGGCGTCCACAATACGCGTCCGAAATCCTCGCGAGGTTCCCTTTGCTTCATTTTCGCGCGATGTTATGAACAAATTATTTCTTTCAAATGATGCAGCAATGCTTTATTATACTTGGCGAAAAAGAATTCGTCTAGACGGAAGCCACTTTCGACTATTTATTCATTTAGGTAACAATGCGGTGAGTTCCACCTTTTGTTCCCGCAACTCAGGAAGGATGGGTCGGCATTTTATGCTTACTCCAGGATGAAAGTATCCACCTTCGATTATATTCATGAAAATATTGAAGGAGAATTCAATCATCAAGTTATCAATAAAATTTTCAAAGGCCCGTAGGAGCTGAGGAATGATTGATGTTGATAATCAGGCACGTAAGAACGTACCTAATAAATTATAAAACATTTTATTTTTAATTTAGTTAATTAATCGTCAAGGGAGTTCTCTTTTCGAGAAAGCTCCCTTATCAAAATACTTTGGAACTCATTCCTAATTTTTAATTTTTCAATGTCCCCCAGATTTTTGAAGTATGGGAGAAGGGAATTAAAAAAAAAACTTGTGTCTTCGTCTTCTTGTCTCACTGTCCAAGCCATTTCCAGGGGAAAGAATAAGAGGAATGTCCACTACATGTCCACTAATCTGCATTTTTAATAAGGGATTGACTACTTGATGTTATGTCTTTTCGAGATGCAAGCTTGCGAGCATCTAGACCACCAAACTATACACATCACTGTGATCTACATGCCCAACTAACCTCCATTTTTACTAAAGGATTGACTGGTACACAATCTCCTCACCAATAAATCTATTTTTTCTTTGCATATGGATAAACCCGTAGATTTACCGGTCGAGCGATTCCGTAGTGTTGGAAACCGAGCTGCTATTGTGAAGCGAATGCCGATCGTTCCCGAGTGCTCACGAAAGGAGCCGACCGGCCCCAAGTGCTTCATCCCACAGACGGAAGTTAATTATTACAACTCTGGTGTTGTTTATCCGTTGCTTAGTGGTAGATGATAAAAGTGAAAAATGGAAATACGCGTCATTCTTATGATGACTTATGATTCTTATGATTCTTATGATGACTACTGCTTGAAATGTCAGAGTATTTTATTCTTAGCATTAAACCTAAATACATTACATGGTGTCAGGTGTGGGGATTTCAACCAAAAAGTTTAAGAAGGGAAATTCTTAACCGTATTCATGAGGGTCACATGGGAATGACGAAATGTAGAAGTCATTCCAAAGAAT
This sequence comes from Adelphocoris suturalis, assembly GCA_030762985.1. Taxonomy (NCBI): domain Eukaryota; kingdom Metazoa; phylum Arthropoda; class Insecta; order Hemiptera; family Miridae; genus Adelphocoris; species Adelphocoris suturalis. Next base: position 138,161,271 of record CM061042.1, read on the forward strand.
CAGTTTGGTGGCCTGGTTGTTCGAAGGACATTGAACAATTGATAACCAACTGTACTATTTGTAGACAACATAAAAGAAATGTCGGAACCTCTCGTCATCACAGACCTTCCAGACAAACCCTGGGAACTTATTGGCATCGATTTGTTCAAGCTTTCTAACCAGTGGTACATGGTAGTTGAAGACTATTATTCAAGATTCCTAGAGATCATTGCTTTGACATCACTAACATCAAATGCTGTGATCCAACGTCTCAAAAACATTTTTGCAAGACATGGTGTACCTCTGAAAGTTCGTACAGATGGCGGTGCTCAGTTCACTTCGAATGAATTCAAAGATTTCTCTAAATATTTCGGATTGAAACAGCCATTAGCAGTCCATATTTTGCTCAATCGAACGGTGCTGCTGAGCGAGCCGTACAAACCACGATGAATCCTGTCGATGAACAAGGATTGGAGCCTCGGTCTGCTGGCATATCGTACAAGCCCTTTGGAATCAGGATCATCACCTTCTGAGTTGTTGTACGGAAGGAAAATTCGATCTACCCTACCCTCATCGCAAGACTTCTCGAAAACAACCGACCAGAAGAAAGAAATTTTCTACAAAAGGGACTTGAACATCAAATCACGGATCAAGAGCAACTATGACAACCGAGATGAGCCAGAGAACTTCCTGATCTGAAGAAGGATGATGTGGTATGGATCACTGACCTTGAAGAAAAAGGGACAATAAAATGCAAACATGAAGGGTTTCCCAGATCCTACGTTATCGTTCTCAACCGTGGCGGTGAAATAAGTAGAAACCGGAAACACATAAACAAATTAAACGTAACAAGTAGGTACCTAAAATGTTAAATTAAAAAAATTAAAAAACGAAATTCAATTTAAATAATTTCTTTAAAATTTAAAGTTTTCTAAATTCAATTTGGAGAAAATATGATGTCGTGTAACTCTATAATTATTACAACTCTGGTGTTGTTTATCCGTTGCTTAGTGGTAGATGATAGAAGTGAAATACGGAAATACACGTCATTCTTATGATGACTGCTGCTTGAAATGTCAGAGTATTTTATGCTTAGCATTAAGCCTAAATACATTACACTTGTAAGCAGTAGATCCTTGACCATTGTAATTATTATGTCTTTTATAAGCAGCTGAGTGAGCTAAATCTCTCGTGTTCATCCTAGAAAGTTAAGATTTGATAGGTAGGGATACTCCCTGGGACTTTAGGAATCGATTGAAAAGATTTGCTCATTCTTACTCAGCTGAGTGAGCTGAATCGTCTCCTATTTATTATTATTAATCTTTTCATAGGTTCTGAAACCTTCGTTTTTACTAAAGGTACACTGTATCCTGTATCCACCTTTTACAATGTTAAAATGTAAGAGCACAGGGATACCAGTTGCGTGAAGAAACCAGCTGCTTTCCCATGTTGTTTTTGGCACAAGAATATCTGCTGAGGACACATCACATCTTGAAAGCACATCTCTGCATGGAAACTGGGAATGGGGATAAAATGTTCCAAGAAAAAGCGCTCCCAGAAAGATATGACGTGTCCTGTCCACTCGACCGGGGGAAACTTCCTCTAGTCCCTTGCCTGCTTTCTCCCGAGGTCACGAGTAAAAACCGCTCCGAAACTCTCAATTTAATTTATTATAACTCTCTGGGAGCCCCTCCATTGTGTAGACTTTTCTCTTACATCCGCCGCTGAAGGAGTTTTATTTCTATTATTTGCCATCCGGCATCATCTACCAGCCTCCCAGTACCAACTTCTGGAGGTTCACAATTTTACCTCATCATCAACTTCGCGATAGTAGTTGTGAATCCAAGTAATTCACACACACACACACACACACACACATAAAATATGAAAAAGTCCAGTCATGCAGCATGACCCCATGAGCGAATTTTTGAAGAAATCTTCCATTATTTCGATTTTTGACTGATTTTTCAACTTTGAAATTTTTGAAAACTTGATACGTATTCTTATAGAAAATTTTACGCTGATTCCGAATATTGAAAATGAAAAAATTATTTCGCACAAAAAATCGCAAAAACCAGGCTATTTTGAAATTTTTGACTACATTTTTGAAAATTTCAACCCGAAGATGTAATCCGATCATGCTGGCCAACGAACTTGAACTTTCGTTTTGTGTCCTTAACATTTTAAAATTTGTTTGAAGTTTCTAGCACAATTCTACGGACAGTTATCGTCTGGAATGACACATACATACATATATACATATATACATACATAAAAAAGTCCAGTCATGCAGCATGACCCCATGAGCGAATTTTTGAAGAAATCTTCGACATTTCAGTCGCTATTGATCGTGTAGAGAAATTTTAGTTTATGATTTTGGTAGACAAACATGGAATCAAATTCTATCTACAGCATGGTTCTAGCCTTAAACAGCATGGTTCTAGGATTGATTATACAGGGATACTTCCATAAGAGTAGTTTAATCTGAACTTGGACAATGTTTCATGCAAATATTACCGATTCCAACTGGCTCTATATATTTCATCTCTATCCCGTTATTTGTTCTCCCCTTTCTTCCCGTTCGCCTTACGTTAGTTCCGGAGTTTCTTCGATCGCTTTTCTTGTCTTGAGTCGCTCTTGTATGAGAGCTGAGTTTTTTATTTAACCGCACACTTCGTATTATTGTCGATTTAATTCCAAAATATTGTCATTATTCCTCGTAGTTGAAAAAATTCATGTTGTACAACTCAAGAACAGCACAGGACCTATAGTTTTCCCTTGCTTAACTCCATAAAGGAGGATCTAACAATGCTTGTACCCTCCGCCTGTGTGCTTATTTTTCTGGAACTTACTTTTTTATGGGTCCGAATAGAAACTGATATCATACCTCTATGTTGCACAAAAATGAATGAGGGTCTTGTAAATGTAAAAAAAATTCCAGTCATGCAGCATGACCCCATGAGCGAATTTTTGAAGAAATCTTCGACATTTCAGTCGCTATTGATCGTGAAGAGAAATTTTAGATCATGATTTTGATAGACAAACATGGAATCAAATTATTAAAAATAATTAGGAGGTACTCATACGTCATTATTATTAAACTAATCTTGTAGATTTAAAGACAAATGTAGGTAAATATTCATAGATTTCGATGTCCAATGTGGTCAGTATTGAAGGCAGTTAAAATCTTAACAGTATCCTATTTTACAACTAGCGAACGGCATTATTTCGATTTTTGACTGATTTTTCAACTTTGAAATTTTTGAAAACTTGATACATATAATTATAGGAAATTTTACGCTGATTCCGAATATACCACATGTTAGTATGCTGAAAAAATTATTTCGCACAACAAATCGCAAAAAACAGGCTATTTTTGAAAATTTTGACTACATTTTTGAAAATTTCAACCCGAAGATGTAATCCGATCATGGTGGCCAATGAACTTGAACTTTCGTTTTGTGTCCTTAACATTTTAAAATTTGTTTGAAGTTTCTAGCACAATTCTACGGACAGTTATCGTCTGGAATGACACATACATATATACATATATACATACATACATATATACATACATACATACATACATACATACATACATACATACATACATACATACATACATAAATAAAAAAATGCGTTAAACTTCAGAATATGATTCAGAATAGCCTGAAACGGATTTCTGCATAAAAATTTTTCAAAAATTCACATTCTACAAATTTTGAGGCGAGAGCAATAGCTTAATTTTCTTCAAAAATTCGCTAAACGAAAACTCCAGGAATCGTTTCAAAATGCCTCAAAACGGATTTTCTTAAAGGAATTTTTCCAAAAAAAAAATTAGATTTAAAATTTTCTCGTGCCATTGCGTTACCTATATTTTCTACGAAAATTTGCTCAAACCACAGTTTCCTATCTACATATTGACTGTAACGAAACTTCAGTTGGGTACCATGGACTATGATTTACAAATCTACATTTGAATCAATACAATTACCTAAGTAATTTTATACTGTTCTTCAAATCTTGGCCGAAAACCCTGCATTTGTTCTCAACAAAAATCTGTTCCTCTTCCAAGTCTGTTTTATAGAAAAGCTGAACATCAACACCGATGAATGGTGTTGAAGTGACATCGATTCTGCGGAACTAACTTCCCGTGAGTGGAAATACGAAGATGTGTTAAATAGGTCTTACATCAGCCACTTAATGCATCTCCATGCATCATAACCAAGTTTAATTGCTTAAGTTTGCGTTTGTCAACACAAGCCGAACTACCGCCGTAAACCGTTTCCAACCCTCAGTTTTGGCGTAGATTCTCCCCCATGCCCTATTTCAAGTCAAATTAAAACGCCAGATAATCTCAGAAAATTAGGATGGCGACCGCAGTCATTATCTTACACTCACTATTTTACTTCTATTACCTCATATTTCCACAAAAATGCCATGAAAGTGAAGTTATCAACCCGTTCGAAAAAATAGCTTTTTTTAAGCTTTGTTTTAGAGAAAAGCTCTGTAAAGCGCACAGCGTACGGATGGATTTATTTAAATTTGATTTTTAGATTATACGCATCTTGAAACGTAAACCAACAACTTTGGGGGGGGGGGGGTTAAACTCTTTTTTAAATATTTTTTCCCGATTTTTTGTCGATTACAAAGGTTTATTATTGGAAATAATAAACCAAAATATTGGTTCCCATAGTTCAATTTTCGATTGGAAAAACTAGAGGTTTCTCAAATTAGGTAAAACTTGCTTTTCAGAGGGCTTTTTCATGTTCCAAACCTTAATTCTAAAATAAATAAAATAAAAAAAGGCATCTATCCGATCGCAAACTCAATGTTCTTGCCGACGGTATCCTCACATTTGATTTTACATGGAAAATTAAGGGAGTATGACCGATTTAGTGACAAAATCACGAGTAAAAAAAGTGGAGTTACTCAATCATTGTGGTTGAGTCCAGGAGGCCGATTAGAACCCAGTACCCACCTATGGGCCCGTTCGGACTATTGAAGTAGCCGGTCGTTTGTTTTTTCAGGCATCTTCTTCAACACCGAAACATTCGTCGAAGGTGACTGCTTGACCGTGCGTTCTTGCATGCAGCTTTATCGGTCGTTGCTGGGACTGACTCAAGGAAGCTCTATGGTTGTTCTTCCTTAGATTCAGTTGGGATGCCTTCCCCACATAGAAGCTCCTTGACTGATTATCCTCACACTTCTTGCAAATCAGCTGGTACACGCACATCCGTGACTGGCACTCTGCTGATCCTTGCAACTTGTACGTGTGGGTGTTATTTGGGGAGGTGAAATCCGAGTCCTCAATGACCAAATCGCAGAGTTTGCATCTCAATTTGTGGCATGGGTGAAGACCTCGTTGTTGCGGATTCTCACACTGGACAGCTGGATGCCGATGCGACAGTATTTGACCAAGGTTCTTTCCCTGTCGATAGGTCATCCGAGGTGCCTCCTGGAATACCTCTTGGGTCAGTGGGCTGGAGTTCAAGATCGGCTGGAGTTCCCTGAGGATCCCATTGATCTTTTGAGCCCCGTAAAAGAAAGTAGTCACCAGTGGAACTCTGTCACTTTTTGGCTTAGGTCTTTGTTGGTAGTTGACGTGGGATGGAACCATTCTGTCTTCCACAAAGTGTCTTGGGTAACCTCTCTCCATCAATTTGCTTTTAACCCCGGACAAATAACCTTCCAAGTTCCCCCTGTTGTTGCATATTTGGTGGCCTCTAACAGACAATGATCTTGGGATAGACCGCTTTGTGTGTGGAGGATGACAACTCTCATAGTGCAGGTAAAGTTGCTTGTTTGTAGGCTTTACGTGGACACTGGTCGAGAGGTTTTCATCCTCTATCACAATGTTTACATCGAGGAATTATACTGTCGACCTTGAGTATGACCACGTGAATGTGATAGAATAGCTAGAGTTCAAATCGTTCTTGAATGACTGGAGTTCTTCCTCACCATATGGCCAAATCATGAAAGTGTCATCGATAAACCGCTTCCACATCAAAGGAGTTAGGAAGCTATTCTTCAATGCAGCCATGAACATATTTGCATAGGATGCAGCCATGCGTGTTCCCATTGCTGTTCCCCTCTTCTGCAGGTATACCTGAGCACCGAACTTGAAAACATTCATCGTCAACACGCATTCAGCCAGTTTCACCAAAAAGCTGGAGGATGGGATCCTTGGTTCTGAACGCTCCTCGAGGAAGTGACTAAGAGCTCTAAGGAAGAACCACCATAGAGCTTCATTGAGTCAGTCCCAGCAACGACCGATAAAGCTGCATGCAAGAACGCACGGTCAAACAGTCACCTTCGACGAATGTTTCGGTGTTAAGGTGTTGAAGAAGATGCCTGAAAAAACAAACGACCGGCTACTTCAACAGTCCGAACGGGCCCATAGGTGGGTACTGGGTTCTAATCGGCCTCCTGGACTCAACCTCAATGATTGAGTAACTCCAACATAACAACTAAGAAAAGTTGGATACAAGCTTGGTTCCAGGGAATATTCAAAAAACACTTTCTTCTTCTAATTTTGGCAAAGACTAATTCGAAATATCAAAAAACTTTTCCTCTCTATTTCTGTAAAATTTCTTTAACTTTAATTAGTATATAGTGCACTAGCACAGTGTCCACAATCAACTGTATATAAATATACATATATAGTATATATATATATATAGCACATTGGATTGAATTTATTATATATTACTTATTGTATGTATTTATTTTAAAAATATTTTTCGAGAAAGGATTATAGTGTATTCATCGTCACCACACCCCTGCTGGGAGACATCCACAAAAATTGCCTCATCTAGTTCATGAAATATTACTTTTCTACCTACGTAAGTAGGTGTTCCCCAGAAAAATACAACTCACTTAATCCTCACACCCCCTGTACACCATTTGTAACTCGCTATTTCTGATTTAATGTTATAGGGAATAATAATCCCCATTTGGATTAATATGCGAGTCTTCCAAATGGAAATGAGTTTGTCAGAACCTGAAAACGTTAAAATAAATAGAGAATATCATTGTAAAACTTAAAGATCGTGGTAAACAACATTACTTCCATCCAGCAACACCGCCAGATCATGATAATTGAGGCTTATTTATCATAGCTCAGTTCTCCTTCAGATTCCAATCAATTCTCCTTTCATTCTCTCGTTTATTCTTTAATTTGCTTCTCCTTTAATACATCAAAGCTTCAGATTTTTCGGGCCAATGATTTTCAGCATTCCTCTTCTATCTGAAGCCATTCAATAAGCCCTTTCCCTCCTATTGATTTCATTGTGAATTGGTTATTACAAATCAAATATTATGTGAACAATTTTGAGGAATAAATTACGGGTTCGACGTATTTCATCTAGTACCGATGTATTGGCTAATCTCATTCACATGCAACATTCAGTAACTTTTTAGAATGTGCCTCAGTAGGGAGAACAGCCTATTGTTTTTGACACTTTCTTGCCTCTGCTTGAGCGTATAACCACAGAATCTGTTACTTTCAAGGAGCATTACTTTTTACAGGTGTCGAAATTCTCAGACAGTTCGCGCATACAACCAGATAGTTACCGCGGAACTGTATCTTTGACAGTTTTCATCCTACAAAAATCGTTCGCCAGCTTTCGGAAAGCTCATGATTTATCTGAAACATTAACACATCTCACGCTGCCAATGTTTTCGTCCTCAACACCCTTGAGAAGCCCTGGTTATGATGTTGGTATGATGCCGAAACACAATCAATGTTTTGCTCGGGTTTAGTTACCTATTGGGCATCCGAAGCATTACTTTTCACGTTTGATACACAAACGATTACAAGATATAACGACGCACTAATAGCGGCGACAATGGATTTTTTCTGTTGGATTTTCACACTTTTGACCATAGATTCATTCAGTGCACTTGAAAACCCCTTAGTAGCAACTTCCAGCTCAAAATACCTTTTAGTTTGACCAATAGATGAACCCCCCCCCTTGGCAGGAGGTGTCCGTGACGTCATCGTTCTAATGAACTTCGGAAGCCGTTTTACTGGTCAGATACCCATCATACAACATCATTTTGGAAAGCTCTCACTCAGATCATTCTTTTAGGAAAATAAAAAATAACATTGACAATTTCTCATTATCATGATGAACGTCAAGAAAATGCCCCACTATGTGGCGGACTTCTACGCAAGCGGTTTAATGATGGTTGATTGTAAGTATTTAACTTTACGACCACAATAATAGGGAAGCGAATTCTGTTTGATCTGGGTAAGGTATATAACACGAATTAACAGAACCAAAAAGACACCTGTTACATACCTTCCAAAAATAATATTCGTGTTGGAAAACGAAATTCGGTTCATCTCCATGTTCTCAAAATATCGTAGAGTCTATGTCAAGATAGAAGAAAAAGTAGTATAAATTGTATTTACATAAATTTACCAAATCGAGTCTGGAACCACAAGAATGCATTTTCAAGTCTTGACGTTTCACGCTGAATGCATCGGAATCAATGAGTAAACTGGAATAATTGAAGCTAACCAAACTGAAATTGAAACTGTTAAACTAACACCATGTGTTTTTGTAGGTTTTATTTGTGTTGTATGGTTTGGTTGCATCCAAAAGTCATGCCGAATCATTCTGTGATGATTTTTCCGTATAGGCCTCACTTTTACTTGTGCATGGTTTTAGCGAATTTTTGAAGAAAATTAAGCTATTGCTCTCGCCTCAAAATTAATAGAATGTGAATTTTTGAAAAAATTTTATGCAGAAATCCGTTTCAGGCTATTCTGAATCATATTCAGAAGTTTAACGCATTTTTTTATGTATATATGTATGCAGGTACATAGGTATATGTATGTATGTGTCATTCCAGACGATAACTGTCTGAAGAATTGTGCTACAAACTTCAAACAAATTTTAAAATGTCAAGGAAACAAAACGAAAGTTCAAGTTCGTTGGCCAGCATGATCGGATTACATCTTCGGGTTGAAATTTTCAAAAATGTAGTCAAAAATTTCAGAATAGCCTGTTTTTTGCGATTTGTTGTGCGAAATAATTTTTCAGCATACTAACATGCGGTATATTCGGAATCAGCGTAAAATTTCCTATAAGAAAATTTCCTATCAAGTTTTCAAAAATTTCAAAGTTGAAAAATCAGTCAAAAATCGAAATATTGCCGTTCGCTAGTTGTAAAAATCGGTAATATTTGCATGAAACATTGTCCAAATTCAGATTGAACTACTCATATGGAAGTATCCCTGTATAAGCAATCCTAAAACCATGCTGTTTAAAACGTGGATAGTAGGTGCTTGTTAAAAAAAAAAAAATGTAATCACAACCAATGAGTTTACTCTGGGAAATATTCCGTCCTCCGATTCTCTCGGTCGCTCTCTTTAATGTTTTACGCTCAACTCTTTTAGGACTTGATGTAGCTTTAATACTGACTGTGGCTTAGAAAATATCAGCCATGAAATTATGAAGAAGTTCTATTTATGTACGTACTAGCACGCAGAACCAAGGCCTCGCTCCACTCGGCCGTCAGTAACATTAATCTCAAGGCCTCCCTCCACTCGGAAGTCAGTAACGTTAATCTCAAGGCCTCCCTACACTCGGCCGTCAATAGTAATTGATTGGGATTTAATGCTGGTATTAAATATTTTCAATTTCTTTCTTGTTGCTACGGAAAAGCCAAGTGACACTTCCCCATAATTTAGGCTGTCAATAGATGCACAGAGACTAGTTTGTCTGTCAATTTCTTGCTGTATGATACTAGATTCAAATGCAACTGACTTTATATCACTCGTAATATAAAGCCTCATCATCGATTGGCTGTGGAAATACGTTTCTTTCATATGACGTCGGTATGTTATTTTATTTTATGTCAAGATTTGATGATGTTATGATAGGATACTGTTAAGATTTCAACTGCCTTCAATACTGACCACATTGGACATCGAAATCTATGAATATTTACCTACATTTGTCTTTAAATCTACAAGATTAGTTTAATAATAAAGTATGAGTACCTCCTAATTATTTTAATTCCATGGACAATTATTTAATTGTCCATGTTTGTCTATCAAAATCATAAATTAAAATTTCTCTACACGATCAATAGCGACTGAAATGTCGAAGATTTCTTCAAAAATTCGCTCATGGGGTCATGGGGTTTCGCTGCATGACTGGACTTTTTGCATCTAACATCTAAATTCATCTAAGTTCACCTACTTCACCGGAGGCATTGTTTACACATTCACTTGGGGCTATTAGTTTTACACCAATTGGAACCTTCCAGAAATGCATGTTCCACATTCCACTTTCAGAACCTTGTACTTACATAAATTAACTAGTGAGACAAGAGTAGTTAAATAATTAGTAGGTACCGGGAGAGCGAGCCTTACTCGGTTAAGAGCTTAAGAGCTCGTTTAAACATTTATTTGATTAGTTAAATATTAATTAATCACAAATATTTATTAATGACATACAAAATATGTAATATATAATACATATTTATGTGCAAATCGTAGAACAGTACCAGTGCCTTGGTGCTTTCATCACCTAATACCTCGCATTATTAATTAATTGGCAAATAAAAGCTAAGGCGTATGGTGTGGAACTTTCAGTTATCAATTATTTGATAATGCTAGTTAATTTGGTAGGCACTGGTACTGTTCTCCGATATGCACGTTCAGTCTTCCCAATACACATTCTAAACGTTGCAGGTTAAGCTTAAATTATAAGTGCTTATACTGCTATAAATAACTATAGCGACATTCTTGGATAAGTTTCACACTAACAGTGTTTGCTCCTAATGACAAGGAAAACCCACTGAAAAATAAAAAAAGCCTGAATATATGAATCAGTGCGTCTCGCTCGGAGCTTCGCCCCTTGACCCCGCTAGGGAGACCCCACACCCGCTGTTACTTTCACCTTGAGCCTCGGCTAACATTGGAGGAACGTGGATTTCAAATTTCAGCTTCATAGGATGAATAGCAAAGAACTTAGCTCCGGATCTCACTCAACTGATCAATTAATAGGTTGAATAGTAAAGAAAGCTCCGGAGCTCACTCAGCTGATATAGGGGACTTCAGACTTAATAATTAATTTCTAGATGTTCCAAGAGGTCTCTATTTCGAAGTTCAGCGTTATTGGTTGAATAGCAAGAACTTAGCTCCGAATTTCACTCAACTGGTCGAATAGTGAAGAAATTAGCTCCGGGGATCTTCAGGCTTTACGATTCGTTCCTAGATGTCCCAAAAGGCCTCCATTTCAAATTTCAGATTCAGAGTTAAATAGCAAAGAAATTAGCTCCGGATACTCAGCTGACCTGATTTATCAGTGGCCAGAGCTACTCGATTCTTCGTGACCCAGAACACCAAAAAATTAATATAAAAAATGCTTGGATGGAAAGAAAACGTACGGTAGACCTACGGTTCTACAGTCAGATCATTTAGTTTACAGATAATGATTAATTTTACACATTATTAGTTCATTATGGTTACTTAGCAATATTAGTTCATAACTGAGCGTAATAAATCAGCTTTCCTTGACACTACATAGGCTTAGGGATTATGAGATGCTGTGATAAAATGAGAGCATTCCAAAAAGTGACTAACGATTTTCTTGCTATGAAAACTAAGGGAGTTACACTTCCCTAGTAACGCATTGGTTGTACGTGAAAATCAATAGAAAACCCCACCGTGACGTGACGCTCGTGAAGTGACGAAAACAAATGGAAACGTCCTGTTAATCATTATCTTTCTTTATATATAATTCCGAACGGTCATTGAAATTGTGAAGAACTTCGCGGTCCGATTTTAGTGTTAGACTGCTCATTCTAATCAGCACGGCCCCAAGTTTGTTGCAAAAGTGTCGCCGTTCGTCTCTATACCCGCCTTGATCGTGTTCTAGGCGGTCCTTATCAACGAGAGTTGCAAAACGGAAGTTAGTGAAAAAACGTTGTCTATTTCCACGAAAAATAAAGAGTTACAATGTTAAATCGATTTCGACGGTTAGGCCATCATCAGTAACAAACAATAACTATAACAAACAATAACAATAAGTTATTGTTTGTTACTGATGATGGCCTAACCGTCGAAATCGATTTAACATTGTAACTCTTTATTTTTCGTGGAAATAGACAACGTTTTTTCACTAACTTCCGTTTTGTAATGGGTTTCCACAACTTCGTCGCGAGTGATTTAGTTCGTAACGAGAGTTGTTTATTAGGCTATGGCGGTAACAACAGTTGCCATCAATTCACTTTAAGTAAGAAACGTAGTGTAATTACTAACATCTAGGAGAGTTATTTCTGAACGATTAAATTGAAACTGAAGAACTTAGCGGACTTTATATATAGGTAATTCGTAATCAGCACGGCCCCAACTTTGTTGCAAAACGTAGTGATGTGGTCTTTTCTGATCAGCTGAGTGAGCTAAATTCTTTCCTATTCACTGTAGGAAGTTGGAATTTGAAAGGGAGACTTTCTGGGACATTAAGATACGAGTGAAGTGATGGGGTCTTTTATGATCAGCTGAGTGAGCTAAATCCTTTACTGTTCACTGTAGGAAGTTGAAATTTGATAGGGACTCTCTGTTTATTACGCTGTGGCAGTAACATCAGTTGTGTAGTTACTAACATCTAGGAGAGTTATTTCTGAACGATCTTTGAAATTGTGAAGAACCGCGGACCGATTTCCATACCATATACCATATACCGATCTTCCAGACGTCAACACTGCCAACATTTTAGTAATTTATGTTGTTCAAGCCAATGTGTGCACAGTGTCGCGCAATGACGAAGAGTTGACACTCTACAAAATCCCTGTTAGGGATAAAACGGAACCGTCAATCTTATCCAATGGGGGAAACAATTCAATTTCAACTCGCATGACATCGTGGCAGCACACCTCATTACAACCAAAAAATTCAAAAATATATTTGAAGCACAAATTGGACATGACACAACACTCGAAATTAATCCAGACACAGAACAAACACGAGCTTTGCTGGAGTGGTACCAGCCACATCAGGACGAAGACAGCTGTAGCATCTCCTACACACAACTCAATACCAGTTCTACATCTACTATTACTACCGATCAAGTTACAATCAACGACATAAAGAAGGAGATAGAAAACACAAACTCGCAGATTCATACGCTTACAATGAAACGAAGAAGACTCGAGATAGAATTATACCATCATCTCACCATGCCCAAATTCTGAATTCCCCGATTCCACTTTTTGTTTAGTCTCATTGTGGCGAGAACCACCTCAACTGGTGATATTTATTTTATTACGTTACTTACATTTTGATCGGTATTTCCTCTTTTTTAATCATTTAATAACATCGCCTTAGCTTTGCACCAGGTCACATAACGCCACAAATACGTAGGACTTATATCGTTACTATAATGTGCTTGGTTCCTGTTAGGTACTACTGTTATACGGACTAGATTAGGGCTTTCCAAGCCCTAACAGGCCTCTAGTTAAATGATAAAAATGTACGGGCAAGCAATGCTTATTTTGGATTATTTTTAGATTAGATTTTATCACGAATCATTTTCATTTTTCCTCTATGTAAGACGAGTGCGAGAACTCAGTGCCCGCTCGCATTCGTAGAAAAAACTCCACTATGTTCGAACCATTCGGAAAATGGAGTTCGATTTGTGACAGAAGTTCTTTTTTGAAGATCCGACGTACAGTCTCGAAATAAGGTGCAAATTGAATGTTTCAGTAACGGGTGTCCATCAGACTTCTTGTTTGTACATCTGACGGTCGCCAAAAGCTTTGAAATGGCCTTTGGCAAGAAACCCGAAAATTCGATCGGTCCACAGGGGTAATGCCCGCCCCCTCTCCGCTCAAAGATGTCTTGTAAACACCGCAGAGCAAATACTTCTTTCCACCAGAAAAAACCTCATTCGTTCCCGGGAGAATACTCCAGGGAGGTATTAGAAGAATCGATGCAGAGTTAAGTGAATCGAGCAAAGAAGCGTTGGGTTGGAGGTGAACGGGTCGCTTGTCTAACTGAATTTAATACGCTTAAAGTGTTGGAAAAAAGGCCCTTTCTAACACTCTCCTTTTGAATAATTCACCGAGTTGAGAGTGAACAATGTTGTTCCTCGCAGAATCGCAGTTCAACCTTGTCAGCCCAACGCGCAGTGGAAGTTTGAATCCTCAGTGAGAACTTGAATATATCTGTTTAGAGAGTTTCAATTCATGCATTAAATTGGGAAGTGGGAGACAGAGGGGAGCATGATGGGGGGGGGGGGGGTTCTCAGAAGCAGTCGTGGTAGATGTTTGATAGAAATGGATTTTACTGCACCTCTGAAGCAATATAAGTTGTTTTAGTGTAATGTACCGCCGAGAGTTTTTGGTTTATTAGCTCTTTTTTGCAGTTTTTAGTGAATTTTCATAGAAAATTAAGCTGTTGCAATGGCTCCAAAAATTTTAAAATCAAAATTTTCAAAAATTTTCTTCATTGAAATCCGTTTTCTGGCATTCTGAAATGATTACTGGATTTTAACGCTTTTTTATATATATATATAAATAAATATATATAGATATATATATATATATGTATGTGTCATTCCAGACGATAACTCTCGATAGAATTGAGGTAAACACTTCGTTCTTTCGCCAAAAAATCAAGCATTTCAGGAGAAAGGATGAGTTCGTTGGACAACACCTTTTGAGCACATTAAATTGGTCAAATTTCAAAATATGTACTTAAAAAATCACTAAAAAAGGCAAAAAACCGCTAAAAATTAACAAGTTTTTATTTTTTAGCAGAATGCTACTCGAAAAAAATTAATCGAACATGAACTAGGACATTTAAAAATTTAAGTACGAAATTTTACTGAAACATGTACTTAAATTTCATTAAACTAAGCTACAAATTGATAGGAACACTTGAAAAAATTGTAAAAATCCACAAAATCGTTTGTTCATTGGAATATTACTGACAAAAAGTTAGTTTGCTATAAAATGTATAATAAAATTTTTATTTGTACCCAAAGTGCTCAAATTTCAACAGAATTTAACATAAATGTAATACGACCATTTATGAAAATTCGCTCATACGATCATGCTGCATGACTGGAACTTTTACCTATGTTTTTTGGCTAATATTAACGCAATTTAAGTACAGTTTTCAGCATGGATTTGTGCATAAAGTTTTTCATGTTTCAGTTCATCAATGATATAAACTTATTTTAACTAAAATGTTTCTAAACAATATGAACTTGACGATTTTTTGGCGGTCATGATGCATATTACATGAATATACTGTCGACTATACTCAGAAACTGCAACGGTTATCGAATGTATTGATATTTGGTAGGGATGGGCATCGGCTAACAATTAATCGATTATTGGAATCGAAGATTATTCCAACCTGATTAATCGATTATCCGATTGACGATCAACTTTTGGACCAGATCTTGTGGATACCTACTCTTGTTGTGTTTTTTAAACAAAGACGAAGATGGTACACCTGAAAGGAAGAAAATAACTTCCCACATATTTTAATTTTCACTCCACAATGCCGGCACTTTGCATGACTTTCCACTTTCTCAAAATGTTCCCAAACCGCACTTTTTGGTGGCATCTTGATCGAAGCTCAAGTTCCGTGTCAACAAACGAACGATAACTGAAAAAAGATGTTTCTAATAATGATAGCCTTAGATATGTTATTAGACCGATAAGTGATAACAAGAACGTGAGGCGAGGTGTTGTCCAGTTTCTTGCCCAGGGTCCGCGATAGACTTGATTGTGAAATCTCAATTGAATAATCGTTACACACTAATCGATTATCCACGCGTTGCGATACCTCTTTCGATCTCAACCATGCATTGAACTGCAAGAAGGGGGGTCTCGTAAAAAGAGGACATGATGGAGTCCGAGATGAATGTGCGAAACTAGCCGGGATGGCCTGGGGAGGAGCCACACTGGAACCTGTACTGCAGGAGTCAAGCGAGGAAAGCCCGATGCTCGTGGTCGATATTAAGGTCCAGAGAGTTTGGGATAATGCGAGGCCAGCGTTTTTTGACACACGCATAATAAATGCTGACGCTGCCTCGTACCTTTCCCAAACTTGGGACTCAACGGCACAGTCTGCAGCAAGAAAAAAACATGAAAAATATGACAGAGCAGCTGAGCACCTTCGAGGTTCGTTCACGCCACTTATTTGTTCGTGCGACGGAGCAGTCCATCGGGAGTATGCAATATTTCTCAAAAGAATGGCAAGTACGCTAGCTGAGAAGTGGGGCAAGCCGTACACCCAAGTGTTAGGCTGGGTTAAAGTGCGAATCCAAGTGTCAATTGTCAGAGCTGTGTCTCTTCGACTAAGGGGCACAAGGAAGGTTATTAGATCGCTTGGATTGGAGGATGGAGCAGGAATTCCCTACATGGAAGACTGAAGAGAAGAGGGATTTCGAAACAAAAAAAAAAAAAATCACGTGAAGAAAACCTTCCTGCCACGATAAACCTAAAACTCAAATACAATACGTTTTCATCCATTAAAAAGAAAAAATTAAAAAAAAAAAAAAAAAAAAAAAAAGTCCAGTCATGCAGCATGACCCCATGAGCGAATTTTTGAAGAATATTACCGATTTTTACAACCAGCGAACGGCATTATTTCGATTTTTGACTGATTTTTCAACTTTGAAATTTTTGAAAACTTGATACATATTCTTATAGGAAATTTTACGCTGATTCCGAATATACCACATGTTAGTATGCTGAAAAAATTATTTCGCACGACAAATCGCAAAAAACAGGCTATTTTGAAATTTTTGACTACATTTTTGAAAATTTCAACCCGAAGATGTAATCCGATCAAGCTGGCCAACGAACTTGAACTTTCGTTTTGTGCCCTTAACATTTTAAAATTTGTTTGAAGTTTCTAGCACAATCCTACGGACAGTTATCGTCTGGAATGACACATACATACATACATACATACATACATATATACATACATACATACATACATATATACATACATAAAAAAATGCTTTAAACTTCAGAATATGATTCAGAATAGCCTGAAACGGATTTCTGCATAATTTTTTCTCAAAAATTCACATTCTACAAATTTTGAGGCGAGAGCAATAGCTTAATTTTCTTCAAAAATTCGCTAATAAATAAATTGGATGTTTTAAATCGATTATCCAATTAATTATTCTACAAGTAATCGATTAAATAATAATCGATTATTTGAACAGTTAATCGATTATTTCGATTAATCGATGCACATCAGTAATATTTGGCCATTCCATCATATCGCCAAAGTGTTAGAAGGCAGTTTACCTGGAACATGGTAATGTTCAACAAACCCTTCAAATCTGCGTCAAATCACGGAAAACAATGTATATATGTGCCAATTAAATTGCAAATAATCATTCTAGGAAGACTCGCATCCACCAATGCATATGCTTTATTTATGCTGAAATATGGGAATTTGGTGTAAGTTATAGACCTATGACGTCACTCGCGCTCTACCTTTTGGAGGTTATGATGCATAATACATGAATATACTGTCGACTATTCTCAGAAACTGCAACGGTTAGCGAATTTATTGATATTTGGCCACTTCCATCATATCGCCAGAGTGTTAGTGTTATTGCACACACACCGATTTCGGACGGTCGGTTTTATTCTAGCCGTCCAAATTCCAATAGTGAACCATTGGATGGAACTGGACTTGGCACACACGCCGACAGTAAAATAATACCGGTAAAATATCAGGGAGCAGCCGGCCACTGCCACTGCAGACCGCCGGTACCGGGAAGAACCGACCCCACAGTGGCGTACATGACTAAATACACGCTTGCACACTAACCATTGTTTACCGACCGATCTCAGCAGTTCTCACTAGTCGCTACGCATCGGATGCGTACCATCACTTCCATTCCATTTGAGTGCTCTCGTGATATAGAACTAGTTTTATTAGAAGGAATACAATTTCTCATGTTGGTATTTTGACGTTGGATCTTATTTTTCATCTTCTCATGGAGTTCGTCGAAGGATTCAATTGACATTCTAAAGAAGTTGAAAAACTTAGTACCATCACGCCTCAGTTCTTCAAAAAGAGAATAGAATTCCACGGGGTTCCCTTCTTTGATTGATAGGATGAATCCACCACTTGCGCATAATCCTATGGCGCTTAATGTGGCGCTACAATAACCACATAGCAATTACACGTTTAAGATTCATTGTTGTTCAAGAATCTCGCGTCACAAACACCAAGCAACTGATTGTTTTGCCGATAAAAATCCGATGTGTTTGCAATCACCTGCTACCGATAAAATATCGGCCTACTTTTTACCGATCGTCCAAAATCGGTGTTTGTGTGCAACTGACCTTAGAAGACAGTTTACCTGGAACATGGTAATGTTCAACGAACCCTTCAAATCTGCGTCAAATCACGGAAAACAATGTATATGTGCCAATTAAATTGCAAATAGCCATTCTAGAGGTACTCGCGTCCACCAATGCATATGCTTTACTCTTGTAATTCATAATCATATTATCTCCAAGTCACAAAATGTTTTTGAAACCTTCAGTTCAAATAAAATGTACCGTAAGACACATGGGTTACTTCAGACCACGTTTTCAGGTTTTTTTTGAGATTTCTCTGTCTGTATAGCTCTTCAATCGAGTTGGCCTTTCAATATATCACACCTGATCTATTCACTGTCATATTCAAATTTCAAAATTTAACATTCGAGCATTAGGAACCCATGAAAAACAAAGGTAAAAGTGGTATAGTCATTACCCCGCGTGGGGGCAACTTCGGACCACTCACGTTTTTTCACTCAAATAATCAAGAATTGAAGCCTTGGCTCGATATTACCCCCGTATTTTGCTACCAGATGGATTCTCTCACCTATTATGACAAAAATATTTCCTTTTTAAACATTTACTCCATACAAAACAAAACCAGAAATGAGCTGCCTTCAGAGCTGCCATTCAGAGCTGCTTCCAAAGTGTCTTGGGTATAATTTCTATAGGGAAGGCCCCCGACTTTCTTTCGGCACTTTCGTGGCATGCCTGTAACACATGAAAAACACTGAAACATGAGTAAACTCAATCGAAATGAGAAAAATACGTAAAAATTCGCTAAAACACAAAAAATCGGGTGGTTGGAAGTTGCATCCCAAAGTGGCGACTTTTAGTTTTTCGTTGCTGGAAAATTAACTAACAACTAAATAAAACATCTGATTTCTTAGTTAAATTCCTCACATAATTTTGAAGAAGTATGTGAACTTACCTTTTCGGAAAATCTAGCGGAAATATGTAGCTGCAGGCACACTATAAACACAACAGGAAAATGTGTCGAAATAGCTGATAACAAAAACGTGAAGAAAACGATGATAAGCGACTCAAGAAAATTATCTTCAGGTTTCATGTAAGTTTGAGTAATATGGTACCTATTGGGACCTTAATGAACTTCTTAATTTCATTTCTATGGCCGGTAGAGGGGAAATCAATCAAAACGGGAAAACCGAAACTTGTGCGCACGTGAATCGTGTTCCAAGCGTTTTGATTTCAGGAACTCTACACTCGCTATGGTGTTGCCACCGCGTCAGGTTCATGAACTGAGTTCAGTGAGTTTATGAACTTTTCAGACCTGCTCGGAATCCAACCTTTTCCAAATCAAATTCAACCTTTTCCAAATCAAATTCAACCTTTTTCAAAACAAATTCAACCTTTTCCAAAACAAATTTCACCTTTTCTAAGTCAAATTCAACCTTATCAAAAATAAGCACAAGCCCTAAATGCTTGCCTGTGATTGGGGACTGGGCTGAAAACAATACTCCAAACACAGTAGGTAGGTACCTATACATAAAACAAAATCATGTTTTATTAAAAAAGAAATCAACAAAAAATATAATTTAAAAAAAATCAACATTTCTTTGAAAGAAAAACTCTTCTCTTTTCTTTACATAATTAATATTTTAAAAGTCTTAAAATTAAAAATTTTAATTGTAGAAAGTCTATCTTCAATTTTTTTCACTTAAAAAAAAAAAAAAACTTTTGTGACATACGAGTAGGTACTTGTTATAAATTGACAAAAAATATAACATCAGTGGAGAGGCTGTCCAACTGACGCTTGAGGGAGCAGGAGCATCATATCCATAAAATAGTTAGTACAATCTGTAGCTGTAATTGATGACACAGCCCGTGGAATCACATCACACAGATCATGAGTTTGGCGTGGCTCACTTAGAATACCACGAGCAGCGGTTATTATTTTTGAGAACGCATGTTCCACGCATGTGTTTTTTAATAAAAAATTATTTTGTTTAATGTATAGGTACCTACCTACTGCGTATGGAGTATTGTTTTCAGCCCAGTTCCCAATCACAGACAAGCATTTGGTACTACATTTAGGGCTTGTGCGTATTTTTCGTCATTTCCCTAATAATGATGAAAAGGTTGAATTTTGATTGGAAAAGGTTGAATTTGTTTTGGAAAAGGTTGAATTTGTTTTGGAAAACGTTGAATTTGAGTTGGAAAAGGTTGAATTTGAGTTGGAAAAGGTTGAATTTGAGTTGGAAAAGGTTTGATTTGAGGTGGAAAAGGTTGGATTTGACTTGGAAAAGGTTGAATTTGACTTGGAAAACGTTGAATTTGACTTGGAAATGCTATAGATACTAGTCTTCTTCTAATCTTGAAAGTAATAAAATATAATATTTAATATAAATAAATAATGAATAAACATAAAAAGAGCAAATGCAGGAATTTTGCTCAAATAAATAACCGTGACGAATTACATTGAAATTTTTGCTCAAAATTGTGATGAAAAACGTACTTAAATGCCATTAAAATTTGCTAAAATATCTATAAAAACTGCAAAAAGATTTAAAAATCAAAAATCCCTTTTTAATCAGTGGAGTTTTATTTAGAATAAGTTTTTTGCCATAAAATTGGTTTTTAACCATTTCTTTCTACTGAAATTGCCCAATTTCAATGCAATTTAACATACTGTAGTACTATAGATAGTTTATGAAAATTCGCCCATACGATCATGCTGCATGATTGGAACTTTTTTTTACTATTTCTTTTCACTCAAAGTGCTCAAATTTCCAAACAATGCAACAAATTCCAAAAAATGTGACATAAATTTTATAAAGCTACGATAATTTACGAAAATTCTCTCACTATGATCATGCTGCATGACAGGAACTTTTTATTTCGCAGACCGTGGAATGAATGGGCTCGACTGCGCTCTGATTTTCCGAGCTTTGGTGGGCACCCCCTTATCCGACCTTTGCTCCGCCCCTGTTCGGGACTCCTTCGGTACTACATATAAGGATATTGGAGAGTTTTTGTATTACTTGTATTGGTATTTCTCGTAAACAGGAAAACAAGCTGTCAAGCTGTAAGAGCGAACATGATGAATGTTAACCTTTTTGAAATGATTTCTCGTAGCGTTTTCGTAAGCCTGAGAGAAAGAAAACTCTTATAGAGACGTTAACGTGAATCAATTGTCATAGCAGATAATTTCCAAAATATATCATGAAGTAAGAAACAAAGACCACTTACCCATTATTAACTTACCCTTACATAAAAAAGTTCCAGTCATGCAGCATGATCGTATGAGCGAATTTTCGTTAATTATCGTATTATATCCTGTTAAATAGTTTTGAAATTTGAGATTTTGGAGTGCGAAGAAGTTGTTAATTATTGATTTTATGGCAAAAAAATTGTTAACTATTGCTGAAAAATTTGATGTAAATAACATTATATTATTTAAACAAAGATATTGGATTTCTAGAATTTTTTACATTTTTATCGATTTTGTAGCACATTTAAATGAAATTTACTTACAATTTTGAGCATAGGTTTGAGCTTTACCAAATTCATAGTTGATAAACTTTATTTGAGTAATATTCTACCAAGAAATATACTTAATTTGAACAATTTTTAGCCGTTTTTAGCCATTTTTAGAGATTTTTTTAATACATTTTTTGAAATTTGACCAATTTAATGTGCTCAAAAAGTGTTGTCCAACGAACTCATCCTTTCTTTTGAAATGCTTGATTTTTTGGCGAAAGAACGAAGTTTTTATCTCAATTCTATCGAGAGTTATCGTCTGGAATGACACGTATACATATACAGGGTGCTTCAAAAAAATGTATACACACTTTGAACTTCCATAGAAAATTTATTTACCGTTCTACAAAGTTAAATTTCAGGAAAATAGAAAGCTGAAAGTCCAATGTAAATGAAACATAAATAACAAATGTTAATACTGTTCAAATTGGTGACCTGCAGCATCAATACAATTCTGAGTACGAGTCACCACTGATTCTGTACATCGTATCAAAACGTCCAATGAGATTTCTCTACACACTGCTTGAATCTCATTCCAAAGAATGTCTAGGTTACGTGGTTTACGTTTGTACACCTCATCTTTTACTGTGCCCCACAAGAAGAAATCCAGTGGTGTAAGGTCTGGAGAGCGTGCTGGAAACTCGATTGGCCCCCTGCGTCCTATCCACTGGCCCGACAAATTTTGATCCAGGTAAGCTCGTACGTCCCTGTGATAGTGCGGCGGAGCACCATCTTGTTGAAAATAAAAATCATCATTACCGTATAATGCACGAATGGCAGGAAATATGGAATCAGCAAGCATTGTTAGATAATTAATACCTGGATATATATATATATAAAAAAGCGTTAAAATCCAGGAATCATTTCAGAATGCCTCAAAACAGATTTCGATGAAGAAAATTTTTGAAGCCATTTTGGAGCCATTGCAATAGCTTCGTTTTCTAAGAAAATTCGCTAAAAGATTTAGCCGTGAAGAACACGATCTTTAAAACGTGTAAAATGAACCTTGAAACTTACGTAATGAATGAACGTATAAAATGAACCTTGAAATAAAATCTTGAGAATGAAAAAGCTCAAATCTTCGACAAACCGTCGAAAGAAAACACAAAACACGAAAGAAAGACAAATACAATGGTTAAATCAACAACAAAAGACGGCACGGGGAAAATTCAGGCGATTTTGTCGGGTGTGTGTGTCCATGCCAACTGCATGATAGTTGCTAAGTTATTCTAGAGTGTTATCCTAGAGAAAGGTCAAGTTGTCGTCTCGTAATTACGATTCCGAAAAAGCTGAGCACGAGTAAAGCTGACTTATCTCGATCCGAAAAGCGTTTCCACGTTACGAAAACCTCTTCTCGTTTTGGAAGGGCCGATTTCGTATACGAGAAAATAGAGAGTTTTTGTATTTCTCGTATTGGTGTTTCTCGTAAACACGGAAACTTGCTGTTAGAGCGAGCACGATGAATGCTAACCTTTTTGCATTGATTTCTCGTAGCGTTTCCGTAAGCCCGAGAGAAGAGAGCTCTTATAGAAACGTTTACGTGACTCTTGTAGTGAATCACTCCTCAAAACTCAATTGTCACAGTAGACAATTTCCAAAATATAACATGAAGTAAGAAACAACGACCGCTTATCTCTACATCACATGAAAACGATTCTGCCGTGAAGAACACGAATCTTGAAAAGGTGTAAAATGAACCTTGAAACGAAATCTTGAAACTGAAATGAACCTTGAAAACGTTAAAGCTGAAATTTTCTATATAACTTCGAAAGCAAGAACAAAATGCCGCTAATGACCCTTCGGGTTGAGGTGCGGGAAAAAACACGAATGAAAGACAAATACAAAGGTTAAACCAACAACAAAAGACGGCGCGGGGAAAATTCAGGCGATTTTGTCGGGTGTGTATGTGTGTCCATGCCAACTGCATGATAGTTGCTAAGTTATTATAGAGTGTTATCCTAGAGGAAGGTCAAGTTTTCGTCTCGTAATTACGATTCCGAAAAAGATAAGCCTAAGCACGAGTAAATCTGACTCTTCCCGTTCCAAAAAGTGTTTCCACGTAACGTAAACCTCTTCTCGTTTCGGAAGGGCCATTTTCGTATACGAGAAAATGAATACGAGAAGTACAAAAACTTTCTATAATACCCACAAACAACGAAAACAGGCGATGTGCCCTAAATTACTGAAGCAGCTTGATGCTGTAACAATTCCGAACCCCCCCCCCCCCCCATTTCCTAACCGAATTTAATATATTGAAACTGAATGATTACTCTGACAACGTCATGATCTGACAACTCGCCTCTCTACTCTGACTCTCTTCTCTGACTCTACTCTGACTCTACTCTGACAACGTCGATGCTGAAACAACGACGGACCATTTCCGAACCGAATGTAATATATTGAATCTGAATCATGACTCTAATAACGTCCAAATCTGAAATTCTCACATAACACATAATTTTTCAATATTTCCTTATTTACATGATTAGTATTTATAATAACTGAGCCTTGGGATTCAAGGGGCACCATATAAGGAAATCCTCAAAGCAACGAAAACCGGCGATGCGTCCAAAAGCGTTGAAGCTGCTTCGTACCGCTCAGCCGAATGGAATGGAAGCCCGCACTATGGAAGGCAGTTCGCTAGGGGCGCGAGTAGCTGTCACGATCTCGCTACTAATGCTACTGTTAATTGCATTCCTCTCTGTAAATTGCTACCCTCTCTCCGTAACTCCCAGTCTCGGCAGTTCCCGAAGGAAGAAGATTGAGAACCCCGCTCCTTCGCTCCAGCTATGTTGACTACTTCCACCTTCTCGTTTCTTAAGCTCGCTCGGCTTTTACCGGTGCCTTCAGAAAAATAACAGTCTTCGGGAACAGGAGAGTCTACATTTAAAAAGGGCTCTGCGGAATTTATTCCTCTTTTACCTCTCTCAGAGTCTCCATTACCTTCCCCTCATTACCCTAACATGTCAAATTTGTCAAACTAGGTCTTCGCTTCTAATCTTAAACGCTTTTAAAGGCTCTGTAGCCTCTCAGGGGCTGCTGCTCTAAAGTCGATGCCTTATTCCTCTCGCTCGATCGCTCTCTCTCTCTTTCTCTCTGTATATATATAGGTATCACCTCTCTCCTCCTCCTCATTCTCTCTCTCTCTCTCTCTCTCTCTCTCTCTCTCTCTCTCTCTCTCTCTCTCTCTCTCTCTCTCTCTCTCTCTCTCTCTCTCTCTCTCTCTCTCTCTCTCTCTCTCTCTCTCTCTATATATATATATATATATATATATATATATATATATATATATATATATATATATATATATATATATATACATATATATATATATACATATATATATATATATACATAGTTTTTTAAAGGATGAAAACACTCGCGTGTAAGTAATAGTATTTTGAGGTGTTATAGATGGTCGGAAAATATGGGAAACAGATAAATATAACTTACGAATTTAGTGCCTTAAAAAATTAAAAGTGCCTTAAAAAACTGAGAGACCTAACAAAATCATCCTTAGATTGCAGCCAAATTCAATTGCTAATAAACACTACAAATTCAACTTTAGAAATAGTAGAGCGAAAATTGAACTACATCCATATCCCCTAAATACCCAGACGAAACAAACGTGGACTAATTAGCGGACTAGGATCACAAGTCAAATTCATTACCGGCTACCTAAACGCACAAGACGAAGAAAGATAGATACAACTCTATCCTTGAACAAATTCAAAATAATCAGAAAGACTTCCATTCTTGATTAAAAAACCCAATTCTCAATCAATACAGCAGTACAGGAAGTTTCTGATGAAATATTTGAAACTATAGCCCAGAATAACAACGAGCTAAAAGGAGCATTAATTTGGTACTTATGTATTATACCGACCACACCCAATAAGGAACACTGAAATAGATATTTTATAGAAACGAACATTATATCAAGAAAAACAACTCTTTAATAAATTACAGAATTACAAAGATTATCAATTTAACGGGTTTATATTAATTAAACAATTACAAACTTACTACGATTATCAATAATTGTTAATGGGTTTCCTGTGACGCCCAGAATGCAGCAATGTCAAGGAGGAGTGAGCGTAGTGGATTTCCCCAAAGTATCGATATGAAAGTATCGATTTCTGTTTGTAATTCTGTAATTAAAGAGTTGTTTTTCATGATATAATGTTCGTTTCTATAAAATATCTAGTTCAGTGTTCCTTATTGGTTGTGGTCGGTATAATACATAAGTACCATTAATTTCACTACATCAGTTACCAAGATATTCCGCACTGGCAATAGCTAAGGCAACCCTAGAACAATAACACATCGTACTCAATATGATTTCCGACGTAATTCAAGAAATTGAACATTCCTTAACAGCCTGCCGAACTGGTTCGATTCATCCTAGTATGAAACCCTATATACTCTTCAACGAACTACAAAAAACTAATATTAGATCTAATAATTAGTTTTAACATGTTTAATGTTTTAGGGCTGGGGGTCGTTCTGTGAATTCCGACACGCAAATCTGCAACGTTTTTTTTCTGATCATTTCCGCTTACAACCGAGTCGTTGCTAGGGAAATGGTACTTCGTCATTTTTCATCCCACAAAATTCGTTGACCATTCGTTCGAAAGCTCTCGATTTATCCAACCATATTATGTTAACTACTGCGAAGTGCGTGGCCAACAAGCTGAGTTATGAGTATGGTTATTTGAATAATTGTGTACACTCAGGTGATCATTCTCAATAATTGATATTGTGAACATGATTGCAACCGCTTTTTTGTAATGGTGTCTGGGAGAGTGAGAGGCCAGCATTTTTTGATGATCGTATAGTTAATGCTGACGCTGCCTCCTACCTTTCCCAAGACTGGAATCAAACAGCAAGAGCAGCAGCAAATGCAAAACACTCAAAATACAAGCCGTGTCGAGGGTCTTTCACACCCTTAGTGCGCTCATGTGACGGAGCCCTCCACAAAGAATTTGCTGTTTTTCTGAAATGGCAGCATACGTCCTGGCTGAAAACTGGAATCGTCCCCAATCACTACTCTCAGGATGGGTGAAAGTGAAAGTTCAGTTCGCCATAATTCGAGCTGTTTCTCTTCGTATAGGACGGACTCGAAGAAAGGTTCAGCCGTTGGGGCTGGAAGATGGAGCAGCTGTCGACAATTAATTTAGATACTTATTAACATCCCCTCCCCCCAGTCACTACCTACTACATGTTATCTACTATAAATTTACCAAATTTATACACCCCCGGTTACCGTCTTGTTAAAATAAAACAAATAAAAAATATATTAGATCTAAATGGTTATTTCCGCTAGTAGGTAGTAATAGTAAAATTATCAATTACGTACCTTTCGGAGGAGTCCGTCGTCACTAGCGAGGCGAATACCGGGTGCGAGCGCTTTCGATGTAAAGACATCATCATCATCAGCCCGTCGGAACACTACTCCATCAAACGAGTACTGATTCGACGGCCTGATGATGATATCTTTACATCGAAAGCGCTCGCACCCCATACTCGACTTGCTAGAGACGACGGACTCCTCCGAAAGGTACGTAACTGATGAAAATTTAAATGTTTAAATGTTCAAAATCAAAATCTCAAAAACTTTTGAAAAAAAAAAAATTATATATATATATATATATATATATATATATATATATATATATATATATATATATATATATATATTGTCATTTACATGTAGGTAGATAATAGTCCTCTTCGACATGTTCTCTCTTTCAAATTCTCTTTCACAGAGTCACAAGAGTTATGTGAACACGAAAATTTTAGTGAAATCAAGAGGTACGGAGGTTAAGAAACGTAACAACGGCGTCGTTGTATGTGAAAATGATCAGAAAGTTTTCCGTTAAGTTACGGTTTTCTGTTACGCTTTGTGTTGTAATGATTTCCTACCAAGGGGAGCCATAGTAAAGACATGAGAATATCGAAAATAACTCTGTTCTTCTTCTGCCACAATTGGGATTATTTTCCCTAGAGAACTTAGTGCGCGCAGGTTTCACGTATCAGTATAGCCCAATGTGTGCAATTTCAGGGAACAATATAATTTCTTGTGTTTCCTTCCCTACTTAAAATTAAGTTGGAATAAGTAGCAGCAGAATAATAAG
Source organism: Adelphocoris suturalis (assembly GCA_030762985.1). NCBI lineage: Eukaryota > Metazoa > Arthropoda > Insecta > Hemiptera > Miridae > Adelphocoris > Adelphocoris suturalis. The sequence continues at coordinate 138,189,221 of CM061042.1, forward strand.
AAGCAGTCACAGTCCAGAACGTATCAGTCCGGGATGTTAAGGTGATCGACCATGGAAAAATAACATGTTTCCGCTAATAACATGTGGTGCGAGCGCTTTCGATGTAAAGACATCATCATCATCGGCCCGTCGGAACACTACTCCATCAAACGAGTACTGATTCGACGGCCTGATGATGATATCTTTACATCGAAAGCGCTCCCCCCCCCCCCTCACCGTACTCGACTTGCAAGTGACGACGGAACCCTCCAAAAGGTACGTAACTGATGAAAATTGAAAGGTTTAAATGTTCAAAATCGGAATCCCAAAAACTTTTGAATTAAAAAGAATTTTTTTTTCTGGTCATTTACTTACATGTAAGTACGAGTAGATAATAGTCCTCTTTGACATGTTCTCTCTTTCAAATTCTCTTTCTTTTCTCCTTTCTTCTCTTATCTTTTTGATGATGATCCCCCTCCCCTCAAAAAGGCCGATCCCCCGGGGCAACCCCTTGACTCCCAGTGGGACAATATGTCCCAGTGCAACTTCGAAAATTACCAATGGGCAAAGTGGTCTCTGAAACGACTGAAAAACCTGGACTGCATGTCCCACTGGTATCTTACGTTCTTTTGGGATAGTAGTTTACCACTTGCTCGGTAGATCGCATCAAAAACTTTCCCAACCATGGTGTACTGTTGGGACAGTTTTTTCCACCCATGACATACGAATTGAAAAATGTTTCCCAACCATAACCTACGGTTGGGACAAAAGTCCCAGCAATGAAATACCGTTATGACCAGAACGGCCCACTCATTAAATACTAGTGGGACACTTGGTCCCAGTCGTTATGTACCAGTGGGATAACTTGTGTCCCAGCATCCCCCCCCCCCCACCCACTCTTTATCAGAAAATTGTAACAGGACCAGTTCTCTAGCCACTAGACCTTATTAAACCACTGTGCCAAATTCGATATAAAATTTCCCACAAAAAAAAAAAAAAAACGCTGCAAATTATTTCACAAAGGTTCATTATTTTTTCAATTGAGTATGATCGTAGTTTTAGTTGGCTAGCGTACGTCATAAGGCCCGTCCAGACTCCTCGGCGTGTCCTACTTCGAGTTGCCACAACCAATACTTCTATAATTATATACGCATGTTTATATTTCTCGATTTGAGCTCCTATCTATTCAAATAGTTATTGCCTTAATATTATCATTATCTAAGTACGTACGAAAAGTCGAGAGGATATGTTATTAAATATGCGTAGGAAAAGCTTTGGTATTAACACACAAATATGACCTTGAAAAAAACATATATTCATGCCTCGAAGGAACGCCATACCCACCACAAGGTGCCACGGCGCCGGCGCCTCCTCTCACTCCACCCCCCGCTCACCCCCCCCCCCCCTCTCCACCCACTGTGACCCCCTGCCAAGCGTGCCAGGCGCGTCGAAAAAGACACTTTTTCGCCCGTTTTTGGCCCATAGCATCTATGCGAGTAAAGCGATCGGGATGGTTAAACGATAGGACCAACTAGACCCCAAATGGAGTCTATGTGCGAAAGAACGGGTTTTTTAAGTCAATTCTTAGGCCTTTTATGGCCCGGACAGCGGACGGCGAACGGCGGACGGCGAACGGCGGACGGACATTTCAAATTTGGATTCTACGCACCTTGAAACGTAAAGTGACAAAGTTTGAGGGGGGGTTATAAAAATTTTTTGCTACACGATCACATAGGCTTATTATTGGAAATAATAAACCAAAATTGGTAGTGAAGGGGGTAAAGTACCCAGTAACCCCTCCCCAATCCTCTCTAAGGGCCTGCCATTTGACTCTTCAAATTTAATAAGCTTTTAAAACAACAAACATTAGTTCTTTTCGCCGATGACAAAGTATCGACGGTGGTGCCAGATTTTCGTTGAACCGCAATAGAAGCTATTAGCGGTCCAATCAGAAGCTCACCTGAGTAATGCGATAAGGACCCCGGCTGCGGAGAGATTGTCTGGGGGAGGTAAACTGACTAGGGATTAATTTAGATTAGAGGTCCGGCGGAGCTCCCCTTCCCCATCCTTCAGCTCCTTGACCCCCTCGGCTGGACGGACTCCGGCGGCTCGTTCCGGGTGATGGGAGGACGTCGCTAATCCAGGACCGCCACAAGGGATCTGCGTCACGCGGCAAATAAGGCTCAGCTCCTCTATAACACAAACCCCCAGGAGCCTTCGAACAGGAGAACGTGATAAGATTGTGATAAGAATGTGAAACAAAACTTCCAACATCACAATTTGGCAATGGATTTATATAGCATTTCCCGATCAAAATAAACACTTTCCCAACCAAAATAAACATTTTCCCAACCAAAATAAATATTTTCTTTATTAACATTAAGACAATCAAAATGAACTTGCTTCTTCAACAATGTGTAGTCTATAAACATCTAATATATAAAATTCTCGTGTCACAGTTTTTGTTGCCATACTCCTCCGAAACGGCTTGACCGATTTTGATGAAATTTTTTGTGCTTATCCGGTATCTATGAGAATCGGCCAACATCTATTTTTCATCCCCCTAAATGTTAGGGGTAGTCCACCCCTAAATTTTTTTAATTTTATTTTTGACCGATTTTGATGAAATTTTTTGTGCTTATCCGGTATCTATGAGAATCGGCCAACAGCTATTTTTCATCCCCCTAAATGTTAGGGGTAGTCCACCCCTAAATTTTTTTAATTTTATTTTTGACCGATTTTGATGAAATTTTTTGTGCTTATCCGGTATCCATGAGAATCGGCCAACATCTATTTTTCATCCCCCTAAATGTTAGGGGTAGTCCACCCCTAAATTTTTTAATTTTATTTTTGACCGATTTTGATGAAATTTTTTGTGCTTATCCGGTATCTATGAGAATCGGCCAACATCTATTTTTCATCCCCCTAAATGTTAGGGTAGTCCACCCCTAAATTTTTTTTTATTTTTTAGACAAAATTTTTAATTTCTATTTTAATTAACGTTTGCCAAGTTGGGTGGGCAGTATAACTTCCTCAAGCGAGCGAAGCGAGCAGCATCCCCCACAGAAGTTAAACCTACCCTTAGAGATCTACCGTTTGCGAGCGAAGCGAGCAACATCCCCTACATGTTTCAATTGTAATACATTCCATGTATACAGCCACACTTTGCGAGCGAAGCGAGAAACATTCCCTACATACCACACTTTGCGAGCGAAGCGAGCAACATTCCCTATATGCCACACTTTGCGAGCGAAGCGAGCAATTTAATGGGGGGTTCGGGGGGCTTGCCCCCCGGCTGGACGTGGAGGCGAGCGGAGCGAGCCGGAGCGGCTAGTATTCAACAAAATGTATGTTTGATAAATTGCTTCACCCGCAGCTACTGATATTACGTTGGCAAAGGTGTTCATCACGTAGTTCCGACAATCATCAGTATTAATCGCAGCAACTGCTCTGGTAATCACATCCTCTAACACATGGTTTCCCTGTTCACTTAGAGTGCTTCGAACTATGGACACTATTTTTGAAAAGGCGTTCTCCACGGGATTAAGTTGGGGGGAGTAGGGCGGGAGATAACCGACGTTTATTTTGGTTGGGAAAATGTTTATTTTGGTTGGGAAAATGTTTATTTTGGTCGGGAAAGTGTTTATTTCGGTTGGGAAAATGTTTATTTTGATCGGGAAATGCTGTATTTCACTAGCCTAGTTTTTTTCGCTCACTTCGCTCGCTCGGTATGGCTGTATAGATCCGATGGTCTTCACTGTTGAGTAGGTCATGTAGAATGATTGGAAACGGTAGTACATTTAAGAGCCGATTTATAAATCACATGTATCCAATGGATAAGGGGGATTTGTATAAGCAATAGCGTTATCCAATTAACTTTATTGGCAACATAAATATAAAGTAATAAATACCAAAATACCAAAAAATGGAATGGATTCAAGAATTAAATACATTAGATGAGATAAATAAACAAATTAAATCAATTCGTTGCCCACCGAGGAATAAGTTGAAAAACTTGTGCTCCTCGGTGGAGTTCAATAATTAATAATATCAAAGAATCGTTGTCAAAGTAACAATAAATTTTCAGTGAACAAATTGCCAATAAAACATTAGGTACTAAATTACGTTAAAATGATGCTGAAAAGAAGGTCATACAGAAATACATTTATAGAAAAAAGAAACATAATCACCCAGAAAAAACTCCTACACTCCATCTCTAGTTAAACCTCATCTGGCGTTTTAATTTATCTGGTCCCTGGGCGGCTGGATAACTATTATAACTGGAGATTAATGAGATATCTAGAGCTTTCTAACCTCAAACAAATTTATTTATTTACAAAAATCTTATTGAATCAAGTTTTATAATCTTTATTTTTGTACCTTCCAATGGATATATTTGGGGATTTGTCTTCGAACAGCAGCAACGGCGAAGATTCTATTGTAACATAATTCGTCGAATGGAAAAGAAGACCCCGTGTAAAGCACCTACTAAAATGGAACGAGTGCGTATTTTACTGAGGTTTCGGTGGGACAAAGATACCGTTCTTTACTTTATAACACAGATCGAAGATGAATTCAAGTCCACTAATCCCAGGACCGCCACAAGGGATCTGCGTCACGCGGCAAATAAGGCTCAGCTCCTCTATAACACAAACCCCCAGGAGCCTTCGAACAGGAGAACGTGATAAGATTGGTCCTGAAACAAAACTTCCAACATCACAATTTGGCAGTGGATTTATATTTCACTAGCCTAGTTTTCTCGTTCGCTTCGCTCGCTCGGTATGGCTGAATAGATCCGATGGTATTTACTGTTAAGTAGGACATTTCGCACCCATCCTAGAATAAGGGTACAACTCAAAAATTGTCATTTTCGGCAAATCGCATTCAAAGTTTTCCTCACACCATTGGCTACCCGTTCTTTGGAACACGATGAACATCATTTGTCTTTGCGAAACTAGTTTCCTACATTATTGCTCTAACACCCCATGGTGAGTAAATCGTTTTTTGCCTGTGGGGGGAACGGTTTTGTTGATTTTTTAAAAGAATTTTTGAGTTGTTCAAACAGTCAGGATCCAAAATGTTCAGAAAAGGAAGACACAAGTTAAAATTATGCCGACATTGTCCAAAGGAAACAACTCAAAACGAGACACAGACTGCCTGAACTCAACTGAGCTGTGTCTTTCTTCCTAGGACGTGAATTGGTTACTCCCTCCATAGAAGAAAGACACACGCACTCTCTAGCGGAATTAAAGTGCCCTACACATCTCCACCATCTATGGACAAACTAGACCGTTTCTACTTCTCAAAACCACAACTAACTCAAAAATCGCGATTTTTGAGTTGTACCTTTATTCTAGGACGGGTGGGATTTATTTATTTACATTTGTACGGGCGAACCCAATTACATTATTACATAAAATAAAAGTCCAGTCATGCAGCTTGACCCCATGAGCGAATTATTGAAGAAATCTTCGACATTTCAGTCGCTATTGATCGTGTAGAGAAATTTTACAACTAGCGAACGGCATTATTTATATTTTTTACTGATTTTTCAACTTTGAAATTTTTGAAAACTTGATTCATATTCTTATAGGAAATTTTACGCTGATTCCGAATATACCACATATTAGTATGCTGAAAAAATTATTTCGCACAACAAATCGACAATAACAGGCTATTTTGAAATTTTTTACTACATTTTTGAAAATGTCAACCCTAAGATGTAATCCGATCATGCTGGCCAACGAACTTGAACTTTCGTTTTGTGTCCTTAACATTTTAAAATTTGTTTGAAGTTTCTAGCACAATTCTACGGACAGTTATCGTCTGGAATGACACATACATACATACATACATACATACATACATACATAAAAAAATGCGTTAAACTTCAGAATATGATTCAGAATAGCCTGAAACGGATTTCTGCATAAAATTTTTTCAAAAATTCACATTTTACAACTTTTGAGGCGAGAGCAATAGCTTAATTTTCTTCAAAAATTCGCTGAAACAAAGGAATCAAGTTGACGGAAACCAACGAAAAGAAATGAAACTTCTGGAGAAAGAAAGAAAGAAAAAAAACTGTTCCATTTGAGGTTGGTACTGAAAGTTCTGAGTGGTGTGACGACTGAGGGGGGAAAATCTATTAGTAACTGATATGAAATTAAATAAAGTAAGGGTGGAACTGAAGAGAATTGGATGTTACTGAATTGAATTTCACTTAATTGAATTTAATCAGGGGTGGGACGCGCATATCGCCGATTTGAATGAAGAGAACGGGATGGATAATAAGTCCAAGTCAGGGTTTAGACTAGTTTGCCGTGCGAGGAAGCCTGCACAGTGGCCGGTTCAGCAGGTAGTTTGTCGTCGAGGAGGGAGTCAGAAAGGGCAGAGTGGAGCGAGTTGACTGGGGAGTCCTGAAGGCGATTCTGGACAGAAGATACGGCGAATCAAGTCCGTTATGCTCGAGTTTGTCTTGAGTTTCTGATATGTCGGATATCAGCCTCCTGGTCTCCGACGTCTGCAGACCGCATGTTGAATGGCATGTAGAATGATTGGAAACGGTATGTCACTAAGGGTGATTTGAAATATGTAGGTTAGACTGACAACGAAAAAAACGAAAGTTCGAATTCTTGAGGTGCTCAAAGCTCAGATGATTGCATCAGATGCTAGGAACAACTCCTGAAAATTTCAGTCCGAACCGATAACCCCTTGAGGTCTCCTAAACCCGTTTTTTGGTAATTGAATTATCGATTTTAGAACACTAGACGCTTAGGACAAAAAGACGGTTAGGACATGAAAGATCCATGCGTCTGGACACTTTTTATACTCTATTCCTATGTTTTCGGTGTCGCGGAACACGATGCCGCCATTATCGCAAGCGCAGAAGCTGTATTTCTTTTGATATTCCAGAAATCAGTCCAAATAAGTGATGGAAAAAAGGCATTTTTTTGCCGTTTTTACCTAGTTTTGACTGGGAAAAAAATTGTTTGCGGGTCTTTTCTGCTTCGGACCTTGTTTCCTGGCTTGTTCCGAATGTAACAAGACCAATTTCGTCCTGTAATATATTGTCCTTTTGGAAATATCTGCTCAAGAGCCGAGTTAGCTTTTTTAATGGTAACCGCTCTATACTTACCAGTAGCTGCGAAATCAAAATTTAACGCCCTGAAGCCCTTTTTATCACATTACGCGCTAGTAGTGGAGGCGTAGGACTCGTATTTCGGTTAATAATCAAGAGCTAGGTGTCAAAAATCGGTGAATAGAGTGGATTTTTCTTGATGTTCAAAAAATCAGTGGACAAAATTAATAGAAATAAGGGATTTTTCGCCGGTTACACTTAGTTTTGATTGGGAATAACTATATATGAGTGTCTCCTCTGCCTTGGACTTTGTTCTGTGACTTATTCTGAATATGACAAGACTAAGTTTGTCCCATAATACATTTTTCTTCTCGAAATATCAGCTCAAGAGCCAAGTCGACTTATTTAATGGTACCTAACCGTTCTATATTCAATAGTGGCACTACTACTTGCACGTAATGTTCAGCGATCCCAAAAACATAAAACAATGGGATAAAAAGGGCTTCAGGGCGTTAAATTTTGAATTCGCAGCTACCGGTAAGTATAGAGCGGTTACCATTAAAAAAGCTAACTCGGCTCTTGAGCCGATATTTCCAAAAGGACTATATATTATAGGACGAAATTGGTCTTGTTACATTCGGAACAAGCCAGGAAACAAGGTCCGAAGCAGAAAAGACCCGCAAACAATTTTTTTCCCAGTCAAAACTAGGTAAAAACGGCAAAAAATGCCTTTTTTCCATCACTTATTTGGACTGATTTCTGGAATATCAAAAGAAATACAGCTTCTGCGCTTGCGATAATGGCGGCATCGTGTTCCGCGACACCGAAAACATAGGAATAGAGTATAAAAAGTGTCCAGACGCATGGATCTTTCATGTCCTAACCGTCTTTTTGTCCTAAGCGTCTAGTGTTCTAAAATCGATAATTCGATTACCAAAAAACGGGTTTAGGAGACCTCAAGGGGTTATCGGTTCGGACTGAAATTTTCAGGAGTTGTTCCTAGCATCTGATGCAATCAACTGAGCTTTGAGCACCTCAAAAATGCGAACTTTCGTTTTTTTCGTTGTCAGTCTAATGTAGGTGATGTTGCTCGCTTTGCTTGCTCTCTATGGGATGTATAGATACGACGGGATATATAGTCCTTTCCGAGTTCGTAGGAAAATCCCCGTTGAAATCCGACATGTGTAGGGGATGTTGCTCGCTTCGCTCGCTAGGGGTGTGTTTTCCCGCTCGCTCGGTGTGGGATGTATAGATGCGACTGGATATAGTCCCCATACCATCGAGACCTACAGCCCATGGTTCGGGTGTGGGTGGAAAATTGCTTACAATCCCTTTAAATAGACAATCCGAAGAAATAGAAAAAAAGGAAAATACAATAAAATAAATATATAAATAAATCTTATAAAAGGGGCAAAACGAAAATAATAAATTGATGTGTAATAATTTGCTGCGTTTTCCATGTGGGACCACGAAAAGTTTATTAGGTTTAATAAATAAAGGTTAATTAATAAAGATAGGCCACTCATCTCCGCGGAAGGGCTATCCAATATTGATTATGTGGAACCACGAAAAGTTTAGTTCCGTACTAACAGAACTGTCGGACGTCAAATTTTTGTTCATCTGCTAATTTCATACGTATATTATGTGATGAAGTTGTACTGCCCACCCAACTTGGTAGACTTTTTTTCTGTTGGAAATTATTTTCAAACTACTTAAATCTCATAAAACTAAGTGGATCCACGATAGGTTTATTAGCTTTAATAAAGATAGGCCATTATTTTATGTGCGTAGAGGCCTTCGGTGATCAAGAGGTTGGAATACAAAGTTCTGAGTACCTATATCTAGGTAAGTTTCGACGGAATAGGAAGAGTGCTGCCGAAAACGTTTTCGTCTACATTTTCGTTCACCACAATCGGAAAACACAATTTCATGCCTCGAAACTCAAATGGGACCAAATTGAAACTTCAACGAACATTTTAATACCAACCCGAGCAAAAACTGTCGAAATTCACTGGGTCTGAGGCGGGTCCCATTTTGGAACCATATCGGGTAACGCATTTTTTTCGTCATTTCCCGCATATTCTCGCTAATTTCTCAGGGAAGACAGCATCTTTTGGCAATTTTGACGGCACCATGGTGTTCTACGGGTTCAGAAACATGACTTTGTCGCTGAAATGCGAATCGCTCTCGATCAAATTTTAATGTGTCAGCTGATTGGAATAGAGCCCATCATTTCAATCGTCTCTTAATGTCCCAGAGAGTCTCCCTAAGGTAGGGGAGAAGGTCTAGCCCCAGTTGAGGGACGATGGTTTAATTATTCTATGTTAATTTCAACATGATTGCATCATTATTAGCTCCTGCGCTGCGCAAAAGCGTATTATTTCCAGGAACAAGTTCTAATTTTCATCAGATTTGATTAAATTTTTTGGGGTTTTGTGGGTTAGGCTGTAGATTGTTCACTACCAATTTCATTTGCTCAAATCTTTACTCCATTCTGCGTATGCGTAAACGTAAATTACTTCAAGCATCGTTTTCTCATCTTTTTAAACATCTTTACTGTGTTGCAAAGTGGTTTTGGAACTGTAAAAGTTTGAGCTCATTTCAGAGACACGATGCGCCATGCTCTGATCATATATGTAACACATACGGGGTTTAATAATTATAGACCAATGATCTGCGTGGAAGAGCTATCGAACACAGAAATAATAGACCATTGTGTAATAATTCGCAGCGTTTTTTGTTTGTTGATGTGATTTTTAGTTATAATAATGTATTTATTAATAATATAGTTTTCATTTTTGAAAAGGATTGATGAGGTTGGTGGTGCACTGGTGCACAGGGAAAGAATTTTAGAGTAAAAATGGGCGACGCAAGGTATCGACAAGGGGAAAATCATGTCAACGACCATTTTCTTTAGGGCAATGCCCCACTAGCGCTCCTAGCGGTGGACCTTGTTAGTTCGAAGCCCCATTACTCACTCACTTATTCCAGCTTACAACCCCCAAATTTTTGACACCCCCCTTTTTGATTGCCGCTAATGACCCTTCCGGTTGAGATGCGGTTTGAATTCTAAAAATTTTGGAATCGATGCAGGATGCTATCTGCAAAGAAAATTTACAAAAGATGTGCTTTAAAATTAAACTCGCTGACAGAAACTTATTCTGTATTTTCTAACAGCTTCTTTATCTCAACAATCTTATATCTATTTTCGCTATCTGAACATCCTAAAATAGATTCCGAAGCTTGGGTAAGAAGGTCGAGACTTCGTAATCTCCAAAGGTCCGAAAAGATCTCACTTTCCACGTACCTAATTACTTTGCCCGACTTTGATGTAACTATTTTCACAGTCCCGATCGAATTAAACTCCCGCGGTTTTAAAATTGAGCCTTTGGAGATCTAAATATTTGAACTAACTATTTTAACTATAATATTATGTATCTACCTTCACACTTTTAACGATTTTAACTATATGACGTAACATTTTCACATTTCCGACCGAACTAAATGCCGGCGGTTTTAAAACAGCGCCTAAAATTTAGCTTGAGAAAGGGCCTGTTTATCTCAATCCTAAAGAAAGGCATCTTCTGGAATTACTCACACACTTATTCTTAATTATACAAGTACCTACATAATATGGAAAAGCGTTAAAATTTTGGAATCGTTGCTAGATGCCTTCTGCAATGAAAATTTACGAAATTTTGAGCTTTAAAATTATAGAAGCAATTGCAATAGCTTCAGTTTTTACGAAATTTCGTTAATAGAAACTTATTCTATACTAGCCGCTACGGCTCGCTTCACTCGCCTCCACGTCCAGCACGGAGGACAAGCCACCCCGGACTCCCACATAAACTTACTCGCTTCGATCGCAAGGTGTGGCTGTATAAATACGATGGTCTTTCACTGTCGAGTGGGACTTGTAGAATGATTGGAAACGGTAGGTTTAACGTCTGTAGGGGATGTTGCTCGCTTCGCTCGCTTGAGGAAGTTATACTAGCAGGATGCTATTTGTAAAGAAATTTTACAAAAGTTTGTTGTTTAAAATTATTGGAGGAATTGCAATAGCTTGAGTTTGTACGAAAATACGCTGATAGAAACTTATTCCGTATTTTCTAACAGCTTCACTATCTCAACTACCTTATATCTATTTTCGCTATCTGAACATCCTAAAATAGATTCCGAAGCTTGGGTAAGACAGTCGAGACTTCGTAATTTCCAAAGGTCCGAAAAGATCTCACATTCCACGTAATTACTTCGCCTAACTTTGATGTAACTATTTTCATAGTCCCGACCGAATTAAACGCCCGCGGATTCAAAATTGAGTCTTCGGAGATCTAAATATTTGAACTATAATTTATGTATCTACCTTCACACTTTCAATTGTTTTAACTATATGACGTAACATTTTCAAATTTCCGACTGAGCTTTCATCTCTTCAATTGCTCCCAAGTCTACATAGGTAGCGGAAGCAATTGTTTCACTTTCGAGAGATTGAAAAAGTAGTAGACTCAACGACCATTTTCTTTAGGGCACTGCCCCCCTAGCGCTTCTGGCGGTGGACCTTGTTAGTTCGAAACCCCATTACTCACTTACTTATTCCAGCTTACATAGGTTCATAATATAGAAAAGCGTAAAGGTTTTGGACTCGATGCAGGATGCTATCTGTAAAGAAATTTTACAAAAGTTTGAGCTTTAAAATTATTGGAACAATCGCAATTGCTTGAGTTTGTACGAAAATACGCTGATAGAAACTTATTCCGTATTTTCTAACAGCTTTACTATCTCAAATATCTTATATCTATTTTCGCTAACCTAACATCCTAAAATAGATTCCGAAGCTTGGGTAAGAAGGTCGAGACTTCGTAATTTCCAAAGGTCCGAAAAAATCTCAATTTCCACGTAGTTACTTCGCCCAACTTTGATGTAACTATTTTCACAGTCCCGACCGAATTAAACTCCCGCGATTTTAAAATTGAGCCTTTGGAGATCTAACTTCTTTAACTATAATTTATGTATCTACCTTCACACTTTTAACGATTTTAACTATATGACGTAACATTTTCACATTTCCGACCGAGCTTTCATCTCTTCAATTGCTCCCGTCTACATAGATAGCGGAAGCATTGTTTTCACTTTTGAGAGAATTTTTTTTTTTTTTTTTTTTTTTTTTTTTTTTTTTTTTTTTTTTTTTTTTTTTTTTACAGTGGTAAAATTTCTACTCGCTCTTTACGTTTTAGGCTATTGTGAATAAATTTCGTTCCCTGTCTTTCTCTCTCTATTCCCTGTGTATCTATGTGAGAGTTTGTTTGTGTGTGTGTGTGTCCGCAAGTCCTTGTAAATATCTTAATTTTATAAAAAATGAACCGATTCTCATGAAATTCTTTAGGAACGTGCGGGTTACGGTGAAGATAGTCAGCTATGAGTTTCGTTGTACCCAAATAAATACTTCACTCGGCGCATACGTAAATTCCGAAGCGGTAAGAAGGTCGAGACTTCGTAATTTTCAAAGCTCCGAAAAGATCTCACTTTCCACGTAATTACTTCGCCCAACTTTGATGTAACTATTTTCACAGTCCCGACCGAATTAAACGCCCGCGGCTTCGAAATTCAGCCTTTGGACATCTAACTATTTTAACTATAATTTATGTATCTACCTTCACACTTTTAACTGTTTTAACTATACGACGTAACATTTTCACATTTCCTACCGAGCTTTCATCTCATCAATTGCTCCCAAGTCTACATAGGTAGCGGAAGCAATTGTTTCACTTTCGAGAGATTGAAAAAGTAGTAGACTCAACTAAAATCAAACGGGGGTTTTTTTTTTTTTTTTTCAGTGGTAAAATTTCGATTCGCACTTCACGTTTTAGGCAATTGTGAAGAAATTTCGTTCCCTGTCTTTCTCTCTCTATCTCTGTTTGTGTATCTGTGTGAAAGTGCGTTTGTGTGTGTGTGTGTCCGCAAGTCCTTGTAAATATCTTAATTTTATAAATATTCAACTGATTCTTATGAAATTCTTATGGAACGTGTGGGTTACGGTGGAGATAGTCCCCTATGAGTTTCGTTGTACCCAAATCAATACTTCACTCGGCGCATACCATAATTCCGAAGAAATAGATTCCGAAACTGGGGTAAGAAGGTCGAGACTTCGTAATTTTCAAAGGTCCGAAAAGATCTCACTTTCCACGTAATTACTTCGAACAACTTTGATGTAACTATTTTCACTGTCCCGACCGTATTAAACGCCCGCGGCTTCGAAATTCAGCCTTTGGACATCTAACTATTTTAACTAAGTATAATATTATGTATCTACTTTCACACTTTTAACTGTTTTAACTATATGACGTAACATTTTCACATTTCCGACCGAACTAAATGCCGGCTGTTTTAAAATGGAACCTAAAATTGAGTTTGAGAAAGGGCCTGTTTATCTGAATCCTAAAGAAAGGCATCATCTGGAATTACTCACACCCTTATTCTTACCTATACAAGTACCTACATAATATGGAAGAGCGTTAAAATTTTTGGAATCGTTGCAAGATGCCTTCTACAAAGAAAATTTACAAAATTTTGAGCTTTAAAATTATAGGAGATATAGCAATAGCTTCAGTTTTTACGAAATATCGTTAATAGAAACTTATTCTATACTAGCCGCTCCGGCTCGCTTCGCTCGCCTCCACGTCCAGCAGGTGGAACAAGCCCCCCGGACCCCCCCCCCCCCCCTTCGGCATTACTTGCTCGCTTCGCTCGCAAGGTGTGGCTGTATAGATGCGATGGTCTTTTACTGTCGAGTGGGACTTGTAGAATGATTGGAAACGGTAGATCACTAAGGGTAGGTTTAACGTATGTAGGGGATGTTGCTCGCTTCGCTCGCTTGAGGAAGTTATACTAGCAGGATGCTATCTGTAAAGAAATTTTACAAAAGTTTGCGCTTTAAAATTATTGGAGCAATTGTAATAGCTTGAGTTTGTACGAAAATTCGCTGATAGAAACTTATTCTGTATTTTCTAACAGCTTCTCAACTATCTTATATATATTTTCGCTATCTGAACATCCTAAAATATATTACGAAGCTTGGGTAAGAAGGTCGAGACTTCGTAATTTCCAAAGGTCCGAAAAGATCTCACTTTCCACGTAATTACTTCGCCCAACTTTGATGTAACTATTTTCACAGTCCCGACCGAATTAAACGCCCGCGGTTTTAAAATTGAGCCTTTCCCGCCGCCCCCCTTCAGCCCCCGCTCAGCAGACCATCCCCCTCCCTCATCACCTGGGAAAGAGGTAATTTGGCTTCCAAGTGTTCACCGGACTGGACGGGAGTCGGGCGAAACGGGCCCTTCATCAAAGGGGGACCCTTCCCGCGTCTAAATATCCAAGCGGGACGACGTTTGTGAGCAGAGCAAAGAGCCCTTGTTCAGGGAGCCCTCGTGATTATCATTGGTACCGTAGTTACCTTTGTCAGGAGCTTTCCACCGCAATTGTTAATAGGATCGCCCCCTTCCCCGGGCCTCGTTTCAAACCGGCACCGCCCAGCAGCTTCAATATTAGCAAGTCAAACATAACCAAACAACTTTCGACTTATGTTTATGGACAATCCGTGCTTTTGGAGCTGCACAATAGATTAAGAGTGCGGTGTCCATTCATAGTCACTTGCTGACACAATATTCACCAGCAAAAGAACTTCTTTATAGTTCTCGTTTATCAACGATACCAAACCAAAACCAAAATGATACCAAATTTTGGTTACGTGCAGAGGTGGGGAGTGTAATATAACACACCAATTACCCAAACATTAACCTTTTATTTTACCGTGGTTGACGCATACATGTGAAACGCGTAGATATATATATATATATATATATATATATATATATATATATATATATGTATATATGTATATATATAAATATGCCGAAATCTTCAATGAACCGAAGAAAAGAAAATGAACAAAATACTTCCTACAGGAGCTCCTCCTAACACATATCAATGAAAACAAATACGCTAGTAAAGTATATGGCAATTTTGAGTAATGACCATATGGCGTAAATATTAATTCGGCGTATAAATGATAAGTTATATGAATATAAAGGAATGTTCTGACATTATTATCTGACTCAAGACACGAGTGCATACGCGCTGAAGATGTGAGTAGGACTGAATGCCCCCGAAGCCACGTTCTCAATTCTGAGTGATGAAGGCGATATCAGGAAAAGCCAATTCCAGTGGATATGTCCAGAAACAGAGAAAATATGTAGAGTGCGGTAACACGTCTTGTGTTTCGACTGTAAGAAAATAATAATCCATCATACACACATCACAGCGCGTGTTGTGCTAAAGACCACACGGGAGAAGTGTAAAATTCAATGACGATTTTCTGCTAAATATAATAAATATAAAATATATTATGGGAATGATTTTGGTTGCATGCCGAAAAAATCTTGTAAAGATATTTCAAAGTATAAAAATTTTTTATTCAAGCATTATTAAACTTTTCTTATACATAAGCTAGTCACAACATTGTTTCTATATTTTCTGTTTACATTATTATAAGAGCTCGGATCGATATGCACTTTAAAACCTCGAAATATGCATTTAAAACCTCCGAAATATGCACTTGAAAACCTGGAAATATGCACTCAAATATGCACGTATCCCAAATACATACATTGAAATATTCACTTATCCCTAATATATCAAGCCTTATATATATTTCGAATAGTGCTAGGTATGTAAATCACAATGCGAGGGATTAAAACCACTAAACAATTAAGATTATTTGTACGGAAGTTGGGAGAATACGCAAGAATAACCACCAAAAGTAGAATCACTAAATTTTTATAATTTCAATAAAAATTAATCTGTCGTATTATCACAAAAATTAGTTCGTTTGTACAATCAATGTCTTCTCCAAATTGTCTACTTTAAAACTACGCCTTCGGTCTGAAAGGACCATTTTTAAATATGAAAATGTTCTTTCCACATCACACGACACTACTATGAAAGACTATGGATCTAGAACCATACACATGGAAGTAAAGCAGCCATGGACTTCCCCCTGCATAAATTCGTAACAATCTTAATACTCTGGTGAAAGGTAACGTGTGCATTCAATCCAGTTAGTCTTCTCCTAAGTGCTCCCGTATAATACGTTTATAAGGACAGCTGTAATGTGAATGTCTACCTAGCTTATAATGGCAGCAGTCGTTGTCTGCAGCGTTAATCTGGATTTAGTTGAAAAACAACCTGCGTACGAAATCAATCAGTACCTGCTATGCCTCTAGCCTGTCATTTTCCTTGTATTCTGAAAAGGTTTTGGATAGGTACCTTCCTTGAAGATACACGTGACGAGAAGCATGAAAATTTCTTTCAAAAACTAGAATATGTTTGCAAAACGTTGAAAATATGCAGTTATACGCACTTACACCCTAAATATGCACTTATATGTACTAATGCCCAGAATATGTAAAAATATGCATTTTAAATTTGAATTTAAAGTTGCCTACAAACACCGAAACATCATAATTCGTCGAGGAAAATCACTTTGGTCAATAAAAAAGTAATATGCAAAATCCGAGCTCTATTTATGAGCATCACAAAACCCGAGAGAAACACTCACAAACAAACATAAAATTGAGCATAAAAATAAATTTCTCAAGTGAAGTGCAAAATCTGCTTATAACGGAGAATGAGAGAGATTTACTAGTGTTACCTTTCGATCCCGTTAAAATCCTCTGGTTCATAGAGGATCATTTTCAAGACAAAGCAGGATTTATTTGAGAAAAGCCACGTTTTTCATCATCACAACATCATTTTCTCCCCTTATTAGCAAAGTAAAAGTCAAAACTGTGAGGTTACGCGTAAAGTGTCGGCGGTTCTAAAGAAAGATATCTTCTAGAAGTACTCAAAGATATCACCAAGAAGTACTCACACACTTATTCCAACTTAATTGTACAGGTACATATTTATGGGAAAGCGTTAAAATTTTGGAATCGTTGCAGAATACCTTCCGTGAAGAAAATTTAAAAATTTGTATTTTCAAATTGTTGGAGCAATTGCTATTGCTTCATTTTTACGAAATTCGCTAATAGGAACTTATTCAGTATTTTTTCTAACTGACCGTCCTAATAGATTCCAAAGCTGGGGTTAGAAGGTCGAGACTTCGTTTTCAAAGGTCTGAAATTATCTCACTTTCCACGTTTTATGTACTTTGCTCAACTTTGATGTAACCATTTTAGTTGCCTTTGTCAGGAGCTAGAAGCTTAGTTACCGCCCAGCTGCTACAATATTAGCAAGTCACACATAACCAAACAACTTTCGACTTATGTTTATGGACAATCCGTGCTTTTGGAGCCGCACAATAGATTAAGAGTGCGGTGTCCATTCATAGTCACTTGCTGACACAATGTTCACCAGCAAAAGAACTTCTTTATTGTTCTTGTTTATCAGCATCACAATTTCCGAGTGAAAAACACTCAAACAAACATCAAATTGAGCATAAAAAATAAATTCAAAATTTCTCAAGTAAAGTGCAACATCTGCTCATAACGGAGAATAAGTGAGATTTACCAGTGCTACCTTTCGATCCGGTTAGAACCCTCTGGGTCATAGAGGATCATTCTTCAAGAAAACTCGAGATTAATTTGAGAAAAGCCACGTTTTTCATCATCACAACATCATTTTCTCCCCTTATTAGCAAAGTAAAAGTCAAAACTGTGAGGTTACGCGTAAAGTGTCGGCGGTTCTAAAGAAAGATATCGCCAAAAAGTACTCACACACTTATTCCAACTTAATTGTACAGGTACATATTTATGGGAAAGCGTTAAAATTTTGGAATCGTTGCAGAATACCTTCCGTGAAGAAAATTTAAAAATTTGTATTTTCAAATTGTTGGAGCAATTGCTATTGCTTCATTTTTACGAAATTCGCTAATAGGAACTTATTCAGTATTTTTTCTAACTGACCGTCCTAATAGATTCCAAAGCTGGGGTTAGAAGGTCGAGACTTCGTTTTCAAAGGTCTGAAATTATCTCACTTTCCACGTTTTATGTACTTTGCTCAACTTTGATGTAACCATTTTAGTTGCCTTTGTCAGGAGCTAGAAGCTTAGTTACCGCCCAGCTGCTACAATATTAGCAAGTCACACATAACCAAACAACTTTCGACTTATGTTTATGGACAATCCGTGCTTTTGGAGCCGCACAATAGATTAAGAGTGCGGTGTCCATTCATAGTCACTTGCTGACACAATATTCACCAGCAAAAGAACTTCTTTATAGTTCTCGTTTATCAGCATCACAATATTCAAGTGAAAAACACACAAACAAACATCAAATTGAGCATAAACCAGGTGTGCTAAAGACCAAACGAGAGAAGTGTAAAATTCAATGACGATTTTCTGCTAAATATAATAAATATAAAATATATTATGGGAATGATTTTGGTTGCATGCCGAAAAAATCTTGTAAAGATATTTCAAAGTATAAAAATTTTTTATTCAAACATTATTAAACTGTTCTTATACATAAACTAGTCACAACGTTGTTTCTCTATTTTCTGTTTACATTATTATTTTATTCATTATTCATCAACCGTCAACAATAGTGTTATCATTATTACAATCATCTGACGACTCTAGAAAATAAATTATGGGCTCATGGTAACTGAAATAAGAAATAAATGTTGTTGACTCAATTTTGTCTAGGTAATTTTCTGTTATGGTGCGTGTCTACAATTAATTACTATAAGCAAGATTAACTTCTCAACCAAGTGACAACAAAACAAGCGGCATTGTTTACTATATCCACTTATAACATAAATAAATATAAAACTACGACATGAATAGAAGAACAAGTACGAAAGAAATGCGTGATTAATCGAGAGCTTTCCAACGAGTGGAGAACGATGTTTGTCCGGTGAAAAATGAAGAAGTTTCATTTCCCCAGCAACGGCTTGGTTGTCATAACAGCTTGACGTAAAAAAACGTGACGGTATAATCGTATTCACACCCCACTAAATTTTTCGACGCGGTGCGCCTATAGAAGTTTACACTTCAAGAATAAATTTCTTAAGTGAAGTGCAAAATGTGCTTATAACGGAGAAAGAAAGCGATTTACTAGTGTTACCTTTCGATCTCGTTAAAACCCTCTGGTTCATATAGAATCATTTTTCAAGACAACTCAGGATTTATTTGAGAAAAGCCACGTTTTTTATCATTACATCATTTTCTCCCCTAATTAGCAAAGTAGAAGTAAAAATTGTGAGGTACGCGTAAAGTGTCGGGGGTTTTAAAGAAAGATATCGTCTAGAAGGACACACACACTTATTCCAACTTAATTGTACAGGTACATATTTATGGAAAAGCGTTAAAATTTTGGAATCGTTGCAGAATACCTTCCGTGAAGAAAATTTAAAAATTTTTATTTTTAAATTGTTGGAGCCATTGCTATTGCTTCATTTTTACGAAATTCGCTAATAGGAACTTATTCAGTATTTTTTCTAACTGACCGTCCTAATAGATTCCAAAGCTGGGGTTAGAAGGTCGAGACTTCGTTTTCAAAGGTCTGAAATGATCTCACTTTCCACGTATTACTTTGCCCAACTTTGATGTAACCATTTTAGTTACCTTTGTCAGGAGCTAGAAGCTTAGTTACCGCCCAGCTGCTACAATATTAGTAAGTCAAACATAACCAAACAACTTTTGACTTATGTTTATGGACAATCCGTGCTTTTGGAGCCGCACAATAGATTAAGAGTGCGGTGTCCATTCATAGTCACTTTGTTGACAAAAGTTTACCAGCAAAAGTACTTCTTCGTTGTTCTAGTTTATCAGCATCGCAATCTTCGAGTGAATCATGTGAATTGCAATGTTAAAATACATAATTTTGTGAGAAAGCTCACAATCAGATACTTCTACGTGTAGTGTGAGGAAAATCACTCATAACGTCATAACCGATCAGAGTTGAGTAAAAACGTAACCGAAAAACCTTCCAGTTATGATTATGGACAATCTGAGCTTTTCGAACCGACCGTTAGATGTAAAGTGTGGTGTTCATTCACAGTCGCTTGATGATAAAATGTGTACCAGCATTAGAACATAATTGCTGTTCTTGTTCATTAGCATCAGAATCGTAGACTATTTATCTGAATAATACTGTAAGAAACATAATTTTGATGAAACCAACCAAAGCACTCAATCAGTTGCCTCCACGTGTTCAGCTAGGAAAATCCCTCATAATCCATCAGAGCTAAGTAAAACGTATCTAACCGAAAAACCTTCCACTCATGTTTACGGACAGTCTGAGCTTTTAGAGCCGACCGTTAGATGTAAAGTGTGCTGTTCATCCATAAAATGTTTTACCTACAAAAGAACTTCTTCTTTGTTCTTGTTTATCAGCATCAGAATCTTGGAGGAATCATCTGAATTCTACTGTAAAAAACATAATTTTAGCGAATTTTCGTAGAAAATGAAGCTGTTGCAATGAGTTGGATTTTTTTTATTTTAGTGAACTTAACTGTTTAAAACACATTATGTTTAAGAGAAGTAGGTAGGAAACATTAACATTAACTTGGAACTTGTTGGCGGTCTCTATCCATCAATAGTACACCGTAGTAGCTTTTGAAAAATAAATTCTTCATTGAAATCCGTTTAGAGCCATTCTGAAAATACCGTTCTTGCGCCATAAATCAAGCATTCTAATCAAAATGATGAGTTCGTTGGCCAACAATTTTTGAGCACACTAAATTGGTCAAATTTCGAAAATTTCACCAACAAAAAATCACTAAAAATTGCTAAAAACGGCCAAACATTGTTAAATTTATATTTTTTTTTAGCAGAATTTCAGTCAAAACTAAATTGTCAACGATTAACTAGGACATTACAAAATTTTTGCTCAAAATTATGCTGAAAACGTACTTAAATTTCATTAATATTTGCTAAAAAATCTATAAAAACTGCAAAAAAATCTAAAAATCCAAAATCTCATTTGAATCGCTAAATTTCATTTAGTATGATTTCCCATAAAATTGGCTTTAACAATTTCTCTCTACTGACATTGCTAAAATTTCAATTCAATTTGACATATTATAATACGATAGGTAGTTAAAAAAAATTCGCTCATACGATCATACTGTATGACTGGAACGTTAATGAAATAGCCCAACCTCAGCTGAAAATAGATACCTCCATGAAAATCTCTCATTTCCGTTCAAAGTAGAGTTCAAATTTAAACAAAACTCATGGCGATTTCTATGTCTTCCAGTCCCAATATCTAACGTTTAATAATGGAATTTAGAGATTGATTTGCTAATCAGTAGATTCGATAGCAGCGCATAATTTTTGCATGGTCTCGAGGTTAGAAATCCGATGGTGTTTTCGAAGTTCAAGCCCTTAGGGAAAGCGAACCGTTCAACGAACAGCGTTGCGGATGGCTTTGATAGATTATTTGGGATTATATTGGTCATTGACAAGAAAAAACCATTACTGTTACCTGGTAATTTTAGAGACAAGTTCCGGAGGGCGGACGGAATAAAAACGGAAAAACAAAGTGAATATTATAGTGCGTTTTTTCTTAATGCACTAAAAATGAAAAGGGAAACTAGTGAGAAGCTCCACTCCTCATATTTTTATGCAATGATAATTTTCACATTTCATTTTCATCCATTTCTGATAGCGTATTTTTATCATTTTGCAGGAACGGTGGATAGTTCTGTAATGGACGACTGAGAGGAGTGATGATGAATATGTCCAGGTAATATTCATTGTTACTAATATATATATCTACTGGAATAATACGGCTTAGTTTCATCAAATACGTAACCACATCACTCAAGCCTTAAATTAATGATCGTTGAGAGTACAAATATAGTTGATACAACACAATTTATATCATTATCATCCTGCTGTTATTTGCAAAGCCAACTTTGATTTTCAGGCTGATTGGTTATTGGCGAGTGAGTTTCCAGTAAACTCATTAAGTATTCTGATATCAGTATTCCGACTGGAACGTTGAAATTAATTTATGGCCCATCGCGACTTCTACAACATTTTATCACAACCTTCGACCGTTGAATTAATTGGTTGGTACGGCCTATCGATATTTAACCCTGAGGACCATCCCACGTGCCACGAAGACCTTGGCGCTCGCTACGCTCACCCTACCCTGCCCCACTGTCGTAGATGAGGAGAGGAAACTTCATTTCACGAATTTTTGGTTGAGTGGCTAATTTTCATGGTTATTTTTATTTGATATGATGGGTATTTTTCATCAGTAATTCATTTGCACGATGACATCACGGCTCCCGCCCCACAGTTAGGCGAAACACCCTCAAACCTTGAAAACGGACAGAAAAGTTTTTTTAATCCCAATAAAAAGTACGATAAAGCAAGAAATTCAATAAAAATAGTCCGATTTTTGACGATTCTGTACTTATAAACTGGGAAAAATATGCAAATTTCGGAAATTTTGATGAACTTCGATATTTTGTATATTTTGATGCTAGGTTCTTATACATTTTTTGGGGTGGAGATACGGTTTTTAGTACTACTAATTACCATTGTAGGCAAGAAAAAATAAAACAAAACAAAATTTTTTCATCGATGTCTCGTCTTTGGTGCTCATTAGAGTAGCAGAAAATATGATCTGACGATGCATAGGCTCTAGATCAGTGACAAGATCCTAAAGCTAATTTCTACGCATTTTACACTCTCAAGCTGTCATTTAGTGTGTAGACTATTTCGGACTTTTAGCCTCTTAGAAGAACTAGGAGGCTGAAATTTTGTATGGTGAATCTGGTCTGCTGTGTACAATTGACAAACTGAGGAACCACCCAGACCAGCTGAGTGAGCTCGGCGCTTATATTTCTCTTATATGACTCTCCTCTCATATATGGTCTCTAATATACGCAGGAAGCTAAAATTCGGAATGGCGCCTCAAGAGGCTGGCTGTGTACAAATGGCAAACTGAGGAACCACCCAGATCAGCTGAGTGAGCTCGGCGCTCATATTCCACTTATATGACGCTCCTCTCATATATGGTCTCTAATAGACGCAGAAAGCTCTAATTCGGTATGGCACCTCAAGAGGCTTGCTGTGCACAATTGACAAACTGAGGAACCACCCAATCAGCTGAGTGTGCTCTGCGCTCATATTTCTCTTAGGTATATGACGCTCCTCTCATGTATGATTTCTAATAGACGCAGGAAGCTGAAATTCGGTATGGCGCCTCAAGAGGCTTGCTGTGTACAATTGACAAACTGAGGAACCACCCAGACCAGCTGAGTAAGTTTGGCACTCATATTTCTCTTAGGTAAATGACGCTCCTCTCATATATGGTCTCTAATAGATGCAGGAAGCTGAAATTTGGTATGGCGCCTCAAGAGGCTTGCTGTGCACGATTGACAAACTGAGGAACCACCCAGATCAGCCGAGTGAGCTCGGCGCTCATATTTCATTTATATAACGCTCCTCTCATATATGGTTTCTAATAGACGCAGGAAGCTCTAATTCGGTATGGTGCCTCAAGAGGCTTGATGTGTACAATTGACAAAATGAGGAACCACCCAGATCAGCTGAGTGAGCTCGGCGCGAACGTATTTGTCTTACAACACGCTCCTCTCATATATGGTCTCTAATAGATGCAGGAAGCTGAAATTTGGTATGGCGCCTCAAGAGGCTGCTGTGTACAATTGACAAAATGAGGAACCACTCAGATCAGCTGAGTGTGTTTGGCAGTCATATTTCTCTTAGGTAAATGACGCTCCTCTCATATATGGTCTCTAATAGATGCAGGAAGCTGAAATTCGGTATGGCGCCTCAAGAGGCTGCTGTGTACAATTGACAAAATGAGGAACCACCCAGATCAGCTGAGTGTGCTCGGCGCTCATATTTCTCTTAGGTAAATGACGCTCCTCTCATATATGGTCTCTAATAGATGCAGGAAGCTGAAATTTGGTATGGCGCCTCAAGAGGCTGCTGTGTACAATTGACAAAATGAGGAACCACTCAGATCAGCTGAGTGTGCATGGGAGCTCATTTCTCTCCTAATAGACGGAGGAAGCTGAAATTTGGTACTGAGTAACATTACGACGTGAAAAACATGATACATGATTTGTATTTATCGATTACAATTGAAAATCGACTACTGGTCTTGTGATCTGCACGTTATGTGATTTGAGATGTGAGCTTGCGGTTCTGGAGTTCATCCTTTGAGAAGTAACACGTTGAGCATGAGCAGCTTGACGTTCTTAAGTTTGTTCTGTCGTTTCTAACATAGTTTTGTTATGAGATAAAATAAACCTCTATTTGGAGAGATTCATGAGGATTTGGCTTGAAGGTGCAGAATTAAGTTCGCAAACGGAATCCAAAAATAGACAACTCTTGGGCTTTGGAGTAATATCGAGCGATGCTTTCAATCCCCTGGCATAAAACCACTGTTTGTCTCATAACTCAGATCAACTCTCACTTATACTATATGCCAACCCAAAATTCGCACCACCAGGAAACTTTGAGGTGAAATACAGCTTTTCTGGGAAAACTCTAGCTTAATGCATCACCAAACTAATGTACATACTTGGACCTGTCTACTCTACGATGGTAGGCTTCTGAACCTCCATCTTTGTACAGCCTGTGAATGCCAATCCTTCCTGTAATTTCTCTATAGTCAAACGGAGGGTAACGAACCATTGAAAATTCGTCGATTGATATCAATACTGTTGATTCGAGTGTGCAAGCTGTATGCAAATAGAGAATTAAGTGGCACTAATTGCTGTTTGTCTTGGGGATCTAATTGAATTTATTGGCTCGCATCCGGGGGCCGTTTGATGTGGTTCGAAGTTAACCGACCCGGTGGTCTGAGCTGGAGCATCGATCCGTTAACGTTGAATTGAATTGTCCAGGTGAGGGATACTAGAAACGCCAAATTATTGAAGGTTTAGATAGATAACTTGTTCAATGTTCCATTTCTCCTGTTATTACGAGTAAACAGGTCAAGTACATTAGTATAAATAAAACAGTTATTTTAAACAGATAGTTATAAGTCAAAAAAGCCTTATAAAAGATGAAGCAAAGTAAATAATGTAGAAGCCAGCGAAAAAGATCAGGATCCTGAATCTGACGATTCTTCTTTATAAGTTGGAGAAATTGGGGAAATTCGCACTAATTTAGTGACTGACAGAGATTGGTATGAGGTGGTTCAAATTGAAGAAAAATCAGTGAAGTCCAAAATTGACTCAGGTGCTCATTGTAATTTATTAATAAAAGACACTAACCTAGCCCTCCCAATTGAGAAATACCCTTATTGACCATCGAATACCATCTGCAGCAGAGTTACTCTACAACCGAAATATCCGAGGACTGTTACCTGAACCGGTATTTCCTGCTGCAGCAATAGGCGAACGGGTGGCAAAGGTTCTGCGTGAAAAGCAGCTGAATCAGAATAATATTACGACATAGGCATCAAACATTTGACAATGGGTGACCAATTGTGAAGAATTGGGTACCCTGTGTCCAAGCAGAGTTCTGCTACCACTGGAGCAATCAACAGAAAAAAAGTCCAGTCATGCAGCATGACCCCATGAGCGAATTTTTGAAGAAATCGACTTTTCAGCCTCTATTGATCGTACCTATAGAGAAATTTTAGTTTATGATTTTGAAAGACAAACATGGAATCAAATTATTAAAAATGATTAGGACGTACTCATACTTTATTATTATTAAACTAATCTTGTAGATTTAAAGACAACTGTAGGTAAATATTCGTAGATTTCGATGTCCAATTTGGTCGGTATTGAAGGCAGTTGAAATCTTAACAGTATCCTATCATAACATCATCAAATCTTGACATAAAATAGAATAACATACCGGCGTCATATGAAAGGAACGTATTTCCACAGCCAATCGATGATGAGGCTTTATATTACGAGTGATATAAAGTCAGTTGCATTCATAAATAGAACTTCTTCATAATTTCATGGCTGATATTTTCTAAGCCACAGTCAGTATTAAAGCTACATCAAGTCCTAAAACAGTTAAGCGTAAAACATTAAAGAGAGCGACCGAGAGAATCTGAGGACGGAATATTTCACAGAGTAAACTCATCAGTTGTGATCAATTTTTTTTTTTTTTTTTTTTTTTTTTAACAAGCACCTACCTACTAAAGAAATTTTAGTTTATGATTTTGATAGACAAACATGGAATCAAATTATTAAAAATAATTAGGTTTTTAACAGCATGGTTCTTGGATTGTATATACAGGTATACTTTCATAAGAGTAGTTCAATCTGAATTCGGACAATGTTTCATGCAAATATTACCGATTTTTACAACTAGCGAACGGCATTATTTCGATTTTTGACTGATTTTTCAACTTTGAAATTTTTGAAAACTTGATACATATTCTTATTGGAAATTTTACGCTGATTCCGAATATACCACATGTTAGTATGCTGAAAAAATTATTTCGCACAACTAATTGCAAAAAACAGGCTATTTTGATACTTTTGACTACATTTTTGAAAATTTCAACCCGAAGATGTAATCCGATCATGCTGGCCAACGAACTTGAACTTTCGTTTTGTGCCCTCAACATTTTGAAATTTCTTTGAAGTTTCTAGCACAATTCTACGGACAGTTATCGTCTGGAATGACACATACATATATAAAAAAATGCGTTAAACTTCAGAATATGATTCAGAATAGCCTGAAACGGATTTCTGCATACAATTTTTTCAAGAATTCACATTCTACAAATTTTCAGGCGAGAGCAATAGCTTAATTTTCTTCCAAAATTCGCTAATAAGTAGGTAGGAAAATAAAAACAGATAAATAAGGGAAAAATAAACTGTACTTGTTTGAAAAGGCACAAGGCAAATGCGCAGTGGAAATGAATAAAGGAAAAATCAGAACCTCTGAGAATAAGGGAAATTAACCTAAAATGGAAAAGAAAAGGAACACTGCCGAAAAAGAAAATTAAATTGTGCTCAATTCTGGCTGTTGACACTGATGCAAAACTCAGGTGGCGAAAATAAATAGGAAATAAACACTTTCATTAAATTTGGTTAAAATAAAAAGAAAAAGAGCACTAGGCTGTATAAAAATCAAGATGAAAAAAAAAAAAAAAAAAAAATGGAGGGGTTGGCTTATTAGCCACAAAACTATTTGGATAGCTTCAGAGAAGAGAATGGAGAGAGAAATTATTCTCATTACAAAAAGATTCATTACATCATATATATCTCAGTATAAAACAATGTAGCCAACCGTTCAACAGAAAAAACTATCCGCGGCACCAGCAAGCCATTCAGAAGGCTATGTTTGGAGGAAGTGCATGGAACCTGGAACAGGGGATCCATGACAAACACCTTTCACAGCTTAGCCCAAGCACAAATGTATTTGTCGGCAACCACAAAATCCCAAGAAAACTGGAGGCAGCAATAGTTCTGGATAATGCTGATTGACATCGATCGTACAAATTAGCTACATCCTGTGAAAGAATTATTATTGAAAGGAATCGGCGAGATCTGTACCCTCGTTCCCCGAGCCTCAGCCAGGAATTTACCTACACTACACACTTACACATCTAGATCCGAAGAAAAGTACCGCTTGAGAAGAGAACTGTTATCTGGCCTAGCCATATTGATGATTGTGTGTGTGTGTGTGCGCGCGCGCGTGTGTGTGTGTGTGTGGGCGCGCGCGTGCGTGCTTTTGTGTCATTCCAGACGATA
The DNA here is from genome assembly GCA_030762985.1 of Adelphocoris suturalis. Lineage (NCBI taxonomy): Eukaryota > Metazoa > Arthropoda > Insecta > Hemiptera > Miridae > Adelphocoris > Adelphocoris suturalis. The sequence goes on from CM061042.1 coordinate 138,216,990, forward strand.
ACTATCCTTAGGATTGAGATAAAAGTTCCATTCTTGCTAAAAAAAAAAATCAAGCTTTCCAAAAGGAAAGATACGTTGGCCAGTACTTTTTGAGCACATTAAATTGGTCAAATTTCAAAAAATGCTAAAATATCACTAAAAATGGCTAGAAACGGCTCAAAATCTTTAAAGTTATATTTTTTTGCAGAATATTGCTCAAATCAAGTTGATTAATTATAAAATAGAACATTAAAAAATTTATGTACAAAGTTATGCTGAAAAACTTAACTTAAATTTCATAAAAATTTGCTAAAAAATCGACAAAACTGCAAAAAAAGCTAAAAATCCAAATCCTCGTTTTTGAATAGCAGGTTATTATTTAAAATACGTTTTCCCATAAATTAATAGTTAACGATTTCATTGCACTCAAAAAGCTCCAATTTGAAAACAAGTAAATATTATACAATACGATAATTTACAAAAATACGCTCATACGATCATGCAGCATGGCTGGAACTTTTTTCTACATAGGTGAAGAAGTGTTTTATTTTAACTTTTTTGCCAATAAACTGTATTTTATTTCAAATCATCTCTTATCAATTATTAGCTTAGCCATACTCGTAAAATAAAATACAAGGAGGATTACCTGCGCACCTATTACGACACCTTTCAAAACAATGAATATTTTGAAGAATCCCTTCCTCAATTCTCTCTCTACTCTCCGTATAATTTTCGGTTGAGATGTATGTTGTGAATTAATTTACAGTTGGTAACGCAATCTTTGTCACTTGAAAACTCATGTACCTTCATAAACCATCCAGCAATGTTGGGAATAGGGTAACGTTTTCCATAAAGTTGTACCAGAAAGGAAGGGATAGATTTCGAAAATGAAAAAGGGGGAAGTCATGCATAAGTCGAAGGGTTAGTTTAGTATTCAGAGGGTGGAATAACCTTCTGAGAAGAAGGTAGAGCTTTTCCTCCAAGGGTGGTCAACAGTGCATGACACGGCCCGGAGGCCTCCCCCGGGAGGCTGTAAATAAAAATTAAAGTTTTCCGAGATGGAGGGGGAAAAGGCGAAGGGCAAAGGGTCATAAAGTACGGAGTTTCTCTTCACTTATCATAACGCCACCGAGTTAATGGGGGTCCCCCTTTTTTCAAGGGGTTTTCCGCAGTTTCCGGGCGATTCCTTCCGTCATTTTTTGTTCCTTTGTCTCTGATTACGTAGCTAAATGCTTAGTTATTATTTATAGGAATTTCGTTTAGAAGAAAAGGTATATTGAAAATTTTCACTGTTCGATTTCATTGTTATCTATAATGATCGTTGTGATCGACCTAGTAAAAAAAAGCTTTAAGCCGTCTGGCACCAAGAGCCGATTCGGCAACACTCAATACCGAGTGATATAACTTCTGACTTGCATTTTTTGATTGGAATTGCTTGAATTATAGTAAGAATATAACCGTAAAGATCAAATGTGTTTACTTTTAATCGTATACAATTGATTGGAATTTAGGAAATTCAAAAAATAAATAAATAAACAGTTGTCAAATATTGACAAATATATTTGTCAATAATACCTACTTCAGCTTCCCATTTCTCAATCATTACATCTTATAATTACATTGCTGTTGTAACTTTTCACAATAGAGAATATACTTTAAGACAGAATTGAAGCAAGCTGATACTTATTCAAAATGTGTGGGAAATTGCAACAGTAAACATTAAATTGCTAAGAAATTAACATCATATGTGCAACGCTACTAGGTTGGATGCAACGGATCTCCCCCACTAATATAAAATTAAAATACAAAAATATATGGTGAACTAATTAAGAGTGGTCACACACGTCCAGTATCATGGGGTTGCACTGATGATAGTCCTGGAGGCATTGAAGTTGATGTGAACGTCGTAGCTGTCCTCGGACAGAGTGTGTTAACTGTATCTGAAGCGATGGTTCTGAACCAGGTGTCCGGTTTTGGCCAGGACAGTCCGGGCGAAAATTGCTCTGGAAGCCACATGTCCGGTTGTCACAAGAAGAGCGGCACATTTACAGGTGTTGTGTGCCTTATCGTAGGTAGCTACCTATCTTACAAACTCATCCATGACTTTTAGAGGCTCTACCTACATCAAGGTCGAGTTATCTTTTGGACATTGACAATAGAAACTATCTAAACATCCAGTATATTTCATACGAAAAAACTATCGATCTTTTCCGTTAGCATTACTTGTGCATTCGCTCTTTCAATTTTAAGAGGAGGTGAATAATCTTAAAATGACGGAAGATAACCTTAAGCTAGTAGGTAATTCTAGAATTAATATTGTGATTTTATTGTACTATCTGACATTATCTACTTGCAGAATCAAATTTAATGAAATTTTATTCGAAAACACACATTGCAGAATAAGATCCTTTCATGGGATCACATTCACCAATCTCCAAGAGGTCCATTTTAAATGAGAACTCTTTTAAGATCAGCAGCTCGAAAAGTTTCAATATGAAAGTATTTTTCGAGTCGAATTAGAATGCGTCAAAGGTCAATAAATCAAATCATATCCATCAAGAATGACCGAATATGCAATCTTTTTTCTCTACCTTCCGTCCAATTTCTGTTGCCGCTCCACTCTGTGCATGAGCCCCTTGAGCCAACTTTTGTTCCTACAGTAAAGGTCTAAGTAATCGAAGTGTCCGCAAACCTACACGAATCTATAGGGAATCTGTGATACTTCTGAAAAAGCCCTCGTAATATTACATGGTATAATCGGATGTTTGTAATTAATGGCTGCTATTAATACGGTACTGTTTTTATTGTTTCATCGGAATAACTTCTTGATGTGGTAGATTTACTCTTTTGAACGATCCCCATCTCAGTTATTTGGGATCGTCGTCAACTTATCAATCCAGGATCTTGCTAAGGAAGAAGTTCATATAATGGGTGAAGAAGTGAGTAAGAAAAAGGCTGGTTTCGCAATTTTTCTCTTTCTGTTTTAATAAGAAATAGCCTTCTTTCGTCTGCAAAAGCTCACTCCATTACCTCTTTTTTCTCACCTTCTCGCCACCTTCAGTGAGACAGGTGGACGGGGAATGTGAGGAAAGGTGGAGAAAAGGGGACCGCACCACCTGAATACTGATAAGTCCTCAGGAGCTTCGTCTGCCCATTATCTCGATCCGAAGAGAGCTTCAGTTCAGGAATATCAATGGATAGGAGAAAAAAGCCCTTCCCCCCCTACTCGTCCAATACAAAAGAGGATGTGTACCCTGCTCGCCTCTCAACCTATAATGTGTTTACTAAACAAAAGTAATGCTCTCTCCGCCGCTCAACAGGCCCGTGTATGTCCAACTCATCCTGAGGGGCGCTATATTTGCTTTAGTCTGGTTTGACTTGAAAACCTTTCCCTAGTTGGAGCTCCAACTGCGTAAATATCGTTGATGGTTCGAACTAAATTACTCGCAGTGAGGTAGGAAACCCATTTCAATAAAGCTCACCGAGTTATTAAAAACGCTGCAAATTATTACATAATGGTTTATTATTTCTGAATCAGATAGCCAGCTATAGTAACCAGCATGCTCTTGGGCTTTCGCCAGTCTCTTTTCTAGTATCCACCTCTGTTCTTCCTCTCACTCCACCCCCGCTCATCCCCCTCACCACCCACCGTGATCCCATGCCAAGCGTGCCAGGCGTGCGGGTGTGCGTAAGTCTGACACTCAAAGTCTCGAAAAAGACACTTTTTCGCCCGTTTTTGGCCCATAGTATCTATGCGAGTAAAGCGATCGGGATGGTTAAACGTTAGGACCAACTAGACCCCAAATGGAGTCTATGTGCGAAAGAACGGGATTTTTAAGTCAATTCTTAGGCCTTTTATGGCCCGGACGGCGAACGGCGAATGGCGAACGGACATTTCAAATTAGGATTCTACGCACCTTGAAACGTAAAAAGACAAAGTTTGAGGGGGGTTATAAAAATTTTTTGCTATACGATCACATAGGCTTATTATTGGAAATAATAAACCAAAATGTCATCGTCCAAGAAATAATTAATTAAATTGCTATTATTAAATGAGTCACCATCAAATTCATGTTCATTCAAGATTATAACGTAGGTTTGAAAAAATTTCCAGTGATGCAGCATGATCGAATGTGCGAATTTAAGTGATTTGTCGTAGTATATTCCGTTACATTGTTCCTAAATTTGAGCACTTTGAGTGCAAAGAAACTGTTGTTCACTACCAATTTTATGACCAAAAAATTGCAACTCATCCTGAGGGGCGCTATATTTGCTTTAGTCTGGTTTGACTTGAAAACATTTTCCTAGTTGGAGCTCCAACTGCGTAAATATCGTTGATGGTTCGAACTAAATCACTCGCAGTGGTTAGAAACCCATTTCAATAAAGCTCACTGAGTTATTCTGGAATTGGAAATAATGATTTACATTCTTGAATCGCTGTTGGCTGTTAGATAGTTCAAATTCATGTTCGTTATACTCCAATCCAATCAGCCACTAGAGTGGGTTGGAGTTGACTCCTCTGTTGTTCCCTACCAGAAAAGTGACCAGTTACAGGAGGGTAAGGTGTCAAACACTAGGGTGAGGTACACTCAAAGTGAACTAATGCTACGCACCAACAACCTCACTGGCTTCCCTAAATGACAGCTATTAAGGTTTTAGACGGGATAGTTGTTATGGGTACCCTAGTGGCTGATTGGGGAACTTAGATCACCTGTTTCTGAGTGCCTCAACTCCAAAGAGTGGTATTAGGGTAGAATAGTAGAGGCTCTAGAAAAGAAGGCACCTCATGGTTAGGTACTATTAAGTAATATGTACTGATAAAAGTGGTTTAAGCCGCGTCTCAATCATGAGGGTCTTTAGCAACATTGAACAAGGTGTCCGAAGGGACACTGCAAGTGGCACGATTCCAAAGGGGACCATGCTACCACCAAACGGAGTGCCATTACGGACTCCACTGGACAAAATAAGGGGTACTGTAATGACACGTAGGTACTATGTAGGTACCTACATATAGTTACTATAATATAATAAATTTCTCCTGTTCACCCTAGGAAGTTTAATTGATAGGGGATTTATTAATTGAAAGTAATTTATTTATTAATTTAATTAACTAATTAATTAAATATCATTAATTTAATAATTTACCGATTGAAATGAATGGGGATTTATTATAACTTATACCCGCACAATATTTTAAAATAGATATCAAAAATTCCTTGAATTATAGATTGCGCATGCTCAGTAGTTATCATTATTCGTATCGGTTTTATCTTGAGCAAGTCCGAAATGTTCTCTTTCAACACTTGACTGTCTGCTAATCTGATAACAACTGACCTGCTGAACGCCCGGGAGAGATGGTCACTTCTCTTATCGGAGCCCATCCGTATCATTCTGGATGAGTTAACCTCTCAAATTACTCACAAACCGAGATTACGGAGGAGCTGGGTGCAAGCCTGTTCGTTTTGCTGTATATGTTGTTAATCTTAACCCTTTCAGTCCCAAATTATTTGTAGTGAACAGAAAATTTTCAAATGTTGCACGCGATCTACTATTGGTCTAAGTAAGCTCTGGTTCAAATTTCATGACCCTAGTACCATCGGTTCAAAAGATGTACCATGTACAGTATAGTGCACAATGAGACTCAAGTGGTGCTGTGCACAATTTCGAATGTACAGTGTACTGCACAATGCGACTCAAGCGATGGATTCAAACAAAAATTCACAACAGTTGCAAATTCGAACATATTTATTGAACAATTTTATTGAACAATGAAACTATAAAACTAAAAATAATACCCTTGATCAAGAAATAAGGCAGGGTGAGTAAAGTAAAGAATTTTTTGTATACTTGTAAATCACAGAAATACATTGTATCACAAAATTATTTCAGTAAATTAGCTAATGTAAAATTTATGGCTTCACATGCATGCGGCAAATTATAAACAGCACCAAAAACTGGCTGGTAGTACCTAGGAAGGTACATGAAAATCGCGAATTTATTTGATGAACGGCTTATTCATGGTAAACAGCTCTCCTATGATGTCGTTTCTTGGTATTATCGTACCAAGATTGTTCCCAACCAACGTTCTCCAACATCCACAGGGGTGCTGCTTACAAAATCTACACCCCTAATCATTCCCAATAATGTCTAGTTGCCGAAATCGGCATTTTCTCCGCCGAAGTTTCGACGGTCTTCTCATATTTTTGGATTCAGAACATCACGCGATCCACATCGCTCTGGTACTATTGTACAACCTACTGTACACTACGTTTGAACGCGTGGCAGCTTTTCCACGTCGCTCTGGTGCTATTGTACAGCCTACTGTACACTACGTTTGAACACTTAGCACAACTTCATTTCGCAAATAACCAACTCGATTTTTGCTTCTATAGTAACTAAAGGACGTCTACAATCAATACCAAGCATAAAAGAGCAGCTGGATCGTATTTATATTGCATAAAAAACCAAAAATTGTGGTGCTTATCTGTATCTTCCATGACGGGCGGGTGGACGACGGAATGAATAAGCAAAAACGGCTTTAGTTTACATTATGTGGAACTTAAAGTCACGCTACCGTCGTTGTTAGGGGGTTGTAGTTGCTTTTGAACACAAATAATGGCCCTAAAACGGCTATGGTTATGGAAAACAAAGTGAGAAGGTCATGTACAGTGGACCGCACAAAAAGACTGAAAGGGTTAAGATATAGCAACTACCCCGAATTATAGAAGCTGTTCAGAAGGTCAATGTAAGAGTAGTGTCTCTGAATCACTCTCAAAGAAGAAAAAAATATGGAAAAGAACAATTCAATTTGTATTTTTAAAACTTAAACTCAAAGTGTTTGTTTCGAATTATTCGCGAGGAAATCTTGATGAGAACAACAACGTAAACAAATTTTTTGGTTTCTTGTCAACTTGCAACGATTGTCAATTGTCCATATGATTTAGAAAAATAACAATGAATCAGAAAGATTGAACTTGTAGAATATTAACTGTCGCCGACATCCTCCCACCGAAGTTATGAAGAGCTGGGCGGTTTGATAACTTCCTCTGACAACGACGGCGAACTATTGTCTTCTGTTGCCTCCTGCGCTTCCAGCAACGGGTATAGTCGTTGGATTGGCCTCATCATTTCTCCTGATGCAGTTTTCAAACGCACCAGTCGGGTACAACCATCAGCACCTGGAAGAAGCAAAATTACTCTACCTAATTGCCAATCCATTCTCTTTCGATTTTCATTCTCAATCAGAACTACGTCTCCTATTCGAATTTCAGTCCGTCCTTTTTCTTTTGCTCTAATTGCAAGTTGCCCAAGATATTCTGACCGGAACCTACAACGAAGATCTTCTTTTAATTTCTTGCGATACTTGAATTTTCGGCTCAAATCAGTTGTCTCTAACAAGTCGCATTCGGGCATACCTGTATCCTGCACGTCTTGCAAGAACATTGCAGGTGTGATCGCAACTAACTCTTCTGGGTCGTTAGACATAGAGGTAAGAGGCCTTGCATTCAAGATCTTCTCGCAATCACATAAAACTGTCTCCATTTCGGAGTAGTTCAATGAAGCTCTCTTCAAAACTTTCCTCAATATCTTTTTTAGCATCCCAATCATTCGCTCCCACCAACCACCCCACCATGCTGCGGTTGGAGGAATGAATTTCCAAGTAATTCGCTCAGTGACAGCATACTCGTGGACCTGGTTCCAATCAACGTGCCGAAACGCGTTTTCTGCCCCTTTAAAATTGGTGGCGTTGTCACAAAAAATTGTCTTAGGACGTCCTCTTCGCGAAACAAATCTGCGGAGTGCCAGCAGGAAATCATCGGTGGACAATGAAGTTACCAGTTCTAGATGTACGGCTCGATATACTCCACAGGTAAACAAACAAATCCAAGCTTTTTTCCTGCCTTGGAGAAAGATAGGACCTGCCAAGTCAATTCCTGTGATTTCAAAAACTCCTGCATCCCGGACTCTATCTGCACAAATGGGAGGCGATGGTTGCTCAATTCTGCTAGCATCGTATCTCCTACATGTAACGCAACGAGCAATAACGGTTTTGACAGTCCTTCGACCTCCTAAAATCCAATAACGCTCTCTTAAACTCGCCAACAATCCCTGAACTCCAACATGACACTGTTTATTGTGGAAACGACGAATGATGAGTTCAACTACAGGATGATGTTTAGGCAAGACAATGGGAAATCTAAAATCATAACTATCTGCGCGATATGCTATCTTCGTCTTCAATCGAATAATTCCATTAAAATCTTCGAATGGCTTCAAACTAGAAATAAGTGGATCCCTAACTCCATTGAAACATTCACTCTGAATGTACTTCAAGACCTTCAGTTCTGCATCGACTATTTCTTCAATAGAGAGTGGTCCCCTTTTCTCGACTATCATATTGCTATTTCGTGCTCGGGAATTGTGGATAAATCTATAAATCCAACCTATCATTCGAACAATTTTCTCAAAATTTGAAAAGTACCGGTAGTACCAGTCCTTCGCTAAAGGTGTTTTCGTGCTATTTATGAAGGTAATTGAGCTCTTGCTCATTTCGCTAACAATTGCTGCCTCGTCGTAGGAAATCTCTGAAAAATTCCATGAATCCGGAGCATCTCTTAACCACCTGGGCCCCTCCCACCAGCGAGAAAGAAGAAGTTTCTTCCCTGAACATCCCCTGGAAGGCAGGTCGGCTGGATTCATGATACCCGGAACATGACGCCATTGCTCTCTTGTACTCAACTGTCGAATTTCCGCTACTCTATTACATACAAAAGTTGTCCATTTGTCACCCCGCTGAATCCAAGCAAGAACTGTTGCCGAATCTGTCCAAAAATAAGACTCACAAGGTTCTGGAAAGTAGTTGATCAAGGAAGCATGCAGACGAACTCCTATAAGGGCCGCTAACAACTCAAGCCTAGGGATGGAGACTTTCTTGAGTGGAGAAACTCTATTTTTGGCTTGAATCAGTTGAACTTTTACTCCACAATCAGATTCTACTCTAAGGAAAACTGCTGCAGCGTAAGCAGATTCACTAGCGTCACAAAATGTGTGAATACTCCACCTAGTCTGCCCCTTAACTTCAGCTATCCAACGTGGAATTCCTATTTCAACTATTGATGGTAAATCCGTTGCCCATTCTAGGAATTTTCCCCGAACTTCTTCGCTGACCTCGTCATCCCAACCAGATTTTTCCTTCCAAATTGATCTTAATAACAATTTAGGCTGAACCGTAACTGGACAGGTAAATCCTAATGGGTCAAATACCTTATGGACTGCCGAAAGAATTGTACGCTTAGTTATCGTATCTGCTAAAGGAATTTGAATGCAATCAGCACTTACTCCAAGAGTCTCTTTCTTCCGATCCCATACAAGTCCCAATACCTTACTCGTGTTACTTTCGGTTTTCTGTCCAGTGTACTCCCAGCATCGTAGTTCGAACTTGCCTTCTTTCATTACTGTAATGGCTTCTTCCTTGAAGGTGTCTAATTCTTGTTCGTCTTCCAAACTGGAAATCAAGTTATCTACATAAAAGTTGTTCTGGAGAACATCTAAAGTAGATTTAGAGTAGGTCAGATTTTCATGTTTCTCCCATTCACTTCTTATCTTTTCTAGGTGATGTTTTATAGTTGCGTTCAGTAAAAATGGACTCGAGACAACTCCAAAAACTACTCTACGATGGCGATAAACAATCAAATTGTCATCTTGGTTTTTCCATAAAAATCTCAGAAAATCTCGATCCTCTTCTTTAATACCGATCTGCAAAAACGCTCTTCTTATATCTGCCACCACACCTAACCTTTTCATTCGAAATTTATGAAGCAATGAAGGTATTCGTTCAATCAAATTTATACCAGTTTCAAGACAATCATTCAAGGAAGGAGTATTCCTAAGATGAACTGAAGCATCAAACACTGGCCTAACTTTGGTAGTGTCGCTACTCTCCTTGATAACAGCCCTATGGGGAAGATAATGACCCCAACTATTGATCTGTTCCTCTGGCACGATTTCAATAACACCTTCATCAATCCATTCGTTAAATACTGTGACATAATCATCATAATGCCTGCTATTTCTTAACTTAGATAATGTAGAATCTAATCTTTTCATTGCCACTTCATAGTAACTGGGTAATGGAGGGTGTCCTTCCTTCCAAGGAAGTCCTACTTCATATCGTCCCTCTGAATTAACTGTGATGGTGTCGGAAAACTTCTTTGCTATCTCTATTTGTACCTCGCTCTTCGATTTCTGTTCTGCTGGATCTGTGATACCTATCGTCTCTAATTTCCACAAATCGGCTGCTCTCATCTCGTTTGTCAACATGTTGGTTACTATCATTGCCGTACTCTCTCGGATAGGAAAGGAAGGTATCCGGCCCATCATCGTCCATCCTAAGCTAGTTCCTAATGCAACTAGACCATTAGGTAACATCTCCACATTACCTGTATATAACTTGCCAGCAATATCAGCTCCTATCAATAACTGAACAGAACCAGAACCGTCTCCAACATCCGAGATACCTACACCTTTCTCTCGGAGATTTTGCAAACCCTTTGTGTTCGAAGGTACAAAAGGCAAATTTTCACAAATAATCTCTTGATCTAATACTTCAAAATTGCAAAGATATTCCTCGTCTAAACTAACTAGATGTATACGGTATACCTGGTGCTCGCAGTTATCTGATTTCTGTCCACCAAACAAGGAGTGAACAATTACTTCCTTTCTCACCGCTTTGAGTCCTTCCTCGTCCGCGACTGATCTCAAGATGTACGATCGCTGTGATCCGGTATCTATGACTGCTCGAAGTCTTCTTGGTGTTCTTCCACGGAGTGTGACAACGAGAGTAGGTAGGAGAACTCCAGTTTCACTTGTCAGATTCGCTAATGCTTTGTTATGCTTCGAATTAGTTGATTCTGTGCTACAACCTGAAACATTATCCGGCCCTTTATCTTTTTGAGCCCCTCTACAAAAAATAGCAATATGTCTTCTTCCACAAACTGAACATTTCGGTTTAGACCTACAATTTTTGGCTAAATGGTTGCTTTTCAAGCACAAGAAACAACGCTGCTTATTTCTAACGATTTGAACTTTCTCAGAAAATGACATATCTTTGGCTTTAATGCAATCTATACTTGAATGTTTTCCTTCACAAAATATGCATAAAGATGAATTTTGTGTCACTAATAGACCTGATGCTGTAGAATGAGCTTGTTCCTCTACCTTTGGTTTTGATTCCATGAGCCTAGTATTAACTTTTGGAGGTCTGCTACTAAATCCTGACCTAGCCATTGAAATTCTTTCTTCATTCTCAACTTCTGCCTTCATGAATTTCATGAGAGTTTCTAAACGCCTAGTTGGGTCTTTTACGTCCTCAGAAACCGAATTTCGTTGCCATGCACGAAGAAATTCTTCAGGCATGCACGATTCTAACATCGGGCACAAAATGCAGGCACATTTTCCTGAAGTTACTCCTAATGTTTCTAGCGATCTCAAATAACTTTCAAGTTTATCGTAAAGTTGAACTAGTGCAAGAGGATTGGGCTTATTATTTTGAATGACTAACCCCAAAACATCTCTGATATAAACTTCAATTAAAATGTCTTCCCTACCGAATCTTGTTTTGAGCGCATCTATTACTTTCACATAGTTTTCTTCTGAAGGATGGTAACTTTCGACTATGCTCCTAGCTCGTGACCCAGGTTCAGTGGACTGCAAAAGGACATTATACTTATCATCTGAATCTAATGTTTTATCCTCATGAATTCTTTTGAACTGGCTCCAAAACGGTAACCATTCTTTGAGATCCCCCGAGAATTTTCTCAACTGAATTTTAGGTAACTTGAGCTTCCTATGTGCTTTAGAAGTACTCGTATTACTCTTGCATTCGCTCTGTCTCTCTTCTACTTCTAATCGCTCTATCTCTCGTACAGCATATTTCAGAGTTTCGTACTTACTTCGGACATTCTCCGTACTCAATACCTCATTATTGATGTTCTCGATCTCTTCATCGGCTTCATACATTTGCTCGAGGATCTCGTTGTCTTTTTCTCTTACCGCTTCCCATGTCGATTCCAAGATGACCCAACTGATCTTGATCTTCGGGATGTCTCTGATTTCTTGTCCCAGTAGCGTTCCAAGAGCCTCTGCTTGTCGATGAAATGCGATTCGTGAAACTTCTCTTTTTCTTTTCAGCAAATTCATTCTTCTTTTCTTTATGAGTCTTCAGTTGACCAAAACTTCTCGATTACAAGCCCCACGTTGGGCGCCAAATTTGTCTCTGAATCACTCTCAAAGAAGAAAAAAATATGGAAAAGAACAATTCAATTTGTATTTTTAAAACTTAAACTCAAAGTGTTTGTTTCGAATTATTCGCGAGGAAATCTTGATGAGAACAACAACGTAAACAAATTTTTTGGTTTCTTGTCAACTTGCAACGATTGTCAATTGTCCATATGATTTAGAAAAATAACAATGAATCCGAAAGATTGAACTTGTAGAATATTAACTGTCGCCGACAAGTAGCTAATGAAACGAAAAATGAGATAGGTAATCTCATTAGTCTGACAGCTCAACGTTCCAATGTAAGATCGACTCATTTAAAGTTCATGTTGAGAGTTACGAAATGAAGACGGAGAGAAAAAACTGGAGAAACTGCATTGAGGAAGCTCCTTGATTCACCAGATAAAGAAGAAGTAATTTGTTTGCTCGAAATTTTATCCAAGTTACTATCGCTAGTCGTAACTGAGTTTTAATTTGTACCTGAGCTCCCTTCCTCCCTCCAAAGACTAATAGTCTGGAAGTGTGCTGCCAACGTTTGTTCAGCTCTGCCGGCGTTATTTAGGTTCTTTGATTAATACTTTGTGAGGGAACGGACGGCTTTTTAATTTGATCGGTCGTCGTTTGGTTGCAGCTCGTGGACGTTTGATGCGCTAAGGGTAGGCCCCGAGGGTGTCGTAAGTTTTTTTAGTGTCACTCGAGGAGGTCATTTGACAGCGACGTCAAAAAAAAATTTCGAATGGCTTGAGTTGCTGGCTGATTTATATTCGACATTCTGAATGGTTACCTATTCGTAATATGTACGTTGCACAGGGGGAATAACAGCCAGTTTAGTTGAAAAATTGTAAATTTCTCCCTTGATGGGAAAAACAATAGATCATGGATATTTCTATGATTCAATAGATAATGGCCTCATGCGGCCATCCTTTGGAAATCGCTGAACACTCGATACTAGAATGCCCCGACTACGCTGGTCCTCGAGAACAATTTATCATCGCAATTTCGGATAAAATCACACTTCCAATGAACTTAGACACAATCATTGGAAGTGGCAACCTGTCTGTCTACAACAGTTTACAAACATTAATCGTGCAAAAGAACATTAAAATCTAATTATATATATAATACATTAAATTCAATACTTATTTTTCGCAACAAGAAGAATAATATTCTTATATAGTATCACTGATGATTTACAACATTTAATATAGTACTTCCACAATAACAAAAACAATACATAATTATATTTGATGTACTCATAATAACTATTTTGTAAACTAGCAATTGTAACGGCTGTATGTGCTTACGAAGCCAAATTAAAAAAAAAAAAAATGGATATTTCTAGTACCTACTGCTTACAAGTACCTACTAGTCAATAGTTTTCCTACCAAGTAGTGCCTTCTTTTCACATTATTAGTTCATTATGGTTTGTAACAGCTATCAAAAACTGTTTCGGTGATCCGTTCAATGGAACGGCGTGCCCGTTGGTACCACCAACATGCACGTGTCCACTTGCTTTTAACAGTTGTCCAACCTTCAGAACGGTGAGTCTACCTCTCTCTTCCATTTGCGTTAATAGCAATAATATTATATAAATTCCCATTGTTTATACTAATGCCTAATCCATTGCTATCCCGCATACCTCTCTCTCCCCTGCGGTATTTATTTCATATTTAAAAGAAGTGAATATAAGAAACTAACCAATCAACAGGCTAGATAGAAAAAACCCCCCTGATTACCTTTCTTTTGGGGCGACATAAAGAAAAGCGTAATAAATTATCCCAGTGATTGAAATCTTGTTCTACTTATTTCAGCTGAGTTCCAAAATTACATCGAACGATTTCAATATACTATAGAAGTCCAAGAATTTTGATCACGACAATCTGTAGATTGTCACATGGTAGCAGAGCGTGGTTTTCACATCATTAGTTCATTATGGTTACTCAGCAATATTTAAGTTTATAACTTGGCGAAATAAATCAGCTTTTCTTGACACTACAGTGGCTTAGGGATCATGAGATATTGTGAAAAAATGAAAGCATCCCAAGAAGTAGCGAACGATTTTCCTGCTATGAAAACCAAGAGTTTTACATAAAAATCAATAGAAAATAAAGCTTCCTGTACCCTTTCCGGGCTAAAAAAGTTACACAATTTTTTCAAATACCCCAGCTAAAAAACATATCCATGTCAAAAATAAATAAATAAAAAATATAATCAAAATCACTAAAACAATCATTCTGCCTCATGAAAAGACAAATGAGGAGTACAGAAAGATGTTCATACAATATGTATAGGGTTCAGTTTGTTCATATGTATGTCATTGGCTCTCCAGCCAAATATGTACCTACTCACCACTTATTTCCTCTAAATAAGAGCTAGGAAAAATAAATGTCAACTTTATAATTCCAGATATTTTTCTTTGAATTCAAAAATGGCTCAATTTAGGGTAGGACAGATTATATAATAATCATCTGCTGACCAGTGATCTACGTAGAAGGGTTAGGTAGAATGGAAGTAATGAAAGTTTGTGTAAGATATACTTGTGATGCAGGGAACAATTTAATGATAAAAACGCCAACCCATGGCAGAGTGCTACCCCATGGCAGAGAGGGGGCTACCACCACCGCATACAACCCTCATTAAAATAGTGTAAAATCGGTAGGTATACCAATCGAGTTGGAAATTCACCAGACGTTTCTTTTCCCAAATGTCGAGAATCGACCACGGCACGGCAAGATACGACGCATTAAGTACCTCTACGGGAGATTCATGGACCAACAGTGTTTAGAATGTGAAGTAGTTGAAGACATTGAGCACGTGATAGTGTATTGCAGAAAGTATGCAGAAGAATGAGAAGTGGTCTTAGGTGAAATGCTGGCGACACAAGAACATGATCTCGTTAAAATATTCAGAAGAAAAATAATAGAATTAATGTTTTAATAAGGAGATTTCTTGAAGTACCAAACATTAAGTTATAATTTATACATCCGTGGTGGCACATGGATGAAGATCCAAGGCAAAATAAAAGAAAAATTTAAGGAACGCACATGACCTCTATACGTGAGATCACTCTTGGCTCTCACGGCATAGAGAGGAAATATTTACATCTGTATGCCATGAGAGTCACCAGAGATCTCACTGTGATATAATGTGGTATTTCTGATACTGTGATATTGTAGATACTTCTAGTATGTATCTCCTATATGATCTTAAACAACTACATGGTGGGTTTCTTAATGGTAGATTTCACTTTCTCAATCTTATTCAAACTCCCACTCCGAAAGCAACTGAATTCAAACGAGGTCACTGTGAGCTGAAGTATTTCCAATTCTTGGACGATCTCTACTTCTGCGAGAACCTTCCTTTCGCTCATTTATTTTGATCTCGTCACTTCTCCACCTCAACCAAGATTTTCCATTAAAAAAAGAAAAAAAAAAACGTGTAGGTACTTGATATACTCAACGTTTACAAGATGACCCTCTATAGGTTGAATTCGTGCAAAGAACTTGCTGCTTCGCCCCCTGTACCCTCCGGGATTTCTCTATTTATACTGTGTACAAGAATTGTTGTTTCAAATGAATAAAATGGATCATGTTTTCATGCCAGCAAAAAATGCCCACAAGTTACTACCATGAATACGTTGGCTCGTCTGGCTGTTCATCAAAAGCTGGATGAGTGGTTCGACCTGGATAAATGGTTCGACCTGGATAAGTGGTCCAACCTGGGTATGTGGTTCGACCTGTATAAGTTGTTTGACGTGGATAATTGGTTTGACTTGGGTGAGTAGTTCGACCTGGATAAGTGCTTCATACTGGTTATGTGATTCAACTCTACGTTTGCTCGTCCTGCTGAAATTCAAATCACGGGCCATCCTAAAGACAAGATGCGTGTCGAAAAAATTTCCCACGCTCATCTGAACTCGAACCCGTCTGATAACCAAGGGGAGGTACCTTTGCAGTAGTAGCGGATTAGTTCAACTCGTTACAATTAGTTAACGAGTTCTTGAACTGAGAAGGCATCATTGACAAAAATATCCGAAATTTTAGTTGCCAATATGGGAGAGCTGGTGGTGCTGAACAAAAATATTCCAATAAAAATAAATTAAGTAGAAATCGTTTGACCCACGACAATTGAATGGGTGTCTAGAAGAAGGGCGGGTATTATTTTTTGCAACTTTTTAGGAAGACAATAAACTTTCAAAACTCAATTTTTGAGATTTTTTTCAGTTGGTTGATAACATGCGCTCTTTAACGACTCATTTCCAGCACAAGTCTCTTTTCGTTTACTGCTTTTTACTGCAACACAACGATAGTTTGGTAGTTTACGATACCAAAACGGCTTCTCGTTTGTCATTTTTAGCATACGTCCTTCTTTTAGACACCCATTCAATTGACGTATTCTGTTACATGTGTACGTTAGATTGAGTGTTGAACACTGTTATGTCGTGATGTTAACAATCGGGAATGGGGTCGGAACTAATAAAGCGCCTCTATCGCCGAGCTTTCGAAAAATGTATTTTCTTCATCAGGTTGAGTTTGTTCCTGCCTATATTTATATATACATATTTATTAGTTTAAGCCTATGCCTAATGATATATGTTTGTTGAATTATTATAATAGTTGTTTTATATATATATATATATATATATATATATATATATATATATATATATATATATATATATATATGCATATATATGTATATATTATATATATACTCGGCGCTTTGCGCCTGGCCGGATCTTTTCTCTTTTCTACTGCGTAGAAAACAAGGATAATTTGCTATGCGATTCTTAGTCTGAATCAACTTAGTTTTGGAATGTAGCCAGGACGTAAGGAGAGGGAAATTGGTAGCTTGAAATGTGAACATTTATCACATAAACCAAGAGCTTTCCAACGAGTGGCGAACGATTTTTGTGCGATGAAAACTGCGGAAGTTTCATTCCCCTAACAACGGCTGGGTTGTACGTGAAAAACACTGAAATTGTGACACAATCTATAGCAACTACTCAACTACTCGGTTGTACGTGAAAATCATCTTTAATTTCGTTCCGGACGTTACAAAAAAAAATTATTGGGGGTCGGCCTAAAGCCCCCCATACACTGTCAGTTTAACTGAAGATAATCGTAAGGCGGCGACCCGAGATCGCCCACACATTCATCAGTTAATCTGAAGATCGTGGACTGCAGTTCGGGCGGACTGAAGGTGTGTGGGCAAAGGGCCGGCGGTTGATGTGTACGCCAATAAAAGATTACGGGACGAGGCGTACGACATTTTATTGAAATTCTATCAGAAAACCGTGCCGTCAGCTACCGTGGATATGGTTAAAAAGCTTATTGCTATTAAGTTATATGGTTAAAAAGCTTATTGCTTATTGTTATTAAGCTATTGCGTTCGTTCCGATTTTTGAATAGTGGTCCAAAATTTAAAATTTTTGTTCAAAAACCGTTTTGGGACGTCTATTGTTAGTAGAAAAATTTTAAAAATCGCTAATTTTAGTACTGCATTTTTTAAAATTTTTTTTAAGCAAATTCTCACAAAAAATTCAGCGATTGCAAACTGGCGAACTGAGGTTCGCCTGCAGTCCTGATTCCTGTCCGACAGTCCGCCTGCAGGCCCCGGACAGATAGTGTGTGCGATGTTCAGGCGATGATCGGCAGTTTAGTGCGGCCGCCTGCAGGCCGTTGACTGGTAGTGTAGGGAGCCCGGCGATATTGGTCGTAAGTTCGTCTGTTGAGGCGACGGCCTGCAGGCGATCCCATAGTGTATGGGGCCCTTAGGAATTGCATAGCAATTAATATATACATATTTATTCAGTAGTTGTTGATAGCTGGTGCTTATTTTCATTTTCACATTACCTGCAATAGCCCGGATTATTCTTTTGGTTTTTCCTTCTTCTTCTGTAATGACTGTGAGGATGAGGGGTGGAACTTTTCATCAGCACTAGGAGCCCTTGAGCCCTGATGAAGAAAAAATATTTTTCAAAAGCTCGGCGATAGAGGCGCTCTATTAGTTCCGACCCCATTCCCGATTATTGACATCATTACTCATATGGGTTATATCAGTAGGAGGGTTATATTTATTTTCGCGACCAATAGTTGTGTACAACGGCTAGATCATATGTGGGCTATTTGAGGGCTTTGCTGTTTCGACATCCACCTACTCCCGATCGGACATCAGTTTTGAGTTTGGTCCACTCATCCAATCATAAATTCTCAAACCACCAGTTGATTGATATCAGTGCGAGAGTCCGATGATGCATTTGTGACACAGTCCGGCGACTCGACTGAGCTAAATTTACCTGCCGATATTGTTACATGTGAGACGAGAGCGCTTTTACGTTCAAGGAAGCCAATCCGACACAATCCAATAACACACGGCAGCCGTATCTCAAATTAGACTAAGCGTCCGTGTCTCGCAGAGGTGCCTCCAAAACGACGTATCAATTTCGCCCCCTATTTCTAGCTAGCTTGAATACGACCCGTAGGAACTCAAACTACCCAATGGGAACTTTTGATACCACTGAGAGTTAATTCAGATTGATCACTATACCATTTCCTCTCTATTTAGAGGTTGACAACCCGTAGCCTTTCGACAAAACTGGTATTGATAGTGCGAATTATTTTAACGGAGATCGATGATATTCGATCCTCCTTCGTGACCATATGAAGTTACAACCACGATGTTGGATCCACAATATTGAAATTTTCCAAGAATATCATCTCAATTATCACTAACAGTAAATAGTTCGAGATCGATTTTATGGTTATTTCAAGGAATTTTGACACATGTTTGTAGTGAGAAGAATCATTGACCAACCACACCTGTCGAGGAACCCCAATCGTATCGTCGAAAATGTGAAATTTTGCTCACCTTCGGCTGTGCAAATTTTAACCTCTGGCTCAAATAGGGTTCCACATAAAACTCTGCACGGGGTTTCGCAATACTGCCAATTTGGTTGGAATCAGAATAGAATGTTTCATCGGCCGTCTCAAATATTATTGTAAAAGAACAAGAGCGGAATTGCCCACTTTTGGACCGGAATCGCGCCCGTTTCCGAGCACTTCAAAAAAAATCGAGTGATGGGTAACTTCTTCATGAAATTTTACGCAGAATTGGTGGTGAGCGCGATAAAAATTATGAAGAATGGCGTTGGTTCCAATTTTTTACGCTGAATGAAGGGGAAATGAAGGTGTCACCTTTCCGTGTGACGCCCTATATATATACATACATATATAGGGGGTTTCCTTTTCTACTCCGAATTTGAATCGCACAGAATTTCGTACCCGTTAAGTTGACAGTTCGTATCTTATCAATGTTATCTTTACCTAATCCAGCAATTTAAGATAGCCAGGTGTTTTGATCGATTTGTTTACGTTTTGATGTTTTGTTTGATTTTGCTATGGAGCGGCTAACTACTGAACAACGCATCTTGGTAGTGAAAACCTTGGTGAGAATCCCACGGTAACTGTGCGTAAACTCAGGCCAATCATGGGTCGAAGAGAGGTTCCAAACGAGCAACTGCGCGTCGATTAATAACCAAATTCGAAAAAACAGGTTCGTTGAAAGATTTTACAACTCCTCAACGTTCATGAAGTCGCCGATGGGTCATTCTCATTTCATTTGCCGCTTTGGGGCGTTTGAGGACCTCAGTGACGTGAAATATGAAAGTGCTCGAAAATGAGGTTAGATCGGCAAATACTACTCATTGTACATTGCAGATTTGTGTTCCGTAGATGAACAGTGAGTTTTTCATAGTTGTATTTTACCTGGAAATTAAAAAACAGGATATCCAACTCATGAGTGTTACCAGATTTCAAAAATTGATTTCTGTAAATGGATGATTTGGACAAAATTGTTGTCGGGGCTTAAGTAAGTACAAAAGAATCACGTTCAAACGTAATATTCAGATTTCACGGAATTCATGTTGAAGGCAGTGTAATTGAGCTTAAATCTCAGGAGTGTTACCCTATTTGTGTTACCGTTATATCAGGAGTGTTTCTCATCCTTGGTCACACTCCTGAGAGGTAACACTCATGAGAATTTCTGATAAAAATGGCGTCACAGGATGATGAAGTGACGAGACTCGGGGATGGCTACTGTTTGAAACCTGTCACCAAGCAGTATGGTTGTTGATATAGGATTATTTTGTTCAAGCGCCAACAACACTCGTAATTTGTGTAACACTCATGATTGAAAATAAAAATACTCAACATGTTTAAAACCTTCTTTCCTCTCTGCCGCACCCTATATATAGGGCAGTTTCCTTTTCTACTCCGAATTTGAATCGCACAGAATTTCATACCCGTTAAGTTGACAGTTTCGTATCGCAAAAATGATAACACTCCTGAGGTCCCATTGAGAAGAGATATGGGGGACTGACTGAAAAACTAGTTTTTCACGGGTTGGGAAAAATCTTAAAATTGTAAATCCTTACTCTGAATAAAGAGGAACCAACCTACTGCAGCCAGTAACCCTGGCCAGTTCTAGATTGTCATTGTTTCGTAACTACCTAAATTCTATTTAGGTGTTAGTTTGGAGGGGACAGTAACACTCATGATTTTCATTCGTCATCACTGTGTATTGGTTAAAGGGGATTTTGGGCAGTCAAATTATTACTTCGTTGATCTCCCACCTTATACTACCCTTTTTTCCCCAAAATCACTAGTTTTGGTCAAGAATTGTGAGAATTCGTCGTCGGGGACATGAAAGCGGCAAATGAAATGAGAATGACCCCGATCTCTCTTCAATCAAGAGCTCGTTTTCGATAATGTTTTGGTCAGTCCTCAAAAATCGGTTTACCGTCGCTCGCAGGAGTTGGGGATCCCAGTGAGTTCCCCCAGCATAAGTGAATGATTGTTTCGATGTTTTGAGAATATGAACGTGAATATCAATGGAATCTCTCCAAGATCTTCCCAGATTGGATTCTCTCCCGAAACGGTGACCAAAACCCCCTGCGAGATCATGCGACCCTACCCCACTTTATTTTTAGCGAATTTTTGAAGAAAATTAAGCTATTGCTCTCGCTTCAAAATTTGTAGAATGTGAATTTTTGAAAAAATTTTATGCAGAAATCCGGTACAGGCTATTTTGAATCATATTCTGAAGTTTAACGCATTTCGTTATGTATGAATGTATGTATGTATGTATGTATGTATGTATGTATATATGTATGTATGTATGTATGTATATATGTATGTATGCGTCATTCCAGACGATAACTGTCCGTAGAATTGTGCTAGAAACTTCAAACAAATTTTAAAATGTTAAGGACACAAAACGAAAGTTCAGTTCGTTGGCCAGCATGTTCGGATTACATCTTCGGGTTGAAATTTTCAAAAATGTATTCAACAATTTCAAAATAGCCTGTTTTTTGCGATTTGTTGTGCGAAATAATTTTTTCAGCATACTAACATGTGGTATATTCGGAATCAGCGTAAAATTTCCTATGAGAATATGTATCAAGTTCAATCAAACATTTCAAAGTTGAAAAATCAGTCAAAAATCGAAATACCTAATGCCGTTCGCTAGTTGTAAAAATCGGTAATATTTGCATGAAACAATGTCCAAATTCAGATTGAACTACTCTTATGGAAGTATCCCTGTATAACCAATCCTAGAACCATGCTGTTTAAAACGTAGGTAGTAGGTGCTTGTTTAATAATTTGATTCCATGTTTGTCTGGTGTACTGCAAATGGTCTGAATGTAAATGATACTAAAACACAAAATGTGGAATTCCTCTTGAATGGTAAGCTCGAAAGCTCAGTCAATGTTTTGGGTCTATTGGTAGACAATAGATTTTTTCGGCTGACCCACGTGGAAAAGCTATCTTCCGGGCTGTCATCCTGCATTTATTTGCTTCACCGACTCGCCCACTCAGTGTCCCCAGAAGTATTACTTCTTGTTTACCACGCTTGTTTTGCCAGCCGGATGTCTTACTGTGTCGTCTTGTTGGGCAACAGTAGTCACGCTAATGAAATTTTTAAGCTCCAAAAGAAAGCCGTTCGTACCATACGTAGGCTGGGATGGAATGAGAGCTGCAGGGGGCACTTCAGGGATCTTGGAATCCTAACACTGCCCAGTTTATTCGTGTTGGCATCCTTGCTATACGTCAAGTGCAACCTGAATGAGTTCTCCAACAGTTCGTTAAGGCACAACTATTATACAAGAGACCGGACGAAGTTGTGCCCCCCTTAACCAGATTGGCAACATCCCTGAAAACAAACCCCTATCAAGTTGGATGTCGTTTATTTAATCATTTGCACTCTTCAACGAGGGATCTGCCACTCAAGTCTTTTAAAAACAATATAAAACGTGTACTTGTACCACAAGAACTATATAATGTATCAGATTTCAGACCTCTATCTTCAATTCCTAATAATTTTATTCTATCTTTCTAGTCATATTACATGTATTTATTGTTATTATTATTACTTATATAAACGTTATAATTGACTTTTTTATTGCCTGGCAAGGCCCTTTACAAATAAAAACGGATTTGATTTGATTTGATTTGTCTATCAAAATCATAAACACTAAAATTTCTCTACACGATCAATAGCGACTGAAATGTCGAAGATTTCTTCAAAAATTCGCTCATGGGGTCATGCTGCATGACTGGACTTTTTTATATACAAAATTTTGTTTAATGAATTTATTATATAATGAAACTCGGCGTAGAAAATGAAACACCCTATATATATCAAACGAAATTGAACACGTCCTTATTCCCAAACTAGATGATTCAAATTTCGTAACAATGAAACAAAAATTCGTGGAACAAAGGGCCATTACAGTTTCTCACCAGTAGAGTTGGTTTTTCACTTCTGAAAGCATCGACTGGAGGGAAGAAATAATAAAAGTTTCACAAACCCAGGAAAGCAATCATTGAGAACTTTCCCACACAAATCCCTTTTCCAATAGTGTATTATGGAGTCAAGGTTTCTTTTCTATTTCTGATCTCCATTCCCGTAACTGCTCCGATTCTTGTGGTGGATATTAGCTGTTGCTCGTGCGTAACAATGGCAACCACAGCAGGCATCATATGTACGGTTTCAGAGAAGTAGGGAGTAAAACCAATTGAGCTAAACGGCTGTACCTTATAAACTAGTTTAAAAAGAAGCATAATTTTGTTTTCGTTCAAATGTTGAAGTAACACAGATAAAGATATAGCAGTATAGTATAGCACCTCCAAGAACTTTATCGTTTGTGTTTTTTTCCTCTCTCGAGATAAATGCGAACTCTGAGCATTTCGAGAGTGGTGTCAATTGTGTATTCATCTAGAGGGCGTAATACTCTCTTTTCCCTATATATGGAGGTTTCAAACGGAAAATATGTGGTTTATTGTTAAGTGCCTTGATTGTGGGGTTATTAACTTAACAACCTATTGCTTCCTGAAATCATTTTTCCTTTTATCATTTTGGATATCCAAATGGTTGTTAAAGTTGAGAGGTGATTGTCCTGGCCCTCAGTTCAATTCAATTCAATTCAATTTTATTGTATAATCCGTAGGTATTACAAGGAGTTCCTTAAATACATATTAAAAAATTGCACATGATATTTTGCCTTCATTACTGCCTCAACAAACAATGTTAAAATTTTGCGTATGATGTATCAAATAATTACTTATATAGGTCTACATAATTTACGTATAATAAATGAGCACTGCATAGTTAAACTAGATCACAATCAATAATGCCTACACTGCACTGCCAAATTTCAATAATCCGAGTCATTGCCAAAATTTCCAAAGCGTTGATGATGTTTGTCCTATCTCTTGTAGATTTTCATCTTCTTTTTGACCTGTTTTCTGGAAATGTTGGGAGAGGACGGAGGAGGAGTATTCAGATTGATCTCCAGTTCTGACCCAGTAAATGTTGAATCCTCCAACGTACTTCGTCCATAGTAAATGATAAGTTTTTTTTTACAATATTATACATCATCTCCAATCAAGACAGCATGCTTCCCGTCTTTTCTTGCTTGAAACAACTTGGGCAAGAGAATAAGCTTCCTAAATTCCCGTCTTCGTCTGTCATAGAACTTTGAGGTCCCATAGGACAATCATCATAATTGCAATAGCGGAACGCTCTGCGCATGCGTGAACGAAATATTCTTGTTACGGGCCTTGCAACATCCGTAATTTCCACAATTTTGATGCGATTTTCTTAAAATTTTTAGGGATTGTGCGGGTATAGCTCTACATGGTCCCCTATCAGTTCCGTCATGATCGAATCAACGGTAGCCTCTGCAAACAAAATTTTCTTGTTTCGGTCATAACTCAGGAAATTGTGAACGGATTTTAGTCAGATTTTCAGGGATGATGCGGGCAAGGTTTATTGAGGTCCCGTATCACATTCTGTGCGATCATCAGCAGCGGTACGCTAGGCACATGCGCGAAAGTGATGTTGTTGTTACGGTCACAGCTTAGTTATGAGGAACATGCGGACTACATCCTGTATGGTCCCATATTAAAATCAAATCGCATTTTCGTTATTAAATTCATTTATTATAATGTACCATTCAGCTTCCAATTTTCCCACCTTATTAATTCCCTGATGCCAGAACGACGGTCGTTTCTAGTTTTCTGGAATTTAATGGTGACGTACTGTGAAACTAAAGAACTTCATTCGTTTAGGCTTTGAGAATAATTAACCTGAAAAATAGTAAAGAAAAGATGATTGAAAATTCCTCAGGTGTCTGTACTGCTGTTTTATTATAAGTTCGTAGTACTATGCTTAACTGAGGAAGCTTTACTTACTTGTTATATTGAATGAATAAAAGGAGAGATTTGATAGTTTGTCAAAATAAACAAGGCAGGTTGTTGCTACAACAAGAAACAAAACTACTTAGGTAGGTACGTACGTCCTACCAGATTTGCTGTTGGTTTAAAGTGCCTAAACAAAGTAGGTGGGTCGTTGCTTTTCCGACGAAT
Source organism: Adelphocoris suturalis (assembly GCA_030762985.1). Classification (NCBI taxonomy): domain Eukaryota; kingdom Metazoa; phylum Arthropoda; class Insecta; order Hemiptera; family Miridae; genus Adelphocoris; species Adelphocoris suturalis. Next base: position 138,242,174 of record CM061042.1, read on the forward strand.
ACAACCGCCGATTAGCAAGTTCGTCAAATATCGAATCAGGGAATATGCAACATGAATTAAAAACCAGCTGCAAGGAAAAAACCTTGAAATGCATTCCACTGAAGGTAAGATTTCATAAAGACGGCATTGGCAGTGCAGTTATTGCCCGAGTTTTGCAGTTACGCAAATTTTATGAACAAAAACGGTAATTAGGTACCTACTTTCGTTTTGATCAATAAAGTACCTACATGAGCAAGTAATAATATACGGAAAGTATGTAGGTATACCTTAACTCTAGGTACTTAACTAGGTACTTACTCTAGGCACTTACATGTGATACAACTTACTATTCCCGCATAACAGAGCTCTCATAACACATCCTTTCACAATACCACTTTCACAGTACTCTAAAGATTTTCAGTTTCAATTGATTCAAAGAACAGTTCTAAAACTAGATAGGTAATCCACAACATCTTTGCGGCTGAAGTCTGGATCATCTAGAACACGTGTATGTCAACTCCCCAACACACATTTCATATGGATCTCTACCCCACAGATTAAGTCTTGCGTTCGTAGCGTTTGAGGTCAACACCTGATAATAACTTGATGTCATTTGCATACAATTTATCACCTTGCATATTACAAATAATGAAAATATTGACTCGGAACTAGGTGAGACTATGTTATGCTGTTGTCCAGCTGTGACTACAAATGGCGCATTTTCGCATATGTTTACTCGTCACCATGACAACAAGGTGGAATAACTTCGATTTCGCCTTGCCTCGATGTAAGGATCCGCTAGTGTCCAAGTCTCGAGAATATCACCCATAGTTTGACTGCCTGAAACATCACTAATAGCCCTCCATCTTATTAATACTCAAAGGGCGGAGGTGGTTCGGTGAAGCGGTAACCCAGTAGGGAGGAGTCTTGAATATGCTAGGGCGGGCTGATGTAAACCTTGCTAAGTGCTCTAGGACTGCTTGGCAGCTTCGAGTAAATGCTATTGTTGAGTATGGCTTTGAAATGTGATACAACCGGACTCGGTACCTGCCAAATTAATTTCCTGTTGTTTCTCTTTTGCATAGATTCGGCTTGTTGTATTGTACCCTTCTTTTGTATTACCCTATTGTATTATATTGTAGACTTATTATATATTGTATTTATATTGCATCCTAATATTTAAATCAGTGTTACTATTAAAAGAATTTATGCCGTGGAACATCTGTCGATCTATTAATTTAAATATAACATGTTCTATCTTAGAGAGAGAGAGAGAGAGAGAGAGAGGGAGAGGGTTAATTATTTACTTACTGATTTGTACTTCCAAGTATACTGAAATTAGAAAACCAAAATTACAAAATTTCAGGTTTATCCTGAACAATATAAAATAATAAACTTCTTCTTAAACAACGAGTTCTATATTCTTTGTATTAAATTAGAGTAATTTATATATTCGAGAAGGTACATAGATTCGTTGAAAATGTTATTTAATAAGTACCTACTAAGTCATTTCATTCTGTAGACATGTAATATTCATGTGTGTCCAAGATTGTGGATAGTACAGTATAATCCTTAGTCATAAGTATAATCACTATTTTCTGTTATCTAGTAAACGTTTTGTGTACATATTTTTGAACTTCTTAATCGATTCGGATTCACTGAACATTAATATACCTTCGTTATGAATTCTTGTTGCCTCTAAAACGAAAGATTTACTAAATGCTTGGGTTCTATGGATTGGAATTCTTAATTGTTGACTAGCAAAACGGGATTAAGTTGGATGGCATCTTAATTGTGACACTCTTTCAATTTTTTCAAATAAATGCAATGGCTGTTGAGGAGAGAAAGAGAGAGAGAGAGAGAGAGAGAGAGAGAGAGAGAGAGAGAGAGAGAGAGAGAGAGAGAGAGAGAGAGAGAGAGAGAGAGAGAGAGAGAGAGAGAGAGAGAGAGAACCATGTTTCTCACGTATTGATTTCAGGGACAACTCAAAAGGATTTCCACGTGGTTCTTTTCTCTCATCGTTGTATCTCATCAATGTCATGAACAACAGCCTTTTGCTACTGAGGTACCTTCTTGAAAAAATACCTCTAGTTTCTCCATTAGGCTTAGCTAGATTTCATTTAATTGAATCGAGTGAAAACGGAGCGCTTTACAACCAAACGTCCGTGCCCCTGGGACTGGGGGTGTACATTTAAAAAAAGTCTTTAACACGACTATGAATTCAAAAGCAGTCCAGTCAGAAAACCCCAACTTGAGCTGTTTTTTCTCCATCCTATGTCAGTTTAGTTCTTTGCACTGCCCATACAGAATAAAACTCGAGCATCCGAACTACTTTTAGCCGAAAAGAAGCTCGAGTTGAATGGAAATATCTCAATCGTGTAAGTACCGGAAAAATATTAGTTTATTCTGGCAAACTAATCGTATAGTTCACCTAAATTAACAGTCGTCCACTTTGTTCGAGATCCGCCACTTTTAGCGATTTTCGAAGAAAATTAAGCTATTGCAATGGCACCAAGTATTTAAAAAATTGATGTTTTTTGAAATTTGTCTTCAGTAAAATCCGTTGTGGTGCATTCTGAAACGAATCCTAAAGTTTGAAATTTTTTCATATATATATGTCGTTCCAGACAATAACAACCCTTAGGATTGATATTGGTCCATTCTTGCACCAAAATATCAAGCTTTCCAAATAAAATACCAGCACTTAAAGGAGCACATTAAATTGGCGAAATTTCAAAAAATGTGCTAAAAAAAAAATCACTAAAAATGGATAAAAACGGTTTAAAATCGTTAAATTTATATTGTTCAGCCGAATTTCAGTCAAAAGAAGTATATCAAAAATGAACAAGTACATTGAAAAATTTATGCACAAAATTATGCTGAAAAATGTACTGTAATTTCTTCAATATTTGCTATAAAATCGATAAAAACTGCGAAAAAATCTGAAAATCTTTTGATATTTCAGATATTATTTAGAACGAGTTTTTCGTAATGAAACTGGGGGTTAATAGTTTTTCTGTATTCAAAGTGCTTAAATGTAGACTCAAAGTAGCGTAATACAATAAGATCATTTACGAAAATTCGTTCATACGATCATGCTGCATCACTGGGACTTTTTTGTATACTTGTGCTGAGTTCGATTCAATGTGAATGTTTAAATGTATAGTAAATACACTAGTCTAAGTGGGAATCGATGATTGACTAACCCACCCTGCTGTAACTGACTTTTTGTAAGCCAGTCTAGACCTATGGAATGTGACTACCCAATACCTTTGATCAGATGATACGAATACGTATGTGTAGATTGGTATTGTTTGATATCTTGTTTTCAATCGATAAGGTTATCGGCGCTGATTAGAGAGATGACAGTAATTAATCGGTGTAGTATTGGTCACGGATGGATCAATTAACTGTTTTCCAGGCAATTGAACATTATACAACCAGGCTCCATAATATGCTCCTCTAGCTCAATTGTAATCTAGTCGCATCAACACTGAATAAATTCATTCAGACTATAGGTGTTACAGTACAAGATAATTTCTTCAGGGATGGATGATCACCTAACAGGTACGTTATATCAAAAACTACTGCCAAGTTGGGTGGGAAGTATAGATTAACCACCCATTGTAATGTATGGGCGAAGATTTATTAGACAAAGTACGAGTCAAGTATGTCGCAAACAGAAATAAATAAAGCATTTTAATTTCTCCCTTGATGGGAAAAAAAAAAGATCATGGATATGTCTAGTACCTTCTGCTTACCAGTAGGTACCTACTACTCAAGTGTATACCAAACATGTAGTGCCTTCTTTTCACAAGATTATTCCATTATGGTTACAAAAAAATATTAGTTTATAACTTAGAGTAATAAATAAGCTTTCCTTGACACTACAATGGCATAGAGGACATGAAATGTTGTAATAAAATGAAAGCATTCCAAGAAGTGGCGAACGATTTTCCTACTATGAAAACTATGCGAGTTACTCTTCCCTAGTAACTCATTGGTTGTACGTGAAAAACCAATAGAAATTCTACCTAGCCTTCACTTTTCTAGTGAATAATAATCTTAAGTGCCGGAGCGTTGCATTTTGTGTGGAGAAAAAAAAGTGTCGCGAAAAATTCCTTGACCTCCAGCAAAAAGACATATCCATCTCAAAACTCCCACAAAAACGGAAAGGTCACCATCAGCCATTTGGCAAATTCGAAATAAGATATAAAACAATAATAAACTTGATTCCATAAATTCAAGAAAAATATAGTACAAATAATATATTTTTATAGTACATGAGTGAGGAAACCCTGGGTATACTTCGTTCGCAGGGGGAAATAGGGGGAATTAGCCAGCTGTGAAAGGGGAAAATAGAGGACTACCATTTATATTTTTTGCAGACTATTAGACAAAAGATGAAAAAGGGAGAGTGACAGGGTAAAGCCGAAAATTTTTATTTTAACATTTTTGGAGCCATTGCATAACTTCTTTTGCTTTGGGAATTCGCTAGAACTGTCGATTTCTTAATGTAATCTTGTGCGCACGTCAAATTAATAGGTAGATAGTGAGAGTCCGCTACTGTGCAACATTGGACCTAAATAGAAGAACTAGGTAAATTTTTAATAGCAAATGACAGTAGAACTATTGATTCTATTTTTCTCACAGGTAAGTACGGTCAAACGGTGTGTTATCAGCCTGGGTGATATGGATACTTTGGAGGTAGCAACGCTTTTAGCGATCGCAGCGCTACCTGGTGAAGTTCGGATGTGATCTGGTAGCATAATATTGAGCTAGCCATTTCGCTTCAGCACTTTCATTCATGATTCAGTCGATTCATGGATGCTAGAAGGTCATCCATGAAGATTATCAGATCCATTGAAATGCCGCACTTTGCTTGCCGTCTGTGCAGCCAATCTATGACCAGAAAACGTGACCAGCGTATTTTTATGAATTCAACAACTGTTCATGAAACGAGATTGATTTTTTATTCATTCATTTATGCGTACAAACAGGAAGAAAATCCCAATTATAAAAAGAAAATGATACACAAATCTGTGAACAAAAGGGGGAAATAATAAAATACATCTAATCACATAGAGTTAGAAAAATAATTCATTATTAATTTTTTTTAAAGAGTTCTAGATATCAATATTAAAATCAAAATCTAATTCAACATGAATGTAATTAATTAATCTCTGAATGGAAACTAATGGGTTATTAAATGAATACCGTAAATTGTGGTGAAGTGGGTACAGTTTTGATAGTTTTCCACCTCTTCCAGCCACAATTTTCATAATTTTTTTGTGAACTTCATACTGAAGTAACTTAAACTATCATCCTTTCGAACCACGTTTGAGTTGTTTAAATTCATCAATTGCAAGCTCGAGGGTGGGGGGTTAAAGTTGTACTATCTTCTCCCACACTTTGGTGGTGAAGATGGTACACCGTCGTTTTACACCTCCAACCAGGTTGCAGAGGCTTCTGTACCAACTTCACCATCGTTTTTAACATCTACTTTCTTTCTACAAGTGGAGGGATGATGGAAAAATGGGACTAAAAAGGTGTAAGGTTGAATCAAACGCAAGAAAAAAAATTAAAAGGCCTTTATTTAGCAAAAAATGTGTTTAAAACAGAAAGGGGCTTTATTGAGCACACAATTCGATCAAGTTAAAGGATTTTTGGGTAACTTCCCCAGGAACAACAAAACGGTATCTCCGTATCTCCAAATGGTACGAATCAGTCTTTTCAACATACCTACTCGTAGGTAAGCAAAGAAAACGACTGTACCATCTTCACCACCTAAAACTTTATTTTTTACAATTTTGGCTTCAGGAATTTTTCTTAAAGAGATTATTTGGATTTCTCGACGGATTTCCAATCCCAAATAGATGTGTAAGGAAATACACTTACTTGGTGATCGCTGTTCCATTGTCGCAGCCCCAGGAGCAGTTTGGCAGATCACCTTGATTACCTTGTTCACCTTGATTATCACGTTATTACTAATAGTGTTATCAGCGTCAAAGAGTAAATGAGAAGAAGGTGCTCCACCGCTCAGATGCTGCTCCCTAGTGCCCTTGACACAAACCTGTCAGCCATTTTTGCTTGGGAACCCCCCTTTTCCCACCAAATGTCAATTTATTTGGAAAATCCGTCTTTGTACCATCTTCACCACCAGATCCCTCATCACCACCATTTTCGGTAACTTGTTCTAGCAAAATGAGGCACAAATAAATCATTTGACCTAGTGGAGGAGGAAGGCACCTTAAAGTTTAAAACCTCAAGCAGAGCTGGTGAGTCATACAGTCCATTCAATAATTTATGGACGAAAATAACTTCCCTAATCTTCTGACAGTCTGCAAGCGTGTGCAACCCGAGAGATTCCATCATCGATTTGTCAGTAAACGTATATATTCGTTACTCTTTTATAAAAAACGTATTTTTAAAATTTATGTCCTTTCGATCGAATCGATGTATACATTATAGAATGGGCTCCACACAATTGAAGCAAATTCGAGGCGACTTCTAACAAGGGCAATATAAAGTTGTTTAATACAGTTTGGATTGCGGAATAACCTTGTAGTCCTTGACAAAAATCCAAGTTGTCGAAGAGCACCAGATACCATAAAGTGATAGTGATTTGACAGGCTCAGGTCAATGTCAAAAACTATGTCCAAATTCCTTACGCTGCTACAACTTTCAGGCGCCCACCCACCAATATTATAATTTGCTACAGTTGATGACATAGATCTAGTGAATGTTATGCAACAATATTCACCAACATTTAATGGACATTCATGGGACATTTATTGTGACATTCAAGTCACAGTAAGCTGACAAAAAGTTTAGGTTTTTCGGTATAATACTCACATCGCTCTCTACTTCGACGTTCGGAAATTTTTTAAATCATGTGCAAGAAGTGATGTTAGCATTATCCAAAATGTCGCAAATGTCGTTTATGAATGATAAAAACAACGATGGGCCCAAATCAGATGTCGGCTTAAAAGAAAAAGACAAACATCCATTGATGGATACCACAAGCTCTCTATTTTCTAAATACGAGGATAACCGCTTCAACATAGATCCACAGATTCCCAGCACCTGAAGTTTTCTAATAAGTAAAACTATATTAACCTGATCAAAGGCTTTGTGGAAATCAGTATGTATTGCATCCTCCTGCGGTACGAATAAAAGTCCTTGTCGCCGAGCTTTCGGTTCATATAAAACCATCATCAGGGCTCAAGAATCTTCTATGGTGTCAAAATATAGGACACGGTCATGGATTGTGAGTTATATGTCATAACAAAAACAAGAACTGGTTGCAGTTGAGGCTGGGTATAACAAGGGTTGGCACAGAAATAGGACTCAAAAACTAAAGGCTAAAATTGAAATTTTTTTAAAACACTGCTGACAAGCATACAGAGCTAAACTAAACTAAAATCTTAGTCCGACGTATCTTTCAACGTCTCCGAAGGTTGGGCAATACATAAACCGAAACTTATTCAAATACCCGTATTTACCCTTTATTCGTACTATGTTATTATTTATATTCAACGTTTTCTTCGCTTCAATTAAATAATAAATTTTAATTAATAAACTATTGTTATTTGCAACCATTACTGAACCAATAATATGTTAGGAGGGACAAAGTCCGCCGGGTCAGCTAGTTTATAATAAATGAATTAATAAATATAATTAAGAATTTTCTTCATCATGATTTGATTTTTTTTTTTTTTTTTTTTTTTTTTTTTTTTTTGAAAAAAAAAACGCATTTATTTAGATAGAAATTGCAATACAAAAAAAAGTTACACAAATCAATAAATGCTACTCCCCACTATAAGTCGTAGACTTGTGCTGTGGGGAGGAGTAATACATAATCAGCACACTCATTCAATACCTTATTCAATTATCATCTTGTAAGTAAATATAGGTAAATTAGAATCAATAGGTACATATACATCGGGTAAATCAGAATACATAGGAATTATTCAGTTACCATCTTAAAGTTTTGATATTATCAAATGGGTCTCAGATTGCCTCATTATTATATGTTTTTTCAGTTCTTTTTTAAACTTTTCAATTTTAGAAATAGAGCGGATCTCATGGGGTAGGGCATTGAACAGTTTTACTCCTCGGTAATCATACGCCCGTTGGCCATGGTGAGTCCTACGGAAAGGCAGTTTAGAAAGAAATTGCCCACAAGTTCTTGTTTTTCCCTCATCTAAAAATTTCAGGTGGTTGCTATGTAAATCCTTATATATTTTAATTATAGTTATCTTGTCAATTAGCTCTCCCAATTTGAGTACTGCGAACTCCTTAAAGAGAGCTTCTGTCGAATATCTTGTCCTTTTTTTAAGTAAGACTTTGATTAAAAGCTTCTGAGTCAGGAATAACGAATCAAGAAGGGACGCGCTACATCCTCCCCAACCAGATGCACCATAGATCATGAGCGACTGAATGAGCGCATAGTATACCATTCTACGTCTATCAATATCTAAAAAGTTCCTCAGCTCCTTACACACATGGATCATCTTTCTCATCGAGGATGTCACTTTTTTCAGGTGTTTGTCCCATCTTAGGTTCTGATCAACTTCCACGCCTAGGTATCGAACAGAAGCAACTTGTTGTATTACTTCACAGCAGCACTGAAGGTTATCTGTACATTCCGGTACATGGCATTTTAGGTTCTTTATCTGCAGGATATCACTTTCTCTAAACGCGAAAGTTAAGAAATTAGTTTTAGAAGAATTTATCTTCATTCCCATACTTTTAAAACAATGAAGGATTTTGGTCAGACATAATTCAGCTTTTATGATGACTTGTTCCCAGGAGTTACCCGTTATTATAAAGGCTGTGTCGTCAGCAAAAGACACTGACTCTCCTTCAGACTCCATGTTAAGAAGTCTGTTCATGAATACTATAAAGTAAATCGGCCCGAGGACAGTTCCTTGAGGGATTCCACAGTTGCAAAATTCATGGTCACTAATAACATCATCAACTTTAGTAAAATGTCCATCTATCCATCCATCTCCAGATAACTTAAACAATTATTTAATTGTTTCTGAATGCGAGATTTTCCATCGCAAAAAAATCACCGCCATTTGGGAATTTTTGCTCCGAGGAGTTGGGAAAGTTACGAGGTTCTCTCCACTCCACACCATTTTCCCCTCGGTACGGCACCGTCTACTAGTGAGGTATCCAACCGATTTCCAGTTCGAAAATGACAGAATTCTCATCAGTCAGGTGGTCAAACCAAATTAGAGTCGCTCCAATGCTAAAAACCCGATCTCCTGTTTATTCTTCCAATGCAACGAACAAACAAAAACATTGTCGCTCCAAAACATAAGAGCTGGACGGTTCCGTATTGTGACTGCCGGTTTAGAACGGGTTTTCGAATCGCTCAGAAAATAAATAAAACGCCGGAGCGGAGGGACCAACTATATTTTGTTAGAGTGAAGAGCTTTGATTCCGTCAGCCGGGTTTTCACGTGTTGGTTCGATTCTGCTTTAGATCACACAATATTACAGGTCGACGAGATGTGCGAAGCAATATTATTCTGTCTTCGGCAAGATGCTGCTTATAGGTTTGATTGTTTTTTTAATCGTTCAATTCACAAAATTCATTCTTCATTTTGAGCGTTCCCAAGCGTTAACTGGCGGAAGGAAATTAGATAATTTAAAATGGATTTGTTTTCAAGGCTCATCTCGCCCTTAGTCACCCCACACATTACCCAACATCAACATGGGTTCATTCCAAGACGCTCTACGATCTCTAATTTATTAGTGTTTCAAACATACATTCTTGGTGCTTTTGGCAATGGACACCAGGTTGATTGCGTGTATACCGATTTTGGTTTATTATTTCCAGTAATGTGATCGTATAGCAAAAAATTATAACCCCCCCTCAAACTTTGTCACTTTACGTTTCAAGGTGCGTAGAATCCGAATTTGAAATGTCCGTCCACCGTCCGCCGTCCGCCGTTCGCCGTTCGCCGTCCGCCGTTCGCCGTCCTGGCCATAAAAGGCCTTAGAATTGACTTGAAAAATCTGTTCTTTCGCACATAGACTCCACTTGGGGTCTAGTTGGTCCTAACTTCTCGACAGCTCGATCGCTCCACACCCGTGGGTGCTATGAGCCAAAAATAGGTGAAAAACTGTCTTTTTTTGTATATTTCAAGTTGCATAGAAATTGGAGATTTAAGAGCGAAAAAAAAATGTTAGCTATTAATTTTATGGAAAAAAAGTATTCTAAATGATACCCTTCTATTCAAAAAGAGATTTTTTTGCAATTTTATAGATTTTTTAAAACAGAATTTAATGAAGTTCAAGTTTTTAGCATAATTTCGTACATAAATTGTTGAATGTTCTATTTCATAGTTGATAAACTTTATTTGACCAATCTTATGCTAAAAAATATCAATTTAACGATTCTTAGCCATTTTCAGTGATTTTGTCAGCACATTTTTTGAAATTTGACCAATTAAATGATATCAATATACAGTATAGGTAACACTTTTATGTGTTGGAAATAAATTGTTATGTTTATCAACTATATTAAAAAGCGTGAAATTGTGAGATTCCGCTGCTGTAATGGATTGAACCCATTTGTGAGGTCCGAAGCTCCGAGTTCGATACTAAATCTCTATTATTAATAAGAATGAAACTCCGTTTGTCTGTTTGTCCGCGCTATGCACGGCCAAACGGCTGAGTGGGGGGAGTGTACGAGTGGGGGGATCTTCTTGAGATTTTCCAAAAGTGGGAGCGAGCGAATTTAAAATTGTTTAATCCCACCCGAACCATGGGCCGTAGGGCGGGAGGGGGGTCGAAGTAAGAATTAATGTGCGCTTTTTGGACTTCCCCGCTTCCCCTACCCCTCTAAACGGCCGTTGACAATTCCGGAAAAATACGGGTTTCGTAGGTTTTTGAACGAGGAAGACGACGGCGCGATCGGATCGCGAAAAAAACTTGGTTTTTTCCGATTAAAATATACCCCATAAAGGTACGTTTTTCGGAACGGTTTTCGCGGGCGAAATACAGCTTTGGGTCCGCCAAATCTGAATCCGAACTCTATTTTGTTAACTAGATTACAGTCGTTTGGGTTTCATGGAATTTTTCTCCAATGGATAGAGAGCTATTTATCTGATTGGAAACTGATAGTCAAGACCCAAAATATACTATCAGAACACTTTCTAGCATCTTCTGGGGTCCCCCAAGGTTCCCATTTGGGGCCTTTGTTTTTCATAATTTTTCTCTCCAACCTACCTGAGATACTCCCGGAACGAATACACTTTTTGTTATTTGCTGATGACCTCAAACTATTCTTGGAAATAACCTCAGTGGATGACTGCATTCACCTCCAGCTAGGCATTGATCGGCTCGTTATTTGGTGTATAGCCAACAATTTATCTCTTAATGTTAGCAAATGTAGTATTACTACTTTTTCACGATCTCCTAATACTATCAATTTTGATTACACAATCATGCATAGTAGTCTTTGCCGCAAAATGTCAGTACCTATTGTGCGATAGCCGTTTATCTTTTAATGAGCATATTGACAACTAGCCGCTCCGGCTCGCTACGCTCGCCTCCACGTCCAGCCGGGGGGCAAGCCCCCCAGACCCCCCATTCAATTGCTCGCTTCGCTCGCAAAGTGTGACGTGTAGGGAATATTGCTCGCTCCGCTCGCAAAGTCTGGCCTGTAAGAAATGTTGCTCGCTTCGCTCGCAAGGTGTGGCTGGGCAGATGCGATGTATTACAATTGAAAAATGTAGGGGATGTTGCTCGCTTCGCTCGCTAACGATAGATTCCTAAGGGTAGGTTTAACTTCTGTAAGAGATGCTGCTTGCTTCGCTCACTTGAGGAAAATATACTGCCCACCCAACTTGGCAGACGTTTTTTTCTGTTGGAAATTCTTACAGACAAATTAAATCTTATAAAACTACGTGGAACCAAAAAAAGTTTATTCGGGGATGTTGCTCGCTTCGCTCGCAAGGTGCTGCTGTATATTTTTAGGAAAAAGTCCGAATTTATACTGCCCACCTAACTTGGTAGACGTTTTTTCCAGTTGGGGATTCTTACAAACAAATTAAATCTTATGAAACTACGTGGAACCACGAAAAGTTTATTAGGAAATGTTGCTCGCTTCGCTCGCAAGGTATTGCTGCATATGTGTAGCGAAAAACCCGTATTTATTCCGTTGAAATGAGTCATGGAGTCCCTCCAAGACTTGAGTGCGTAGGCCTGCTGGCAACATTGTGAAACGTGCGGCCCGGCTCGATTAAAAATGTCATATTAAACGCTTCCCTCGCTTCCGCTCGCAATTTGACTGAGTTCCGGTCACTTTTTTCGATATCCGATTTTGGATTCAGATTCGGCGGGACCAAAGCTGTATTTCGCCCGCAAAACCGTTCCGAAAAACGTACCTTTACCGGGTATATTTTAATCGGAAAAAACGTAGTTTTTCGTCGGACTTTTCGAGAAAACGGGTCCGTACTCTCGCATTTTTTTGACGCATTTCCCGATACTTTTTTCGCAATCCGATTGCGCCGTCGTCTTCCTCGTTCAAAAACCTACGAAACCGGTATTTTTCCGGAATTTTCAACGGTCGTTTAGAGGGGTAGAGGAAGTGGGGAAGTCCAAAAAGCGCACATTAATTCTTACTTCGACCCCCCCCCCACCCTACGGCCCATGGTTCGACCGGGAGTAGAAATTTTTAAAATTGCTCATACACTATTTCGGAAAATTCCAAGAAGATCCCCCACTCGTAGACTCCCACCGCTCAGCCGTTTGGCCGTGCATATAGCATGGACGGACAAACAAACAAACGGAGTTTCATTCTTATAAATAACTAGCCGCTCCGGCTCGCTTCGCTCGCCTCCACGTCCAGCCTCGCTTCGCTCGCAAAGTGTGGTTTTAGGAAATGTTGCTCGCTTCGCTCGCAAAGTGTGGCATGTAGGAAATGTTGCTCGCTTCGCTCGCAAAGTATGGCATGTAGGAAATGTTGCTCGCTTCGCTCGCAAAGTATGGCATGTAGGGGAAGTTGCTCGCATCGCTCGCAAACGGTAGATCTCTAAGGGTAGGTTTAACTTCTGTAGGGGATGCTGCTCGCTTCGCTCGCTCGAGGAAGTTATACTGCCCACCCAACTTGGCAGACTTTTTTTCTGATGGAAATTCTTGCAAACAAAATAAATCATATAAAACTACGTGGAACCACAAAAAAGTTTATTTGGGGATGTTGCTCGCTTCGCTCGCAAGGTATTGCTGCATATTCCGACATGTGAATAGCTAAAACTACCTACGAATTTGCACCGCTTGGGATTTGGAACCCCAAAGGGTGTTAGGGCATCATTAGCGACCGTTATGTGACCGTTATGAATAGCTCGCAAGAGGCCAAGAGCGAACTTCGAGTCCCTTCAACTCGCAAGGTACCTATGTGTACCTGCTCGCCTCGCAAGGTATTGCGTAGAAGTGCAAATGGGAACCCCCCTGTGAGTCATCGAGTCCCTTCTGGTAAGCAACGTTGTGAAACGGGCGGCCCGGCTCGATTAAAAATGTCATATTAAACGCTTCCCTCGCTTCCGCTCGCAATTTGACCGAGTTCCCGTCACTTTCTTCGATATCCGATTTCGAATCAAAGCTGTATTTCGCCCGCGAAAACCGTTCCGAAAAACGTACCTTTACGGGGTATATTTTAATCGGAAAAAACGTAGTTTTTCGTCGGACTTTTCGAGAAAACGGGTCCGTACTCTCGCATTTTTTTGACGCATTTCCCGATACTTTTTTCGCGATCCGATCGCGCCGTCGTCTTCCTCGTTCAAAAACCTACGAAACCGGTATTTTTCCGGAATTTTCAACGGCCGTTTAGAGGGGTAGGGGAATTGGAAAAAGCGCACATTAATTCTTACTTCGACCCCCCTCCCGCCGTGCGGCCCATGGTTCGGGTGGGATTAGACAATTTTAAATTCGCTCGTTTCCACTTTTGGAAAATCCCCAGAAGATCCCCCCACTCGTAGACTCCCCCCACTCAGCCGTTTGGCCGTGCATAGCATGGACAGACAGATGGAGTTTCATGCTTATAAATAAGATAGAGATAGAGATAGAGATATAGATATTTGTAGTCGAGCCATGCGATCATTGGGATGGCTTAAGCGTAATACTTCGTTAAAAAAAATTTCTCATCCGATTACAAAGGTTCACTTTGCAAAGAACACTACGAATCGAAAACAGAACAATAAACTACATGATAATAAATTATGGAATGTGAGATCTGGATGAAGGAAAACAGAGTCGGAGAAATACAAGATGTCGGAATCTCGGAATCAGCTTCAGGTTACAAAATTGATAAGAGACGACGTGTGAAGACACGTGAAACACCGAGTTTGCACCGTAGTAACAGAAAGCGTTATTAGCAAAATTTTGGTTCTCCCTAGATTCACGTACACCGTATTAAGACACCGTGGCAACCAGGAACTCTCTATTAAATGATAAAAATCACAATAAATTTCTCTACTCCTATTATAACGCGTGATCGTCTCAAAATACATCTACTTCCCTATGGTTTAGATTATGTGATATGAGATTTTTTGCTTGTAAATTACATATAGAATTTAGAAAACATCCGGTACGAAGCAATACAAAACTACGCTTTTAGTAGGCGACCGAAAAGCAATCTGTATTGTGAACTCAGAAGAGTGGAATGAACATCAATTTGAGGCCGACGCGTGGACAGTCGTATCACTGACAAGCTCTTGAAACGCGAAGGGACGCTGTACAAGAGAAGTGAGTTGAGGGCCACCATTGTTATTCGAATGATTGTAGTTTTACTGTGTTGATACCCTCAGTCACGAGTGAAGTATTCAAAGAATCTGAGATTGGAGTGAAATGATGGTTTGGACGGTAGATATCACACTATTCGAGTGATTGCAGTTTTACCGAACGCTGGGAACGTTGTAAAGTGAAGCGTATGGAAGCGTAAGCGATGATACGTAGTAGTATTCCCAGTCTCTATGGAACTAATAGCATATTGGGAAACTCCAAAATTGGATATTAAAAAATGGTAAATACTGTCGCGCATTTATAAAAAAAGGAAAAAAACTACAAACGAATACATCAGAATAATCAGCTATTTTCAATAAAAAGTTTCTGCCTTGCAGCATGATCGTATGAGCGAATTTTTTAAAATAAGGTAGCGTAATATATTATGTTACATTGTTTTGTAATTTTCGCTGTTTGAGTGCAAAGAAATTGTTAACTAAGTACCAGTTTTAATGTTGTTCTAGTTCATTGTTGATAAATGTTTTATGATAAATATTCTGTTGAAAAATATAAATGGGTAAATGTCAGGGTAAAAATGAGAATCTTTATCATGTGGTGCAGCAATGTCTTCGTACTCACGGTGGCCTCATTCTATGTCATGATGTGGTTTCCAAGCAGATAGCTGGCGCTTTGTTATCTAGCGCTTAAAATATCGAAAGGGAGAGACTATATCACATTCCGAGTGACCGGGGCAAGAAGCCAGATATCGTGATCAAGCCAGATGGGTCTGCTATCATCGTGGACGTCAAGGTTGTCAGTGGCAGCGTGGACATGGAGCAGACCTGGCGGGCTAAGATAAGTATATATGATAGGAATGATGTGCGACAAGCATTATCTGAGCTAAAAGGAGAGGCAACCAATAACATCAAGGTCATGGCCGCGTCCGTGTCATGGCGGGGGTGTGGTACGGAAAAAGCGCCACGGAGTTATTCGAGTTGGGAATATCGGCAGGAGTGCTCCTTGGTATCACCACTGGCGTCCTCAGGGTTTCTTACCTCAACTGGTGGTCATTTTATAGGGGCACTGCGAATACATAACATCAAGTAGTCAATCCCTTAGTAAAAGTTCAGATTATTTGGACATATAGGTCAGAATTATGTGTATAGTTTGTCATTCCAACGTTTTTATTACGAAAAGAGGGCCTATTGTAAAAACGCTTGGCTTTTTACAAAAACGCTGATTTCAAAAAAATGCTGCGACAGATGCAATTCCTCAATTCAAGAGAGATCATCGAAAGCACATAGGGAATTCGTGCAATCCCTCTTGGCGTAGACGGCTCAATTGGTAAACTTGCGGCTACAGAAAGGCCAAATAAACTATTGGCCAAAATAAACTGTCTTTGAGCAAAAAATTGGTACTTGGGGGTTTTAATGTGCAATGAATCCGAATACGAGGTTAAAAATAAGTAGTAACAACTCATGAAAGTTCCCCATTGCGTGTTGCTGCTTCGTAACGTCGCTAGTGGCGTGGTAATTGTAAGCTCTATTACCGATGTTCTATTCTTATGGGTCATAATCTAGATACAATAATGGGAATACCTCAATTCAAGAGAGATCATCGAAAATGTAAAGCACATAGTGAATTCGTGCAACCCCTCTTAGTGTAGGCGGCTCACTTGGTAAACGTGCGGCTACGGAAAGGCCAAAGCGTTGATTATGTGCAGCGCTGAAAACCCAACGTCATCATAGAGGTGCTTAAAAAAATGAGAGGGAGGAGCAGTAGCCGACTCCAGTAAGCCCCAAAGTTGTTCGGGTGATTCTTCGAGATCGCCACCCACCCCTGTCAGTTCTGAGTCCGTTAACTAAAGCTCATATCCTCCGAGACCTTCATGCCTCTCCCACAACCGTCAGGGTTCCTTTTCACTCATTTCCACGGTAACCTGGCAGGTTCTCATCGCCCTCTTCTTTGTTTCTGCACTTCGTCACGCCTCCTACTCAGGTTTATCATCCCCCCTCTCCCTTCCATTTGGGCGAACGTGATGTGACGAAGAGGGAATCCCAGAAAGACTAGAAAGATCCAGATATGACGAAAATTTTACCAGTAATGCGTGTTTATAAATTCATTTGCAAGATGACATCACGGCCACCGCCTATACAGAATCCTCAGCTCCATTGTACTACGAGTACTTCGTCACGTGTTATCTTCCTACCAGTTTATTGGCCAAAATAAACGGTCTTTTGAGCTAAAAATTGGTGCTTGGGGGTTTTAATGTGCGATGAATCCAAATATGAGGTCAAAAATGAGTAGTTACTCATGAAAGTTCCCCATTGCGTGTTGCTGCTTCGTAGTGGCGTGGTAATTATAAGCGACATCTCTATTACTGATGTTCTATTTATATGGGTCATAATCTAGATACAATAAGGGGAATACCTCAATTCAAGAGAGATCATCGGAAATGTAAAGCACATAGTGAATTCGTTCAACCCCTCTTAGTGAATCCAGTTTATTGGCCAAAATAAACTGTCTTTTGAGCTAAAAATTGGTACTTGGGGGTTTTAATCTGCTATAAATTCGATTATGAGGTTAAAAATGTGTAGTTACAACTCATAAAAGTTCCCCATTGCTGCTTCGTAGTGGCGTGGTAATTATAAGCGACATCTCTATTACCGATGTTCTATTCTTATGGGTCATAATCTAGATACAATAAGGGGAATACCTCAATTCAAGAGAGATCATCGGAAATGTAAAGCACATAGTGAATTCGTTCAACCCCTCTTAGTGAATCCAGTTTATTGGCCAAAATAAACTGTCTTTTGAGCTAAAAATTGGTACTTGGGGGTTTTAATCTGCTATAAATTCGATTATGAGGTTAAAAATGTGTAGTTACAACTCATAAAAGTTCCCCTTGCATGTTGCTGCTGCGTATTGGCGTGGTAATTATATGCGACGTCTCTATTACCGATGTTCTATTCATATGGGTCATAATCTAGATACAATAATGGGAATACCTCAATTTAAGAGAGATCATCGGAAACGTAAAGCACATAGTGAATTCGTGCAACCCCTCTTAGTGTAGGCGGCTCAACTGGTAAACGTGCGGCTACGGAAAGGCTAAAGCGTTGATTATGTGCAGCGCTGAAAACCCAACGTCATCATCGAAGGGCATAAAATAATGAGGTGGAGGCGCAGTTGCCGACTCCATTATAAGCTCCAAACGTGTTTGGGTGATTCTTCGAGACCGCCACCCCCTCCGACAGTCCTGAATCCGTTAACTAAAGCTCATATCCTCCGAGACCTTCATGCCTCTCCCACAACCGTCAGGGTTCCTTTTCACTCATTTCCACGGTAACCTGGCAGGTTCTCATCGCCCTCTTCTTTGTTTCTGCACTTCGTCACGCCTCCTACTCAGGTTTATCATCCCCCCTCCTCCCGATCCGGCTTCGTCCAGAAGAAGGTGATGTGACGAAGAGGGAATCCCAGAAAGACTAGAAAGAGCCAGATATGATGAAAATTTTACCAGTAATGCTGGTTTAGAAATTCATTTGCAAGGTGACATCACGGCCACCGCCCACCTGGACAGAATCCTCTGCTCCATTGTACTGCTTCGTCACGTGATATCTTCTTACCAGTTTATCTGCCAAAATAAACGGTCTTTTGAGCTAAAAATTGGTGCTTGGGGGTTTTAATGTGCGATGAATCCAAATATGAGGTTAAACACACTGCCAAGGAAATGGCACATGAGCTTCCTCGTGACCTTCACAGTACGTCACCATTAAATTCCAGAAAACTAGAAACGACCGGTTCTGAAATCAGGGAATTAATAAGGTGGGAAATTGGAAGCTGAATGGTACATATGATGAATGATTCGATCATGACGGAACTGATAGGGGACCATGTAGAGCTATACCCGCACGATCCCTAAAAATTTGGTTAAAATCGGATCAAAATTGTGGAAGTTATGGCTGTTACAAGGAAATGTGGACGGACAGACCGACAGACAGACACGGAACCAAATTTGTTCAGGAGGCTCTGAAACGCAAAATGCGAGTGGAAATTTTGATTTTAGAGCAAAAAATTTTTTTTCATTTCGAAAGTGAAAACAAAGCTTCCGCTCGCTGCCTTGCATTCTCGGAAGCAAAATGTGTAGTTACAACTCATGAAAGTTCCCCATTGCGTGTTGCTGCTTCGTAGTGGCGTGGTAATTATAAGCGACCTCTATTACCGATGTTCTATTCTTATGGGTCATAATCTAGATACAATAATGGGAATACCTCAATTCAAGAGAGATCATCGGAAATGTAAAGCACATAGTGAATTCGTTCTACCCCTCTTAGTGAAGGCGGCTCAATTGGTAAACGTGCGGCTACGGAAAGGCCAGAGCGTTGATTATGTGCAGCGCTGAAAACCCAACGTCATCATAGAGGTGCTTAAAAAAATGAGAGGGAGGAGCAAAATACGACTCCACTAGACTCCAAAGTTGGTTGGATCGTTCTTCGAGACCGTCACCTCTGTCAGTTCTGAGTCCGTTAACTGAAGCTTATATCCTCTGACACCTTTATGCCTTATCCATAACCGTCAGGGTTATTTTTCACTGTTTTCCGCGGTTACCTGGCAGGTTCTCAGCTCCCTCTTCTTTGTTTCTGCATTTCGTCACGCCTCCTACACAGGTTTATCATCCCCATCTCACTTCCCATTTGGCCTTCGTCCAGAAGAACGTGATGTGACGGAGATTAAATACCAGGAGGACAATAAAGATCCATATATATATATATATATATATATATATATATATATATATATATATATATATATATATATATTTTTCGTGATTTATTTATTGCTACTGAAACATAGTACGAGTACACTTCATCTAGAAATATCTCATTTCATGATAAGCTCACTAAGGGGGGAGGTTTACAGCAAAACCTGGCCCATACTTGTATCAAGAACAAAACACTGGATTACACTTGCACTATTTGCACAGCACAATTAGGTCCAGAGGTTTATTTCTCTTGAGTCGCCGAAGTTCTCCTTCGTTATTTAAAACGTTGAGCATCTCCAGGTTCTCGTGTTTGTGGAGGCGATCTTCGTGCTTCCTTGCATATTTGGCGATAATTTCGGTGACCGTTTCTACCCTGAAGTCTCGATGAATATCATCATTCCGCATGAACCAGGGGGCCCGAACTATACTTCTCAGTATTATATTTTGTCGGGTTTGGATTGTTTTGATATTTGATTTTTTCGCACAACCCCAGAGCTTAATCCCATAGGTCCAGATTGGGCGCAGTATCTGTTTATATATGAGTAATTTATTGTGTAGTGAGAGATGGGAGTTCCTTCCCATCAACCAGTACATCTTTTTGAACTTGATCTAAAGATCCAAATATTATGAAAATTTTACCAGTAATGCGTGTTTATAAATTCATTTGCAAGATGACATCACGGCCACCGCCTATACAGAATCCTCAGCTCCATTGTACTACGAGTCGTCACGTGTTATCTTCCTACCAGTTTATTGGCCAAAATGAACGGTCTTTAGCTAAAAATTGGTACTTGGGGGTTTCAATGTGCGATGAATCCGATTATGAGGTTAAAAATGTGTAGTTACAACTCATGAAAGTTCCCCATTGCTGCTTCGTAGTGGCGTGGTAATTATAAGCGACATCTCTATTACCGATGTTCTATTCTTATGGGTCATAATCTAGATACAATAATGGGAATACCTCAATTCAAGAGAGATCATCGGAAATGTAAAGCACATAGTGAATTCGTTCAACCCCTCTTAGTGAAGGCGGATCACTTGGTAAACGTGCGGCTACGGAAAAGCCAAAGCGTTGATTATGTGGAGCGCTGAAAACCCAACGTCATCATCGAGGTGCATAAAATAATGAGGTGGAGGCGCAGTATCCGACTCCATTAGGCTTCCAAAGTTGGTCGGGTCGGGAGGGAAACCGGCTCCCCTGATCAAAACGAGGCCTCTCGCAATCTGTGACGGACCCCTCGAGCCGCCCACCAACTATCGGCTGCACCTTTCATGATACTCGCTTTCACACTATTCACCTCAGTATCTCAGCTTGCCGGTTCGCTCGTACTTCCCTTCCTCCCTTTTCAACTGCTCCCACCTCCAATGTCTATCTTTAACAAGCGAAAGACGTTCGAATCGAAACCTCGTTAAAACGATAAACGACTCTTCACCTATTCCCGTCACCAAAGTAGAACTCGACTGGTTGGGCGGTCGACTTGATCATTTCAATGGCTAGACTGACTAGAACGTCATTCAGTTTCCTCTGGATAGGGGTTTCCGATTCTAAATTCGGGAAATCGTCGTTTCTATGCACAATAAATGCCTAACTAATCTATGCCCAACAAGAAGGTGTTTTAGCGAATTTTTGTTGGAAATAATTGTAGCAATGGCTTCAAAAATCTTAAAGTAAAACATTTCGAATTTTTTTTATATTGAACTCCGTTTTGAGACATTCTGAGACGAACCTAGAGATTAACGTGTTTTTCATATATATATATATATATATATATATATATATATATATATATATATATATATATATATATATATATATATATATATATATATATATATATATAATATATATATATATATATATATATATATATATATATATATATATATAATTTGATGTTCCTGTGACTAGTGAGATTATAAATTCCGGATTGTAGAATGACCAGTCTAGTCTCGAGTTTTATGTTCTTTAAAGAACATAAAACTCAAGACTAGACTGGTCATTCTATCCTGAATCCTAAATCCTAAATTTATATATATATATTTATATAAATTTATATATATATATATATATATATATATATATATATATATATGATGCATGTGTGCCTTTCCGGACGATAACTCTCCTTAGGATTGAGATAAAAATCCCGTTCTTGCACCAACAAATCAAGCTATCCAAAAAAGATGAGTTCGTTGGCCAGCATTTTCTGAGCACGTTAAGTTGGTCAAATTTCAAAAAATGTGCTAAAAAAATGACAAAAAATGGCAAAAAATCGTTAAATTTATATTTTTTGCAGAATGTCAGTCAAAATAAGTTTATTGATGGTACACAATAATTTAGGCTATTAAAAAATTCATGCAGGAATTCATGTTGAAAAATGTACTTAAATTTCATTATTTGCCAAAAAATATATGAAAACTGCAAAAAAGCTAGAAACTGAAAAAAAAAAAAAAATAATAATAATAATTGCCAATAATTATTTATAACAATTTTTTTCTAAATGGTAGTTAATATCTTTTCACTTGAAGTTTTGAAATTTCAAAACAATTTAACAATATATAGTAGGATAATTCATGAAATTCACTAATACGATCATGCTTTATAACGAACTTTTTTCAAAAATATCGTCAAATTTGAAAAGTTATCCAACATGAATACATCAGTCTAAACAATTATATTAGATGTTCGAGTTAACAATTTCCTTGCTCAAAATCAGTGAACAAGGTACCATATAGGCGTCTGATATATCAGTCAGTCAGATGTGAAGTATGTTGGTCAGTCACCGTAAAAACTACAATGCCATAATTAAGATATCGAAACAACATTAATTAACCATAGGAAGATGAGAATTTCAAAACCCATTGGTATCTGTCATTATATTCCTATCTTCCTTGTTAGGTCCATGCATACATAATCGGGTTTTGAAGGAAAAATGTTCTATGTTGCTTGCCTGATCGAATCTAACCTTGAAGTAGTATTCAGTTTTCAAGTTTTCAAGCAACGTTTTCCCAGCCTGCTTTGTACTCGGTGGAGCTCACATCACTGGATTAAAAATCAGGAATAACCATATGTATCAGAAATGTACAAACAGCATTTCCCCACTTGGAACTTACTAAACCATCACACCAGTTCCTGTACCACATCAAACCCCTGTACATCTAATGGTCAACGGATAGTTAGGTAACTGTCAGATTATTAAAACTGATGAGAAAAAAAGCATTTTTTTTTTTTTTTCAAAAGAGCTGGCGCTTTCTGAATATTAGCTGCAGTTTGTTTCTTTAGGTCTTAACTTTGATCTTAAGAACGTGCGTGAGAACCAAATGCCATTGCACTTTTCTACCAGCTACAATCTGTACTGGGATGAACTTGTCTCAGTAAAAAGAGATGACTGATTTAGTATGGACTGTGACGTTTTGGATAGAAATGAGTCGATACCAAAATTTATCGATTCCCGATTCTCGATACTGATACCATCGGCGCATAATAACTTACCTGTAGGTGAAAAACAAAAATTCCTCTTGAACTAGTAATGTAGTCAAATTTTTATTCTCTCAAATTAAGATTAATTCTTATTACAAATTCTAAATTTCAGATTTATATTTTCATTCAAGGCTTTAGTTAATTTGATTTGTGCAAATACTGAATTTTACTTCATTATTTTTTTTTTTTTTTTTTTTTAGCATGAATATGCTTTAGCCGTGACCTAACTACCGAAAAATGTCCCACAAGAGTGCAACGAAAGTAGCGCCAATAATTGTGATGATTTCCGCTTACAACCGAGTCGTTGCTAGGGATATGATACTTCGTCGTTTTTCATCCCACAAAATTCGTTGACCATTCGTTCGAAAGCTCTCGATTTATCCAACCATACTATATTAACTACTGCGAAGTGCGTGGCCAACAAGCTGAGTTATGAGCATGGTTATATGAATAATTGTTTACACACAGGTGATCATTCTCAATTATTGATATTGTGAACATGATTGCAACCGCTTGTTAATTTCTGATGATTTCATTGAGCTGGTGTTTCGATTATGTGATTCATAGCAGGTGATCCGAATATTGCGAGAACGGTTAGATTTGTGAAGCGGTGGTTAAATTATTTTAATAGGTAATTTCTATACTTTACACCATAGGAAGCTGTAATTTCGTATGTAGCCTCTTTAGCCTCTTTCTGTAATAAAGTGAATGTTTACTCGCGAGTTTCTATTAGGAGATCATCATCTCACAAGAGCTCAATCGTCGTGATCATTTCTATAATAAAGTGAATGTTTACTCGCGAGTTTCTATAAGGAGATCATCATCTCACAAGAGCTCAATGGTCGTGATCATTTCTATAATAAAGTGAGAGCGAGGAGCTCTTAAAGCTATTTTTTATGCTTTACGCTCTAGGAAGCTGTAATTTCGTGTGTAACCTCTTTGGGACATTTAATTGACGATGCCCAGGGTCCGGATCAGATGAGTGGCTCTTAAAGCTATTTTTTATGCTTTACACTCTAGGAAGCTGTAATTTCGCTTGTAGCCTCTTTAGGACATTTACTTGACGATGCCCAGGGTCCGGATCAGATGAGTGGCTCTTAGAGCTAATTTTTATGCTTTACACTCTAGCAAGCTGTAATTTCGCATGTTGCCTCTTTAGGACATTTACTTGACGATGCCCAGGGTCCGGATCAGATGAGTGGCTCTTAAAGCTATTTTTTATGCTTTACACTCTAGGAAGCTGTAATTTCGTATGTAGCCTCTTTAGGACATTTACTTGACGATGCCCAGGGTCCGGATCAGATGAGTGGCTCTTAGAGCTAATTTCTATGCTTTACACTCTAGGAAGCTGTAATTTCGTATGTAGCCTCTTTAGGACATTTACTTGACGATGCCCAGGGTCCGGTTCAGATGGTCCGGCTCTTAGAGCTAATTTCTATGCTTTACGCTCTAGGAAGCTGTAATTTCGTATGTAGCCTCTTTAGGACATTTAATTGACGATGCCCAGGGTCCGGATCAGATGAGTGGCTCTTAGAGCTAATTTCTATGCTTTACACTCTAGGAAGCTGTAATTTCGTATGTAGCCTCTTTAGGACATTTACTTGACGATGCCCAGGGTCCGGATCAGCTGAGTGGCTCTTAGAGCCTGCATACGAGTCTGCAACTAAAGACATAAAATGTCCCAATGTGTTGCAGACTCGTATGCAAGCGTACTTTGGTATGAGTCCCATCGGAAATATCTAATGGTAAAATAAAAATGTATATAAATATAATAAATTGTTTCGGTTAATTAGAATCTTTTCTTTTTTCTTGACCTTAAAAAACTATATCTAATTTCTCCCTTGCGAGAGAAAAACATTAAACATGATTTAATGTTTTTCCCTTTCAAGGGAGAAATTATGAAATCGTTGTAGATTTTTTGAATTTCATGTAGGTTTGGCACATAAACTAAAAAAGCGTTAAAAAAAAAGCGTTACTGTTGGTTTTTTGTTATCTATCAAGTATCAATTAATAGGCAACTTTTATTGCCTAGGATTGATTTCTTTCTGAATAAAACAAGTTAAGCAGACAGTCTTGGTTTTTTAGTTTTTCGTCGGTAACTGTAAGGTATTTCCAAATAAGACTGGCTCTAGGCTTTTATACTTGGAAAACATAGCTTTGTCTAATGCTTCTGTTGTCACAAACAAAATAACACAAGCCTACTTGTAAACAAAGTTATAATTGTAAGTTGTATTTGGACAATTCATGTTTCGCAAATGCTAACTTCACACAACCGTTGCACGGTATTCGTTGTTAGATGGTTGCAATAGTACCGTAGTGCAATAAAACGCCCATCACCGGGCGGTATCGGTATCGGCTTTAGGCGATCGATTCTCGATACCGATACCAATGCCTAAGAATCGGTGGTATCGAGAATCGGTATCGGGAATCGACTCATCCCTAGTTATTTGCAATTTAATTGGCACATATACATTGTTTTCCGTGATTTGACGCAGATTTGAAGGGTTCGTTGAACATTACCATGTTCCAGGTAAACTGTCTTTTAACACTCTGGCGATATGATGGGAGTGGCCAAATATCAATACATTCGCTAACCGTTGCAGTTTCTGAGAATAGTCGACAGTATATTCATGTATTATGCATCATAACCTCCAAAAAATCGTCAAATTCATATTGTTTAGAAACATTTTAGTTCCCCTTCAGGTCTGGTGGGTTGCATACAACCCGCAACTTCAAACTGCCTTTTTACCTACCTAAACCAAACTAGTGATGACTACTTCAAGGATGTTTCTAGGTCAAGTAACTAAAGGGGGACAAGAAAAGACGAAGAATTGTTTAAAAAGGAGCGGGTTGATCAAATTTTTAGCCGCTACATTATTGACAACAGCCAAGTGGACAATACCATATGGATGATCCTAAATTTTCGTAATTTACGTGAAATTTATGGAAATAATCACTGAACCAATTTATAATTTGAGTTGCTGAAAGTATTTTGATGCTTTCTCTACCATTTTTGATGATTTGGAAGCAAAAGTGTAGAAATCGCTGCCATTCATAGTTACGGGTTGCATGCAACCCATCAGGAACTGCACGTAGCCTTCTGATGCTTTCATTACATATGAGTTGTGAGCGACCCACTAGTTATTGTAACTGAATTTATATAATATTTTTCCAGTTGTCACAAAATTCTTCTGTATTTCTTCCTCATTACGATTATAAAGCATGACGTTATGAACAAATTTTGATATGGAAAAAAATATGCAAGACCAAGCCGACATGCAGTCTACAACCACGAGGGAGCATTTTCATGACGTCACATTGAAAACTTCGGAACCCAACAGTAAAATTAACTAAACTAGAATAGGTATATAATTGAAACGTGAAAAGGAAAGCGACTTTCTATTAGTACATTATCATCGTCCTTGGTTACACGTCTAATTGAAGTAATCAGTCAATCGTCTCTTGCTGTCCCAGAGACGCTCCCTAACAATATTCATTTTGTTAAGGTGAAGGGAAGAGAATTTAACTTTTTCAGATAATCAGGAATGAGCCCATAATTTCATCAGTCTTTTGTCTCAGAGACTATCAAATTTCCAATTCCTTGGGTGAGAAGAAGAGAATTTAGCTCACTTAGCTGTTTAGGATCCCTAGTTTTGGAGCTACAAATATTTTAGGAAAACGGAAGTACAAGAACAGAGCTTTCCTCATTGTAATAGAAAACGATGAATTCATTTCCAGATTTATCAAGTGGTAAAATGGAAGGTGATGGGATTCGAGCACTTATACAGATAAGGGGTGCGAGGGCCGGAGGTTTGTGATGGTCGGGAAGGGAGCCGTAATCTCCAGAGCAAGGCGATACCAGAGGGTGTCCTTCTTTATGTGTCGTTCTCCCCAGCTAGGCGCTATCTACCTCGCGGCGTATAATTCTTTCATCACCTCTTCTTCCCCTACGTTCTTAGACCGCCACCCACCCCTGTCACTCCTGAGTCCGTTAACTAAAGCTCATATCCTCCGAGACCTTCATGCCTCTTCCATAACCGTCAGAATTCCTTTTTACTTTTTTTTCCGCGGTTACCTGGCAGGTTTTCAGCTCTTCTTTCTTTCTGTACTTCGTCACGCCTCCTACCCAGGTTTATCATCCCCCTTCCTCCCTCATTCTTCCCGTTTTCGGCTTCGTCCTGAAGAACGTGATGTGACGGAGAGGAAATCCCAGGAGGACGATAAAGACCCCGAGCAGGTTCATGTTTGTGAAGAGTTCGATCCATAAGAACAGCGTGATTTACATTTTGACCTACAGCGCTCACCCGTTATATTTCATGCGACGTATCCTAAGACGTTGTCTCCAAAGTAAACTACTTTGTACATAACATATTCTGAAATAATTATATTAGGTATCCAATGAAATCATTATTTTCCTCCAAAAAGGAATACTCATGGTTGAGAAAATCTTTATTATTTATGAAGATGAAGCTTTATCTTATATGCACGCAGGTATAACGAGTAGGGGGATCTTCTTGGGTTTGTCCGAAAGGGTGCATAAGCAGTTTTAAAATTGTCTGCCCTCACCGGTCGGGGGGGGGGGGGGGGGGGGGGGGTGTGTGTTAGTTGGTTGAGGTTAGGCAATGACCCGCAAGACCGAGCGGAGTAAAAGGCGAGGTCGCTTTTTGCCCCGTGTTCCTATAAATCCCTCCCCGAGCGAGCGAAGCCAGCGAAAATACTACACTGAGTATTAATTAATTAAAGCCGACCTTTACCTTATGTCTCCTACACTAACCGTACTGATATGGTTTTATTGTTTCAATTTTATAAATTTCCCATGTAGGTAATTATCATTTACATACTTTTGGGAGGAGTCCGTCGTCACCATTAAGTTGGGTACAAGGGGGCGAGCGCTTTCAATATAAGGACATTATCATCAGGCCATCGAAACAATAATGAATACTGTGTGATATATAACACACACACACACACACACACACACACACACACACAGACACAACACACACACACACACACACACACACACACACACACACACACACACACACACACACACACACACACACACACACACACACACACACACACACACACACACACACACACACACACACACACACACACACACACACACATACATATATATATATATATATATATCTTCCATAACCGTCAGCGTTCCTTTTTACTCTTTTTTCCGCGGTTACCTGGCAGGTTTTCAGCTCTTCTTTCTTTCTGTACTTCGTCACGCCTCCTACCCAGGTTTATCATCCCCCTTCCTCCTTCATTCTTCCCGTTTCGGCTTCGTCCTGAAGAACGTGATGTGACGGAGAGGAAATCCCAGGAGGACGATAAAGACCCCGAGCAGGTTCATGTTTGTGAAGAGTTCGATCCATGAGAACAGCGTGATTTACATTTTGACCTACAGCGCTCACCCGTTATATTTCATGCGACGTATCCTAAGACGTTGTCTCCAAAGTAAACTACTTTGTACATAACATATTCTGAAATAATTATATTAGGTATCCAATGAAATCATTATTTAATACTCATGGTTGAGAAAATCTTTATTATTTATGAAGATGAAGGTTTATCTTCTATTTTACGAATGAAACTCCTAACGTCTATACACGTCTATGCACGCAGGTATAACGAGTAGGGGGATCTTGTTGGGTTTGTCCGAAAGGGTGCATAAGCAGTTTTAAAATTTTCTGCCCTAACCGGTCGGGGAGGGGGGGGGGGGGTTGTTTGAGGTTAGGCAATGACCCGCAAGACCGAGCGGTCTTAAAGGCGAGGTCGCTTTTTGCCCCGTGTTCCTACAAATCCCTCCCCGGTCCGGTCGGGGGGGGGGGGGGGGGGTTGTTTGAGGTTAGGCAATGACCCGCAAGACCGAGCGGTCTTAAAGGCGAGGTCGCTTTTTGCCCCGTGTTCCTACAAATCCCTCCCCGAGCGAGCGAAGCCAGCAAAAAAACTACACTAGTTATTAATTAATTAAAGCCGACCTTTACCTTATGTCGCCTACATTAACCGTACTGATATGGTTTTATTGTTTCAATTTTATAAATTTCCCATGTAGGTAATTATCATTTACATACTTTTGGGAGGAGTCCGTCGTCACCATTAAGTTGGGTACAGGGGGCGAGCGCTTTCAACATAAGGACATTATCATCAGGCCATCGAAACAATAATGAATACTGTGTGATATATAACACACACACACACGCACACACACACACACACACACACACACACACACACACACACACACACACACACACACACACATACATATATATATATATATATATATATATATATATCTTCCATAACCGTCAACGTTCCTTTTTACTTTTTTTTTCCGCGGTTACCTGGCAGGTTTTCAGCTCTTCTTTCTTTCTGTACTTCGTTTATCATCGTTTATCAGCTCTATCTTTCTGAACTCCTACCCAGGTTTATCATCCCTCCCCCTCCCTCATTCTTCCCGTTTCGGCTTCGTCCTGAAGAACGTGATGTGACGGAGAGAAAATCCCAGGAGGACGATAAAGACCCCGAGCAGGTTCATGTTTGTGAAGAATTCGATCCATGAGAACAGCGTGATTTACATTTTGACCTACAGCGCTCGCCCGTTATATTTCATGCGACGAATCGTAAAACGTTGACTCCAAAGTAAACTACATATAATATATTCTGAAATAATTATATTAGGTATCCAATGAAATCATTATTTTCCTCCAAAAAGGAATACTCATGGTTGAGAAAATCTTTATTATTTATGAAGATGAAGGTTTATCTTATATTTTACGAATGAAACTCCTAACGCCACGTCTATGCACGCAGGTATAACGAGTAGGGGGATCTTCTTGGGTTTGTCCGAAAGGGTGCATAAGCAGTTTTAAAATTTTCTGCCCTCACCGGTCGGGGGGGGGGGGGGGGGGGGGGGGGGGGGGGGGGGGGTTGTTTGAGGTTAGGCAATGACCCGCAAGACCGAGCGGTCTTAAAGGCGAGGTCGCTTTTTGCCCCGTGTTCCTATAAATCCCTCACCGGTCGGGTGGGGGGGGGGGGGGGGGGTTGTTTGAGGTTAGGCAATGACCCGCAAGACCGAGCGGTCTTAAAGGCGAGGTCGCTTTTTGCCCCGTGTTCCTATAAATCCCTCCCCGAGCGAGCGAAGCCAGCGAAAAAACTACACTAGTTATTAATTAATTAAAGCCGACCTTTACCTTATGTCGCCTACATTAACCGTACTGATATGGTTTTATTGTTTCAATTTTATAAATTTCCCATGTAGGTAATTATCATTTACATACTTTTGGGAGGAGTCCGTCGTCACCATTAAGTTGGGTACAGGGGGCGAGCGCTTTCAATATAAGGACATTATCATCAGGCCATCGAAACAATAATGAATACTGTGTGATATATAACACACACACACACACACACACACACACACACACACACACACACACACACACACACACACACACACACACACACACACACACACACACACACACACACACACACACACACACACATATATATATATATATATATATATATATATATATATATATATATATACATATATATATATATATATATATATATATATATATATATATCTTCCATAACCGTCAGCGTTCCTTTTTACTTTTTTTTCCGCGGTTACCTGGCAGGTTTTCAGCTCTTCTTTCTTTCTGTACTTCGTCACGCCTCCTACCCAGGTTTATCATCCCCCTTCCTCCCTCATTCTTCCCGTTTTCGGCTTCGTCCTGAAGAACGTGATGTGACGGAGAGGAAATCCCAGGAGGACGATAAAGACCCCGAGCAGGTTCATGTTTGTGAAGAGTTCGATCCATAAGAACAGCGTGATTTACATTTTGACCTACAGCGCTCGCCCGTTATATTTCATGCGACGAATCGTAAAACGTTGACTCCACAGTAAACTACTTCGTACGTATAACATATCCTGATATAATTATATTAGATATCCATTGAAATTAACCAAAATTCATTGAATACATCAATGAATTCAAAGCATCATATTTATCTTTGGATATTCCAGTCACTCCAAAAGTTCACACGGTTTTCTTTCATGTGGAAGAATTTTGTACCGAACACGGAAATGGCCTCGGCTTTTACAGTGAACAGGCTATGGAGGCCGTATATCATGATTTTTCTGCGACGTGGGCCAAATATAAAGTATCGCGGATCAATTCTGAGTATGGACAACGTTTATCAAAGCTGTAGGGGAATATAATTCTCCGCATATGTAAAATGTTAAAATGCCATTATTTTTATTTTCTATTCAATTTAGATATATATTTTATGTTAAAATTTATATAATGAATCATTATAAACTCACACACAAGCATACATGTAGTGTTATATAGAGTTGTAAAATGTTGTTATTTTTGTTTTTCTAATTATATTTTATCACAAAATAGGTCAGAACTATGAAACTAAATGAAGATTCTATTGTATAATGACACATAAATAATATTTTTTTCGGAATTTTGGCGATTATAACGTACCTATTTTCATGATTACAGTATCAATTAAAAATTCAAAAACTGAATTTAAAAAAAAAACGGCTGAATGTTTGATTTCAGTTTTGCTGAATTATAATCCTAACATATTCAAAAATCATATTTCGAAAGAAAATTTGAAGGACAAGCACTTTGAGGTCAAATCCGATAGAGGACCACCATGCACAGTAAACTACTTTGTACATAACATATTCTGATATAATTATATTAGATATCCATTGAAATTATTGTTTTCCTCCAAAAATGAATACTCATGGTAGAGAAGATCTTTTTTATTTATGAAGATGAAGGTTCATCTTATATTTTACGAATGAAACTCCTAACTATGCACGTCGAACGAGTATCTTCTTGGGTTTGTCCGAAAGGGTGCATAAACAATTTTAAAATTGTCTGCCCTGTCCCGAACACGGTGGTCCGCTAACTGATTCAAGGCCGTCTGAAATGCCGACGAAAACTGACTACAAGGTGGTGTTCCGGAACCTTGTACGAGTAGAAATTGACCCCCCGGGAAATCCGAGCTGATCGTTTACTCGTACAAGACGCAAATCAAACATTCAGTTTTCGGGTGTTGTAACAACCTAAATTATGGGCTCAGTAAAAAAAAAATTGGGTGAAACTAGACCCCAAATGGGGTAGAATGCCACCAACCGCACTTTTTTTTATCTCAACCCGTTGCCGAGATATGATTTTTTAAAGTTTTTTTCGACAAAAACACGTTTTAGACCATAAAAACCTCATTTTCTCCACTATCGATACACTTTTTTCAATTTTTGACCACATATCTAAAATCAGCGTTAAATTTTGTATAAGAATACTGTTCTCTGGATCTTCAGAAGTTCAATCCTTAAACCATAATCCTTGTTCAAACGTGAGAAAATTATAAAAACCAAGTTTCCCGAAAATCTTCGAAGCTGTACTGTCTCCCAATAAATAATCTTGAGACTTATTAAACCTCACAAATTTATTCTTCATTTAAAGAGCTTTCAAACGATGGAGACGCTTTTGAAATTTCCTTTCAAATTGGTGCAGTTATTTAACCTGGAAGATGAAAAAACGTGTTACCTTTTGGTTGTTTTGTTCTTGATGGACGGGCTGGGATGAAAAAACAAATAAAAACTCGGCAACGGAAAAAACGCAATTGCAAATGAAAATTACTCCTGGATAAAGAGAAAACAAATTTACTTTTACATTTACATTATTGCTTCAAATGAAACTCACAATTTTGTGTTTTCGAAGTGGCTCCCTCGACTGCGGATGCACGCTCTTGCCCTTTTTCGAAACGACCCCACCGTCGAGCTAACTCATTTTCTTCAGTCAAAACTATTTCCAACGCGTTGATGAGAGACAGAGTTCAACTATTCAACGAGATTAGGAAGTCTTAGTCGTTTTTTACAGCCGCCGTGTTTTCATTTGTTTTCTCATCCCAGCCCGTCCATCAAGAACAAAACAACCAAAAGGTAACACGTTTTTTCATCTTCCAGGTTAAATAACTGCACCAATTTGAAAGGAAATTTCAAAAGCGTCTCCATCGTTTGAAAGCTCTTCAAATGAAGAATAAATTTGTGAGGTTTAATAAGTCTCAAGATTATTTATTGGGAGACAGTACAGCTTCGAAGATTTTCGGGAAACTTGGTTTTTATAATTTTCTCACGTTTGAACAAGGATTATGGTTTAAGGATTGAACTTCTGAAGATCCAGAGAACAGTATTCTTATACGAAATTTAACGCTGATTTCAGATATGTAGTCAAAAATTAAAAAAAGTGTATCTATAGTGGAGAAAATGAGGTTTTTATGGTCTAAAACGTGTTTTTGTCGAAAAAAACTTTAAAAAATCATATCTCGGCAACGGGTTGAGATAAAAAAGTGCGGTTGGTGGCATTCTACCCCATTTGGGGTCTAGTTTCACCCAATTTTTTTTTACTGAGCCCATAATTTAGGTTGTTACAACACCCGAAAACTGAATGTTTGATTTGCGTCTTGTACGAGTAAACGATCAGCCCGGATTTCCCGGAGGGTCAATTTCTACTCGTACAAGGTTCCAGAACACCGCCTTGTAGTCAGTTTACGTCGGCATTTCAGACGGCCTTGAATCAGTCAGCGGACCACCGTGCGAACTATGGGCTGGAGCAGTCAGGATCCTGACGTAATAAAGCAAAAAAGAAATGCCATTATCCATTGCTTTCAAATGAGAGATGAATATATTGATATTGAAAGGATAAACCGTTCTTCCTATTACACGCTATACCAAGAAATACAGGGGGGGGGGGGGGTATGAGTGCAGAGGTATACCTTGGCATTGATATGCTGATAATATATAAAAGATTAATAGCTCAAGTCAGGCTGTCGCACGAAGGTATACTTCAACTAAATTTCAAGGATAAATATCTGAAAGTAGACCAAAAGTGTGTTTAATGCAATATAAAGAGAAATGATACCATAGAGCACGTAATAGGTGAATGTCCCCAGCTTGCAATGGATAGGATTAAGTTCTTTGGGTATAGGTGGCTCTCTAGATACGAAATACTTAGAATCCTTAAATGTAAAGGATTGGATGAAACCAAAATGTTTGGAAAGTTCCTTTTGACATATACCAGAATGAAAATGTTTTTTGGTGACCTTATTGAAGAATCTGGTCTGTGAAAGCTTTCCTTTCACACCATAACTTACTATGATTTGTGTTTGTATATTGCTTTTTTTTTATATTGCGGTGATTATTGAAAATAGAAAGATGGAGTGTAGGTGGAAATAAATGTTAGGGATTGTATTGAAGTGATATTATTGTTTTACTTTAGAACCGTAATTCATAATACGTATTTGCATTTCTAGTTGTGATTAAGTTTTGATTTATTTCAAGTAACTATAAGCTTTATATTGATTCAACTGTAAACGATGGAATTGTATATAGCAAGGAACTGAAAAATTAATTAATTTTGAAGTATTTTGTTTGTTTGTATTATAAGAGGCAACTCATAACAATATATTGTACAAGAAAAACTTGAGGCAATAAATAGATTTGATTTTGATTGATTTTTGATATTTTTCATTTATGAAGATGAAGGTTCATCTTATATTTTACGAATGAAACTCCTAACTGTGCACGTCTAACGAGTAGAGTGATCTTCTTGGGTTTGTCCGAAAGAGTGCATAAACAATTTTAAAATTGTCGGCCCTCTCCCGAACCACGGAGAGCGGAAGGGGATGGGGTTAGTTTGTTGAGGTTAGGCAATGACCCGCAAGACCGAGCGGTCTTAAAGACGAGTTGTTTCCAAATGTTAGAATTATTGTGTTCTTAAAAATTGTTAAGAATTAAAATTAATTTATTTATTTTAATTGATTTTTATCAAAATTAATTAAATTCATTATTAAAACTCGGACCCCCCCGAATGTTATTACTTTGAGCCTGACTGCTAAAATGTAAAAAACATGGAATCATGTTTTAGCTCCTCGCTCTCACTTTATTATAGAAATGATCACGACGATTGAGCTCTTGTGAGATGATGATCTCCTAATAGAAACTCGCGAGTAAACATTCACTTTATTATAGAAATGATCTCGACGATTGAGCTCTTGTGAGATGATGATCTCCTAATAGAAACTCGCGAGTAAACATTCACTTTATTATAGAAAGAGGCTAAAGAGGCTACATACGAAATTACAGCTTCCTATAGTGTAAAGTATAGAAATTACCTATTAAAATTATTTAACCACCGCTTCACAAATCAAACCGTTCTCACAATATTCGGATCACCTGCTATGAATCACATAATCGAAACACCAGCTCAATGAAATCATCAGAAATTAACAAGCGGTTGCGATCATGTTCACAATATCAATAATTGAGAATGATCACCTGTGTGTAAACAATTATTCAAAGAACCTTGCTCATAACTCAGCTTGTTGGCCACGCACTTCGCAGTAGTTAATATAGTATGGTTGGATAAATCGAGAGCTTTCGAACGAATGGTCAACGAATTTTGTGGGATGAAAAACGACGAAGTATCATATCCCTAGCAACGACTCGGTTGTAAGCGGAAATCATCACAATTATTGGCGCTACTTTCATCTAACTTTATAGTCTCACTTTTCGGCGGGGGGATCGCTAAAGCATGATTCCATGTTAAAAAAATTTCTTTAAAATCTTCCCCGTGTTCCTAAAAATCCCTCCCCGAGCGAGCGAATCCAGCGAGAAAACTGCACTAGTTATTAATCGATTAAAGCCGGCCTTTCCCTTATGTCTTTTACATCAACCGTACTGAAAAAGTTTTATTTTACAATTCTATAAATTTCCCACATAGGTAATTATCATGGAACTTGGCAATATGTCGACACATAAACTGGTCGACACCTCCTGTCGCCATATTTCCACACCAGGTGTTGAAGAACGTCGATAACGCACATCTTTGAAACTGGTCGACGGATTTATGTCGAAAAATTTGAGATCCGTTTTTCGCTGTATTAACAGGAGTTGAACATGAGCTAAAAACACCCCTCTTGAAACTGGTCGACTGCTAAACGACGACAAAAGGGTTGTTTGGCCACTACCTGTCCTCAGCCTTAGTCCCATGGGGTCTTTCAATCCGAGGATTAAATGAAAAGTCACATTTACGTTTCTAAACTGTTATGTGATCGTGTTATGAGACCACGAAACTATACACTTCATTCTGATCTACATATCCAACTAATCTGCATTTTTACTAAGGGATTGACTACTTGATGTTATGTATTTTTGAGATGCGAGCTTGCGAGCATCCAGACCACCAAACTATACACTTCATTCTAACCTACATGTCAGGTATACGAAGGATGTCGATGTAAATATGTCGACGTATCCTCATGGTTGACTTGGACGACCTTTTTCAACAAGGGGTGTTGAAAGTTGTCGACTAGTCGCTGTATTTTTGTGTCGCCATATTTCCAATGCCTGTGAAATCGACATTGGTCAACCCTTGGTGTTGAAAGATGTCGACACGGCTTCTTGCCCGTTTGTCGACCAGTTTATGTGTCGACGTATTGCCCCCCATCCATTATCATGTACATACTTATCGGAGGAGTCCGTCGTCACCAGCAAGTTGGGTACGGGGGCGAGCGCTTTCAATGTGAGGACATTATCATCAGGCCGTCGAAACTATAATGAATACCTACTGAGTGATATATATGTGGGTATATATATATATATATATATATATATATATATGTGTGTGTGTGTGTGTGTGTGTGTGTGTGTGTGTGTGTGAGCGCGTGTGTGCGTGCGCGCGTCCTCCCAGACGATAACTCTTTCTTTTGTTTTGAATTCCTGAATATTATTCAGAACGAGTTTTTCCCCACAAAAGCGGTACCTATTTGACAATACCTTTACACTCAGAGTGCTCAAATTTCAGTTTCATAATATGCGATAATTTACGAAAATTCGCTTATATGGTCATGCTGCATGACTGGAACTTTAGGTGATCAGTATTATTCATTCATAACCGAAGATGCAAGCAATATAAACGACAACGTAATTTACACTGCTCAACATAACACTGGCAACCCCATGAGTCGGGATGGAGACTTGAAGTAAAAGGATGGGAGAGGAGAAATTTTATAATCATTAATAAAATGTGAAGTTAAATAACGTTGTTTACCTTTGTCTAAATTAACTGAATTGAAGTATAATGTGTACTTATTCATTGAGTCATTATGGAAATCAGTTTCAACTGCCTAACTTTGCGTTGCGTAAATGGTGGATGTTGTTTGAAGTTTCGGTCGGGCTCCCGTGTGTGTTTGCTCGGAGTTTTAGAGTTTTCCAATTTGGAGGGACGTGTCCCGCAATTCCGATCGCCCGCCTCGCCAAAGACACTTCATTTGGGGCCAATTAATTTTCCGGGTGGCTCCTCACAGAAAGAAAAGAAAGACGAAGTTTCTGAGGAAAAAAGCGAGTTTCCCTAAAGCGGTCGACAGAAAAAAAAGGGGAGAAAGGAAAGGAAAAGTGTAAGTGCGAAGGGTTGAGACGTGGGGCTTGTGGGGTGCGCCAAGTGAGGGAAAGGATGAGAGAAAGAGGGTTAACAGTGGGAAAAATGTTGAGTGTCGGGTCGCAGGTCTGAATACAAAGGAGATAAGACAAATAGTCGCCTCTTCCCGGTGGAGATGAGAACCTAAGACCGTCGGAACACGCTCGACACTCGAATAATACAATCTCGGATATGTGCGACAAGAAGGCCCACAACTTTGGAGTCTTTTGCCTTGTTAGCGGCAAGTTTGAATGAAACCGAGGGCTGTGGCGTTTCTGGGCTATAAGTTAAATGGAACTTTGGTATCGGGTGCGTATGGTGGGCGTCATTCAAACGCTCTCGTTTTAATCTCAAAATTGAGTTCGTGTATATGTTACTGTAAAAGCTCGAAGTGCGGTAAATGTTAGGATTTACCAGAAAATCCTAGCATTTCCCAATATTGTTGGTGAAAGCCCGAAATTATATGAAAGTCAGCTGATCTGGGATCGGTCAGTTGTGTTCAGAAGTCCCTCAAGGGGCTACATACCAAATCTCAGAATCGTGGGATCATTAGGGAATTGGGACATTTTCATGTGTGTTTTCTTATTGTATTTATTACTAGGCAGACCTCACCGGAGCATTGCACGGCGGGGCGTACAGATCGGTCAGTTGTGTTCAGAAGTCCCTCAAGGGCCCACATACCAAATCTCAGAATCGTGGGATCATTAGGGAAAAAACTGGATTCTAGAGCCACTCAGCTGATCTGGGATCGGTCAGTTGTGTTCAGAAGTCCCTCAAGGGCCCACATACCAAATCTCAGAATCGTGGGATCATTAGGGAAAAAACTGGACTCTAGAGCCACTCAGCTGATCTGGGATCGGTCAGTTGTGTTCAGAAGTCCCTCAAGGGGCTACATACCAAATCTCAGAATCGTGGGATCATTAAGGAAAAAAATGGATTCTAGAGCCACTCAGCTGATCTGGGATCGGTCAGTTGTGTTCAGAAGTCCCTCAAGGGGCTACATACCAAATCTCAGAATCGTGGGATCATTAGGGAAAAAACTGGATTCTAGAGCCACTCAGCTGATCTGGGATCGGTCAGTTGTGTTCAGAAGTCCCTCAAGGGCCCACATACCAAATCTCAGAATCGTGGGATCATTAGGGAAAATTTATGTCTTTAGTTGAAGACAAGTACCTATGTGTTAATTAATGAATGGTCAACGTCATTTCTGATGGTCATAATCATCGTTGTGGCCACTTGGGACAATTTTTTTCGTGACGATTTTTTTGTTATGTGCCATATGAAAGACATGAAAATGTCAAAACGGGCATTTACCGCTTGACAGTTGGTTAATCTTAGGATTGACTGACCAATTTGGTAAATGCCCAAAAAACCTTGTGTGACTGAGGC
The DNA here is from genome assembly GCA_030762985.1 of Adelphocoris suturalis. Taxonomy (NCBI): domain Eukaryota; kingdom Metazoa; phylum Arthropoda; class Insecta; order Hemiptera; family Miridae; genus Adelphocoris; species Adelphocoris suturalis. Next base: position 138,281,060 of record CM061042.1, read on the forward strand.
ATTTCGGACTTTTACCAATCTCTCTTGGCAAATGTGCGGATTTCCCACGACTCGTTGGTAAATGCTACAGAGGCTTGCAAACAGAGGCTTGTATTTCTTTGAAGAAATAAGCCTTCTTATAGCTGTTCGGAAACAATCATTGGTCGGCAGCCAGGGTTTCTAGAAATGCAATTGTTTTAAAAAGTGTTCCACTAGAAAATGCCTCTGCAAGGCAGCAAATATGAAGTGCAACTCGAAGTGCCATAATCTCTACCTTGTTGCAACAAGTAATTTATATTTTACTACGTGAAAATAAAGTTTAGAAGTTTACAGAGTTAGTATCGTTCACCTTTATTTCAGCTTTTATCGCCTAACGCTGGGAAATGTTAAGATTTACCACAATCAGTTGGTAAAAGTTCGAAACACGCTCTCTAACTTTAATAATGCTAGCTTTTACCAAGCCTCTTGGAAAATACTAAGATTTACTGGGAAAAGTCCGATTTGAGTGCCAACACTGGGCTTTTACCAACAATAATGGGAAATGCTAGGATTTGCTGGTAAATCCTAGCATTTACCGCACTTCGGGCTTTTACAGTAACATATTATATACTATTCGGAAGTCATTGGACATTTTCAAAACCAAACTGAGAAGCTCCTAAACTCCCAAACCACACTGATAAGTTTTCAAACCAGATGATTTATCATGCCGAACCAAGATTATGATTATGAAGGAACTGATAATCCCAACCAACAATTGATAGTCCCAGTATACTACTGCAAATACTGCTAGGTGTGCAAATATTAATAATAGAGAGTTCCTGGTTACCACGTTTTTAGTTTACACGGTGCCCGTGAGCCATGATCAGCTGATCTGGAGACAAGTGACAGCTGACGAATTAGTAGAAGTGGACGACGTGAGTAGGAGACCGCTTGATTGGCAACGTAAGATCGAGTCTTAGTACGTCCTTGTTACCACGTCTTCGACACTTCGCCCGTAAATGTATAAACCCGAGGAAAGTATCAGTGATAAGCGTATTCAGTTCATATTTTCCATATTAAAATTTGTACTGAATTAATATATTAAATATATTATTTAAAATACAAATTAAATATATAATTATATTAAAATATACTAAAGTTATTTATATACCTCCTATTTTCACTCGAAGCAGTCCATTTATCGAGTGCCAAAAACAACTAATCAAAAAATCGGAGTATAAAGGTTTGCCGAAAAACGGATAAAATAATTTCATTCTAAGCATACATACAAATTTTAAGATACGAACATGTATTATTTTAGTTAGTTTCTACACAAAATGCATATAATCTGTAAGATCTTATATTGATACCGACCTTTATATCTACATACACCAATATTACTACTAACATAGTTGAGCTAGAACTTACTCGAACGATCGCCAAGACAAGTCGGACGGATGTGTCTTCAAGGTAAACCTGGAACACGTCGATCTCGTCTTTGCTCAATCAACTAGCGTGATATATAAGCTTACGAAGTCTAATACTTCACGCTGATTTTCATAGGACGAATAAAATGGCGGAAGGACGGACAACGGACTGATTCGATTTTCGAAATCCATGTATCTTAAAACGCAACCAAAAAATTTTGGGAGCGAGGTTAAAAAAAATTGCTTATCCGATAACAAACGTTCACTTTACAAAGAACACTACGAATCGAAAACAGAACAATAAACCACACGGTAATAAACTATGGAATGTGAGATCTGGATGAAGGAAAACAGAGTCGGAGAAATACACAAGATGTCGGAATCTCGGAATCAGCTTCAGGTTACAAAATTGATAAGAGACGACGTGTGAAGACACATGAAACACCGTAGTAACAGCCAGCGTTGTTAGCAAAATTTTGGTTCTCCCTAGATTCACGTACACTGTATTAAGACACCGAGGTAACCAGGAACTCTCTATTAACATTAATAATATATTTGACTTTGGGAAAGGATTCTCCACAGAGACTTATACGTAAAATGTTCATGGTTATTTTCCATTTGCTAAATAAAAAGATCTGAGTGAGAGCTTTCTAAAAATGTATGTATCATATAATGGGTATTTGACTATTAAAATTGCTCTTGGCACACATTTTATCTGTGACAGCACAGCCCACAACCGGTTAGGGTAAACCTTCAGCCCCATTGCCCTATGACGTCTCCCGCCATCTTGCTACCCGTTTATTGGCCAAACTAAATTCTCTTTTGAGCTAAAAATAGTTTGAGAATTGTAGCCTGGGCACCGTTGTCAAAATTTGTCGTAGAAATCTTTTTTTTTTTTTTTTTTAACACAGAATGTGTTTTAGCCATGGACTAACTAGCCGAAAATGGAACGCGGGATGGTAACGAAATGTGTGACGGATGATTTTCACGTACAACCGAGTCGTTGCTAGGGATATGGTACTTCGTCGTTTTTCATCCCACAAAATTCGTTGACCATTCGTTCGAAAGCTCTCGATTTATCCAACAATATTATGTTAACTACTGCGAAGTGCGTGTCCAACAAACTGAGTTATGAGCATGGTTATATAAATAATTGTTTACACACAGGTGATCATTCTCAATAATTGATATTGTGAACATGATTGCAACCGCTTGTTAATTTCTGATGATTTCATTGAGCTTGTGTTTCGATGATTTGATTCATAGCAGGTGATCTGAGTATTACGAAAACGGTTTGATTTGTGAAGCGGAGGTTAAATAATTTGAATAGGTAATTTCTATACTTTACACTCTAGGAAGCTGTAATTTTGTTTTTTAGCCTCTTTAGGACATTTACTTGACGATGCTCAGGGTCCGGATCAGATGTGTGGCTCTTAAAGCTAATTTCTATGCTTTACACTTTGGAAGCTGTAATTTCGTATGTAGCCTCTTTAGGACATTTACTTGACGATGCTCAGGGTCCGGATCAGATGTGTGGCTCTTAAAGCTAATTTCTATGCTTTACATTCTAGGAAGCTGTAATTTCGTATGTAGCCTCTTTAGGACATTTACTTAACGGTGTCCAGGGTCCGGATCAGATGAGTGGCTTTTAAAGCTAATTTCTATACTTTACACTCTAGGAAGCTGTAATTTCGTATGTAGCCTCTTTAGGACATTTACTTGATAAATCGCTCTTGATTTATCACGAATTTATTTCGTATTTTTTTCGTAGTTTCATCCTATAACTATATAAATTGATGTTATAAATGAATAGTAAACAATGACACTTGTTTGGTTGTCACTTGGTTGCGCGACAACGCAAACACATTCTGTGTTTCAATAATTTCGTCCGAAGTACGTAAATAGAGGTAACCGGGGGTCCAGGGGGCTTGCCCCCTGGCGAGGCGCGGAGCGCCGAGTTTTTTTTTTTTTTCTTTACCCTCCGCCATTGTCTCACTTCAGTCAGAAAAATCAAAATTACCGAGTTTAGTTGCACAGTATCAGGGATCTAGGTACCCCCCCAGAGGTGCAATGGGGGCCTAAATCTTCGATAAAAACGTAGAGGAGGTTGACAGTATCCCGTCAGAGAGATACCACTCCTACTAATAGCTTTTAATGAGCCATGTTCGGAGTAGATTGGTTTTCCAGGGATCTGGATCGCACATCCAACGCCAAACACAGCTTCTCGAAAACACGGGTATCAGCGGCGACGCCCGTTGTTCACCAACGGGGCGACGACAGCGCATTCTTTGAGACCCCGACGGGACCTCTATGATGTTAACTCTGTCACACTCTCCCACTTAAAGACATAGGTACTTGATTGAAGATCAAGTATGTTAACTAGGTGGAATAGTTAATAGCTGAGAACTGATGCTCATTCAGAAATAGCTGCATTGGCGATTGAGGATGAGAAAAGAAAAATTAAAACAGGATGGATTGTCAATGAATCTTCATAGGAAGACTTCATTAGGTAATTAACCCCTAATCAAAGATTGGAACAATCGGGACAAAACGGTGGCTCAACTATGGAGACTTATACCTTAAGGAAAATAAAATATATATAAATTATTATGCCCAACATTGGGGACTTAAATTATGCTCTAACCTGGTAATTGACCTAGGAGGCAACACTCAGGTGGCTAATTCACAAAATTGAAAATATAAATGGGGAATAAGAGAGAAATTATAAGTCAAAGACCAATGAAATTATTTCTATACCAAGGGGTGATGATGGGAATTCCTTCTGGAATCACGCAGGCACGCGCGCACACACACACACACGCGCACGCACGCCATACAACTATGGTTTTTTCACCATGGATTTGGTCTGAGAATGGTCAAAATGGATTTGTATCCAGATTTTCATTTTTTTATTATTCTTGGGTTGCTCCTCACCTCCCTAGATCAATTCCAATAGATCAACACTCTTAAATAGTATTTTCCGCATGACCTAGCTTCGGAGGGACGTCCTAAAAATGAGAAAGATGCGAGTTCGATATTTTTCCAACAACTAAATTTCACCCCCTCCTCCTCACCATTTCGCCCCTCTTCCGTCTCTACCCATCTTCCCTCTCTCATTTAACATCCACCCGAAGCATAAGATATCCACGTTATTTCACTTGAATGATTACAATATCAAAGGACGGGAAGACGATTTATTCCCGTTGCATTCGCGCTACAATATCGATCGTGGCTGAATCTTTTATTGAAAGCAGTTCCCGGAGCAGGTACTTCAAAGAAAACTTACCGTGTCCCTCTCGGAACCCATTATGATGCTCTCCTGCGTCCCTCAAAGCTTTTTGTGAGAATCCGAACAATCCCCGACAGCTCTGTCTATCACTTTCACCCAACTTTTTTTTTTCTTTCTTTTTTTTGCGCAAGGTTGAACGAGATTGGGATATCGGGCGTTGTTTCCCGAAGTAGGTATGGCAACGCAGACAGGCAGCAATAAGTGAGAAACCATGAATTAAACATGCTTCGCCCTCCCCTCCACACCCTCCTCCGGTCATACTGACCCCTTTGTGAGAATTATGAGCAAAAACAGAAGGACTGAAGCAAAGCAGCATTACCATAGTGACGTCACTATCCAACTCTACCCTTCTTTCATCATCTGCCAACTATACGTTCGACATCGGGATGTTTTTTTTTTAACACAGAATGTGTTTTAGCCATGGACTAACTAGCCGAAAATGGAACGCGGGATGGTAACGAAATGTGTGACGGATGATTTTCACGTACAACCGAGTCGTTGCTAAGGATATGGTACTTCGTCGTTTTTCATCCCACAAAATTCGTTGACCATTCGTTCGAAAGCTCTCGATTTATCCAACAATATTATGTTAACTACTGCGAAGTGCGTGTCCAACAAACTGAGTTATGAGCATGGTTATATAAATAATTGTTTACACACAGGTGATCATTCTCAATAAATTGATATTGTGAACATGATTGCAACCGCTTGTTAATTTCTGATGATTTCATTGAGCTTGTTTTTCGATGATTTGATTCATAGCAGGTGATCTGAGTATTACGAAAACGGTTTGATTTGTGAAGCGGAGGTTAAATAATTTGAATAGGTAATTTCTATACTTTACACTCTAGGAAGCTGTAATTTCGTTTGTAGCCTCTTTAGGACATTTACTTGACGATGCTCAGGGTCCGGATCAGATGTGTGGCTCTTAAAGCTAATTTCTATGCTTTACACTCTAGGAAGCTGTAATTTCGTATGTAGCCTCTTTAGGACATTTACTTGACGATGCTCAGGGTCCGGATCAGAGGTGTGGCTCTTAAAGCTAATTTCTATGCTTTACACTCTAGGAAGCTGTAATTTCGTATTTAGCCTCTTTAGGACATTTACTTGACGATGTCCAGGGTCCGGATCAGATGAGTGGCTTTTAAAGCTAATTTCTATACTTTACACTCTAGGAAGCTGTAATTTCGTATGTAGCCTCTTTAGGACATTTACTTGATAAATCGCTCTTGATTTATCACGAATTTATTTCGTATTTTTTTTCGTAGTTTCATACTATAACTATATAAATTGATGTTATAAATGAATAGTAAACAATGACGCTTGTTTGGTTGTCACTTGGTTGCGCGACAACGCAAACACATTCTGTGTTTCAATAATTTCGTCCGAAGTATGTAAATAGAGGTAACCGGGGGTCCAGGGGGCTTGCCCCCTGGCGAGGCGCGGAGCGCCGAGTTTTTATTAACATGTATCATGTTTTAGCCCTGGGGTCCTAGCAAATTTTGCGAGTCAATTTTTTTTTTTTTTTTCGTTTCCTTAATTTGATCAACCATTTATTAAACGAGTGCCCAATTTATGTACATATGTACATTCATTCCTATTCCTTTCTGTATAGCAATGTCCAGTTTCTAGTCATTCTCTTTGGGTGAATATTCAGTTCTGCCTGTAGAAGTTTTGACATAGATACATCTCTTTACCCCAATGGTCGCCAAACTTGTAAGCGACTGAGCTACCTTACAGCTAATGAACATTACTGTGAGCTACCCAACAAAGTAGGGAAGTAATACATGTTTTTGCTTAAATGACACAGTCTTTTATTACCTATGAATAAACATTTCCAGCTTATTTTAAATCTAATTAAATGACATTTCTAAAATTGCAATAATATCATAAGAACGTGAATAAAAAATATTTCCATTAGAAAAACGTAGTTCAGTGTGATGGGTGGCACTCTTTTAGCGAATTTTTGAAGAAAATTAAGCTATTGCTCTCGCCTCAAAATTTGTAGAATGTGAATTTTTGAAAAAAAATTATGCAGAAATCCGTTTCAGGCTATTCTGAATCATATTCTGAAGTTTAACGCATTTTTTTATGTATGTATATATGTATATATATATGTATGTATGTGTCATTCCAGACGATAACTGTCCGTCGAATTGTGCTAGAAACTTCAAACAAATTTCAAAATGTTAAGGGCACAAAACGAAAGTTCAAATTCGTTGGCCAGCTTGATCGGATTACATCTTCGGGTTGAAATTTTCAAAAATGTAGTCAAAAATTTCAAAATAGCCTGTTTTTTGCGATTTGTCGTGCGAAATAATTTTTTTAGCATACTAACATGTGGTATATTCGGAATCAGCGTAAAATTTCCTATAAGAATATGTATCAAGTTTTCAAAAATTTCAAAGTTGAAAAATCGTCAAAAATCGAAATAATGCCGTTCGCTGGTTGTAAAAATCGGTAATATTCTTCAAAAATTCGCTCATGGGGTCATGCTGCATGACTGGACTTTTTAGTCATCAACAATCTTTTTAATGTTAGGCTCATGGGTTGTAGCGGCCTGGCGGTTTGGCGAACACTGCTTTACACCATCATTCGATTACGAGTTCACTACGCGAAACGAAAGTTAGTGAAAAAACGTTGTCTATTTCCACGAAAAATAAAGAGTTACAATGTTAAATCGATTTCGACGGTTAGGCCATCATCACTAATAACAAACAAGAACTATTATTAGCGTCTTGAGTGATTTAGTTCACTACGCGTATTGCTCAATGAATAGAAAAATAATACTTTCATTCTCCCTTTGAACTACCGTGTTTTTGCATTGACGACCCATCTTTAAAAACACATGAAGCCCAAATGCATTAATTTAATTAACTTTCTGACTGATTATTCTATCCATTACAAGCTATGAAGTACTGCAACGAAACCACTCTTCAATATAATATTTATTAGTGCTGTAATGACAGATAAATTGAAATGCCAAACAAACATTCCTATATGTATATATTTGTTTATAAAGGTACTGATTACTGTTCGACGTTATAAAATAATTGCTCAGCCTACATTCAGAACTACCGTAGTCTGATCATTGCAGTATTATTAAACCGATGACTCTATGGATTTCACATTTGAGCAAATGAAAAGACCATCATGAAACCAGTTAACGAGAAATTTATACTAACTCCAGGCCATTCTCTATCCACCACTGAAGGATAAAATGTGAATGTTGTAAAGCTGCGTGGAGAGCAAAGATTTAATTCAGGCAAATGTAGATATATGGCTGACTGCTGATTATTGAGCCATCAGTAGTGAAAGGCAGTACTGTTATAAGAACCTAATCAATAAAACGACACGCGTTCTGCTAGGTGGTGATGGACTCTTTCAAAACAACTCCAGATATCTGAGAGAGTTTTCCTCCCAAGTGGAATCTATCCCTAAACTTTTCCAACCTGAGTGCGATTGTTTCATGTGCTTCCGCCATTAGCCCAAATTGGTTTCAAGTTTGACCGGTTACCTTCCGCTCAGCTTTCTGGGGGTAAAAAGGTTTGATGCTTTCCAATCTCAAGTCGAGAAAGGAGGGTGCAATGATTCTCTTATTAACCATTCGAAATTGATTCGCTCAGCTAACCCTACACTCAAGAGCAGTTAAGAGTTTAATGGCTTACTTAGGTTATACGTAGAATCAACGTTGCAAGAGATAAAATTGTGATATTTTAAAATATTATAGTTATATTTATTGTACCAAAAGTAATACAACCTGTGACCAATATTTCTTTGACATCGGATAATCAGTCACTGGAATGAGGCAGTAGGTATACCGCAGGAAATTCACAGGAACACTGCGTAGCACTCACTGAACAAACATTCCATGAAAACATCACTCCCTACAGCCATGGATCGTGATGTTTTCTTCTTTTGAGACGCCTGTATATATCATCAATGTCCTGTAGCTGAACAGCTTGTTTTCAAACATGACCTTGGAGTCTATGATGATGGGCTATTTCTTGGGTCTTTATGACTTCGTTTATCATAGTAATTTTGAGGTCCTTATGGATGTAATTATTGGATGAGTGTCAGTACGCATCAACGCATGACCGATGTACTTTGTTCTGGAAATGAATGAGGGTAATGAACCTACCTTCTCTCCTGTACACCCTACAGCCCTGAAATTCGGTACGCAGCCTCCTGGAGTGTGGTGTGTGGGAGTAATTGCCAGGATGTCATATCCGCTGTGTTTTCTTTCAGTTAAATTCCTGCTCTTAAGAATAAAAGTACGAAATTTCTGGAAGGTGGTTTTCGTTTCTGTTTCTTCTTCTTCTTCTTTACAAAGTTTAATAGTTTTTCGATTTAGTTTGTCGAATTACCTAGACGTTTGAGCAGAGCGTGAAGTAATTGGATTTAGTGCGCGCACGCGTGTATGTGTGTGTACGCGCACATAAGTATCGTGTCTAATACTCTACGTCTGCTGGACCTGATGGTGATTCTACTCGATGCTGGAATTAATCCCCGAAGAATGTCAAGCTGCTCATCCTCAACCTGTTACTTCTCCGAGAAGACCACCCGAAACGGTTGTCCCACGCCGGACCATCGTCATCCCAAAGAAAGGAGAATTTCCACCAGAGGTTACTGTCCAATTTCTATATCGTCAGTAGTGTACCACCACTCCCTAACGATTCCGCATCTCGCTTCCAAGTGACTGGTGTCGGGGGTGACGTCCAGAAAGCATACAGAAGCATTCTGGGAAAAAAAGCAGCTCCATCATGCCGCTCTGTACATCACTAAGGCCTTTGACACTGTAAGTCATTTTATTCTAACTGCGATTACCTTCGTGGTTTTGGGGCACCTGCTCGATTAATAATGTTGTCTGCCTGTACCACAAAGGAGTGACGATCCTCGAGCAAGAAGGCGAGATGACAAGAGATGTTGTCATTGAGCGCGGGCGGGGTCCGCAGGGGAATCTTCTATCACCACTCCTCTTCAACCTGGTCGAGGATATGTCCTTGGGTAAGCTGCCAGCTGATATAGGGTTTTATCTCGCCCCTGGGGTGCGAGTAGGTACATTGACATTTGCCGATTATGTCCTCCAACTCAAGCAACTGTCCTGAGCAACTAGCCAGATGTGTTTTAATGGTCAACCCTTCGAAATGTTGGTATGTCTCCTGTCTCCTTGGTCCTATCGGGCCACCAGCATAAGGTGAAGGTGTGGATAAGGAAGAAGAACGTTAATCAAATCAATCTCATAAATTATTCTTATACTTACCTCTGGAATCGCTGTATCATATCGTTTTGGCTTTGTTCGGTACAGGCCCACAATTATGTAATACATGTCCAGACTGTCTTGAGGACCTGATTGTATAAGGTTAATTTGTTTTGGATTGACAGTTTTTATCGCCTACCAATCACCCAATACATTTTTTGGAATTCGGTTTCAGTTCTGCTTTTTGCGAAACAGAACCAACTCTACACCAGTGACCTACCTGAAATCAGTGGAAATACAACCGCCATTTTCGCAGATGATACTTCAGTGCTGGCTGGAGGAGACAATATTGACACTTCTATTCATAAGCTCAATCGATCTTATCACAAATCTAAAAACGCTGCAAATTATTTCACAAAGGTTTATTATTTTTTCAATTGAGTATGATCATAGTTTTACTTGGCTTGCGTACGTCATAAGGCCCGTCCAGACTCCTCGGCGTGTCCTATTTCAAGTTGCCACAACCTATATTTCTATAATTATATACGTATTTTTATATTTCTCGATTTGAGCTCCTATCTATTCCAATAATCATTGCCTCAATAATATCATTATCTAAGTACGTACGAAAAGTCGAGAGGATTTGTTATTAAATATGCGTAGGCAAAGCATTGGTATTAACACACAAATATGACCTAGAAAAAAACGTATATTCATGCCTCGAAGGAACATGAAATTCGAAAGTAATACAAGTGTAGGACGTTTTCCTAGGTCTCGTTACCTCACAACCGGAGGTTCACCGCCCTATTACGCTTACACTATCATATCACTCATATTTTTCCATCAACATTCATTTGAAAGTTGTGCACTTTGAGATGAGTGAATTTTGTCCATTTTGTCCTGAGAATAATAATTATTAGGTCGTGCAGTTATGGTCGGGCATGATCTGGTCCTGAAGTGTTCTGTTGCGAAGTCCTACTGCCCATTGTTATCCTAACCGTGGAATATTAGCTTGCGCAGTTGTGGTTGAGCAGGTTGAAGTTTTAACACGTCAGTCTAACACTCAAAGCCTCGAAAAAGACACTTTTTCGCCCGTTTTCGGCCCATAGCATCTATGCGAGTAAAGCGATCGGGATGGTTAAACGTTAGGACCAACTAGACCCCAAATGGAGTCTATGTGCGAAAGAACGGGTTTTTAAGTCAATTCTTAGGCCTTTTATGGCCCGGACGGCGAACGGCGGACGGCGGACGGACATTTCAAATTTGGATTCTACGCACCTTGAAACGTAAAGTGACAAAGTTTGAGGGGGGGTTATACAAATTTTGTGCTATAAGATCACATAGGCTTATTATTGGAAATAATAAACCAAAACGGACAGCCACATGGACAATGAAAATGAATGAGGCAAAGTCGGTAAATGTTGATTTTACAAACCTTCAGATCAGCTATTTGGCCGCTTACTTCAATGGCAAAGCCATCCCTTACGGTAATGAAGTAAAATATCACTGGATGTTATCCAGACATTTCGAAATAGTGTGCTCAGAAAAATAGTTAATGTACGCGGGAACATTCAAAATGATAGACCCCACCAAGATCTAAAGGTGGGAACTATAAATGAAACTATCAAGAAAGTTGTCATCGCCCACCTGCAGCGACTAAGAGGTCATGTCAACATCGAAGCTGTCTATTTGCTTGATGTATGTCTTACATACATACCTACTGAGAGGTCTGAAGGGAAGAAAACCACACAAACTAGCACAGTGAAAGTGAAATTATGAACTAATTACGTAGTTCATCAATTATCAGACTGTAATAAAAATTTAATGAAAAATGTTAAATGCTAGATTTGTATCCACGGTTTGGGCACAAAAACTTTGTATTTATCGAGAATGAGGACGTTGGTTGTGGACGCTTTTTGAGAGATCCCATCATCAAAGATTCGTGCATAGTCGCTCCTCCCTCCCAACATCTAGATACACCGAAAACTAATTTCGCGTGTCCATTCGTCCAAATTGCAATAAGCGGATTTATACTGCCCACCATACTTGGCAGACTTTTATCTTGTGGGTGGGCAGAGGGAAGAAAGTCCTCTTAGGACGTTCGGATTTAAAGATTTCCATTCCCTGATTGCAGTGGTTTCCCCCTCTATTCGTTGATCCCCCGGATAGAAGTCTCTTATTTATATGGGCCTCTCCCTCTCCACTCCAGACCTGCCTGACGCAGAAGCGTTTAAGCGAGGTCCCTGTAAATCTGCCCTCGAAGAGAACCCGGTGGTATAAATTTCAGTTAAATAAGAGGAATGAGGTCTCGAGGCTCATGTAAATTATGTGAGATACCAATGAACACAGGTAGAACTGCGATGATCTTCCCTAGACTTGAGCCAGTCTATTAACCGACTCGTATAACTGCACTCAAACTCTGATTAATATTCTACTAGACGAAGATTTCAAGGTAAAATATTAAATTCATGGAAGATTGGGAGTGAAAATTAAATTATTCAGCTTGTACCGGCACAGTGGCTGCCCTTGTTGATAGCTACCGGTTTATATTCGAAAATTACACTTGAAGCATAACCTTGTGAGCAGATAATTGCATTTATATTAATTTCTCCCCTTATTTTTTTATTTTATCAATTTATTTTTATAAATTAAGATCTTAAAAATCTATATTGTTACAAAAACAATCATTATCTAATGAAATTATGGGGAAAAAACAGTATAATGTATAATATGTATGTTATGGAGCAATATGAAACTATGAGAAAACACAGTATAATATCCTACCTAATTAAAATAATGAGTACTGTTCGTGTATTTACTTTATATTTATGAAAATAGATTCCGCTCTATGACAGTTTGTACCATCCGCACTCTTCTACTATATCTAATGGTTTGCCCAATTATGTGCTATTTTCGTGAAAAGAGACAACCAAATTTTTGCTAGGAATTCAATGCTTTTCACTCTATGAGAGGGGGGATCTCTTGCTTAAATCTGAGCAGAGGCACTGCTATCTCCTAGTTTTTGTAAACTAGGAATCAAAATTAATCTAAAGTAAGGTAAATCTAAAGTAAAGGGGAAACTAAAATATGTGATTATGAAGCCAACTAGGTCCTACCGAGTGTCTCTACATACTAATAAAACGATGCCTTATGCTTGAAGTCTTGGAAGAAATGAAAGGAATTGAAATTATGAAGGTAGTTTGGTCGGCCGTAAGTACTTATTTTTTTTGGAATTAGTCGGGATGCGGCCCAAGGAAAATAAATGAAATTATACTAATTTAAACAAAACTAATTTAAACAAAAAACTTACTGGTGAGACCAGGAAAAAATTCATAAACATCCGAAAATATAACGGATTTGTCAGATAAAGATAGAGGTTCACCTAAGGAAAAACAAACCAAACATAAAAAGTAAATATATAGATAAAATGTTAAAATATTATTAATGGATAACAATAAAAAAAGGGTATAAACATATCAGAAACTAACAAGGTAAAACAATAACAAAAGATTTGGTATAAAGGGGTGAACCTTCTTGTTGGGAAGTCAGTACTCACCAAGTCAATTCAATGTCAGGAAAGCAATAAAAAATGGATGGTAAGTAATTATTCATAAGAAAAAATAAAAAGAATGAAAAGATAAAAACGAAAAGGAAAAGATATAGATATATATATATATATATATATATATAGAGCTGACGACGCTGACACAGCAAAATATTCTCTCAATTTTGTAAGTTTATTTAAGTGTTTCCTATCTTTTTCCAACCTTCTGTAATGCCTCAAAATAATATTACACGCGAGTGTTTTCATTTTTCATCAAAACTATATATATATATATATATATATATATATATATATATATATATATAGAAATTGAAAATCATTTGCATCCATTAGTCAACAAACTGTAAACTAACCATAGCTACCAACAACAAAAAACGAAATAACAATTCTTAAAACATCACTGTTGAACTACTTCTCACAAGAGAAAATACAAAAATCAAGTAAATAACTCAAAAAATTCCTGAGAGGTTCATGAAAATCAGGAAAAACGGGTAAGTATCGAAGGGGTGGCCTTAATGTTCATAATTGGGGATAAAGTAAAATAACTCGATAAATAACAACTGAACCACTGTACTGGGCGTGACGAACGTAAAATCAGACTGACATCAGAAAATGAACTACCTACTCTACACAAATGCTGCCTACCGGCTACTGGCTCAGCTAACAGCGCGGTTGGTAGCTTCGAGCGTTTCCTAATATTTATGAATGTCTATTACAATATTATTATAGTTACACACCTTTTACTTGTGAGCTATACTTATGATAGAATTGAGTAAATTCGTCGAAACCCCTGAAAATGTCATCGAAGTCGGATGATATGAGCGTATACTTCTTACTAGTATAAGTGTTTACGGACATACACTAATTGACGGACGGATAGCTACACCAAAATTGTTCAGGAAGATCTCAAACATAAAATAGGAGCTTAAGAAAAATAATTGTTCACCTTCCAAAGTTCGATTGTTCACCTTCTCTTACCCAGGTAAACTTGTGACAGTACCCGTCATTTCCGAGAGAGCGCGACTTCTTTTAACCAAAATTCTGCTAAGAAATACAAGTTTTACGATTTATGATTTTTGTTCCGTTGATTTATACAGATGTATATATAAAAGAATCGTTTCATAATGCCAGATAACGTATTGAATTAAGAAAAGTTTGAAAATGTTCATCCTTAAATTTTGGGAGCCATTGCTATAGCTTCATTTTTAGCGCATTTTATTTAAGAAAAAAAAAAAAAGTCCATTCATGCAGCGTGACCCCATGAGCGAATTTTTGAAGAAATCTTCGACATTTCAGTCGCTATTGATCGTGTAGAGAAATTTTAGTTTATGATTTTGATAGACAAACATGGAATCAAATTATTAAAAATAATTAGGAGGTACTCATACTTTATTATTATTAAACTAATCTTGTAGATTTAAAGACAAATGTAGGTAAATATTCATAGATTTCGATGTCCAATGTGGTCAGTATTGAAGGCAGTTGAAATCTTAACAGTATCCTATCATTACATCATCAAATCTTGACATAAAATAAAACATAAATAGAACTTCTTCATAATTTCATGGCTGATATTTTCTAAGCCACAGTCAGTATTAAAGCTACATCAAGTCCTAAAACAGTTGAGCGTAAAACATTAAAGAGAGCGACCGAGAGAATCGGAGGACGGAATATTTCACAGAGTAAACTCATCAGTCGTGATTACTTTTTTTTTTTCTTTTTTTTTAACAAGCACCTACTACCTACGTTTTAAACAGCATGGTTCTAGGATTGGTTATACAGGGATACTTCCATAAGAGTAGTTCAATCTGAATTTGGACAATGTTTCATGCAAATATTACCGATTTTTACAACTAACGAACGGCATTATTTCGATTTTTGACTGATTTTTCAACTTTAAAATTTTTGAAAACTTGATACATATTCTTATAGGAAATTTTACGCTGATTCCGAATATACCACATGTTAGTATGCTGAAAAAATTATTTCGCACAACAAATCGCATAAAACAGGCTATTTTGAAATTGTTGACTATATTTTTGAACATTTCAACCCGAAGATGTAATCCGATCCGTTTTATGTCCATAACATTTTAAAATTTGTTTGAAGTTTCTAGCACAATTCTACGGACAGTTATCGTCTGGAATGACACATACATACATATATACATACATACATACATACATACATAAAAAAATGCGTTAAACTTCAGAATATGATT
Organism: Adelphocoris suturalis; assembly: GCA_030762985.1. Classification (NCBI taxonomy): domain Eukaryota; kingdom Metazoa; phylum Arthropoda; class Insecta; order Hemiptera; family Miridae; genus Adelphocoris; species Adelphocoris suturalis. The sequence continues at coordinate 138,296,720 of CM061042.1, forward strand.
CAGAATAGCCTGAAACGGATTTCTGTATAAAAATTTTTCAAAAATTCACATTCTACAAATTTTGAGGCGAGAGCAATATAGCTTCATTTTCTACAAAAATTCGCAAAAGGAACACAGCTACCTTTGAACGGCCCATCTTCTCGCGTTCTCGAACTAACGCGATTGGGGATATAGCCTCTCCCGTTTGATCGAGAAGGATATTCCCTGAATGCAGCACATTTATACTCGCTAGTAGGGGAAGGGGCTGTCACACCTCTCCTCTGTTATTATTGTTCGGATTTCGGCCCTGGACGCCCGCACCAGGAACTTACCTTTAATTTGTTAAACTCGGCAGAAGTATATTGAATATGCCTGCATTTGCTCGTACAGGCGAAAAATGTAGCTCAACTGGTACATCGGTTAATTCCTTTGAGTTGTTGAGTTTCTACTTTTCAGGACTCTACATCACTGTAGATTAAAAGATGATTATATAAATACAAGGACGAGTCGTATTCTTGTTATTGGATAATGATTATGAATTTTCTCTGGAAACACGAATACGATTCCCCAGTTGTAAACAACAACCGTGAAATGAAAATTCTATACAGTTTTATTGAGTGGGTGTCGTCTGCCTGTGGCCCACATAAAAAGGCCTGTGGTTCCCGCTCCCGCCGCAGCTGGGTTTAATGAAAGTTTTATAAAGCGAGACGGAGATCATTGCTCTTGGCAACTCGCGGGGTATTTATACTGTTTTTAAGAGAAAAAGGGGTTTTCATATTACCTTCCTGTTGTCGGGGGAGGGGTGTGTTTGTAAATGCGATTTTTTCTCGGGTCCTTTCCTTGTCCGGTATCAAGTATAACTCCGGCAATACCCTTCTGTAGCTCCCTATGTGTACTCCCTTGTCGTATTACGAGAGAGCAATAGTAGTGGCAAGTGCTCTATAGAGCTCCCCTTTTCGAGTACTTGAATAAATTATTGTTCCAGTAATTGTTACAGAGGGGCTTCGCCCCCTCAGCCCCCGGCTCCTTTTCCCCGCAATAGGGGCCTCCATCGCCGCGCTGCTATTGCCGGCAAGGAATGCAATGAAGGTGCCGGCTTTTCCTCCCGCGTTATTGCCGACGGTTTTAAACCCGTTTGCTTCTCTCTCTGGGGAGTTTTACTGCTGTCACAGGACATTTATAAAAGGCGACCTCACTCTTTCTACAACCCTCATCCCACCCGCCCCTCCGCCTCTTGAATTCCTGATCGTTTTGCTCGAGGCACGCGAGGAAATAACTATTTTGAGGTTGATCCATTCTTTCTCGTGTTAATAACAGAGACTATCCATTGAGCCCGAGTTTATTAGATTCGCTAGGGTCCTTCGAGCCACTGGATACTGGAGCCCTATTGAGCCCTTTCAGCTCTCCAGTAGCAGACTCTAATGTTGTATTGCTAGTGATTGGGCGGACTGTGACGCATCAATATTGTACAATACAAAAAATATTGTCTCGTTCTCTTTGTTTCCAACTGTGAAGCATAGAGCGATGCTCATTCATTGGTACTTCATCATTGCTACTTTTCAATATAAAATGTATTATATGAATTATTCGTTACTACCTCCATCTGTTGCAAACTTCCACCTCATGGAACTATGCAATAATTTTATCCCATCTAATCAACAAGCACTTGTAAGTAGAAGCTATTATATTATATTACGAGTATATATTACCTGTTCATCTCCCTGACTTACTGCATCTATGCTGATACTTTATAATTTCAACATTTGTGATATCACTCATTACAGACCAGACCTTACCTGTCGCAACAATATTCTTTATTTCCCAAGACAAACACAACCCTAAACACATTACCTGTAAGTACCTACCGTGTAAGTTAAAACCCTAGTCAACTCGTTGCGATCCCAACCTAAGTAATAAGACTCAAGACTAAGAGTCGGATATTGTTGTTTATATTATAGATCCCTGAAGAGGCCTGTCAAGGCGAAATTACTCGGATGTCAATAACATACTAGGTATTTTTGGTGGATTTATGGCCAAAGAGACGCTGACTCTGACGTGATGCTGACGGATGCTGTGAGACCCTAAACAAAATATAAAAATAGAAAGATTAAAGTCGGTGGGGAGGGGGGGATGCTGACTCGCGGTGCGTCCCTCATTCGCGACAATCCAGACCCCACACCGCTCATGTGACCCAGGACCTGCTAGTGTCCTTTGGATGGGATATTGTGACCCACCCGCCGTATTCCTCGGACTTAGCGCCCTCATATTATCATCTTCACCAAATTGAAGAAACTCTTGGGAGGGAAACGTTTTTCCAACGACGATGAAGTGGCTTTCAGAGGTGGAGCGAAGCGTATACGATGAGCACATAAAAAAAAGCTTGTGTTCAGGATGAAGAAGTGTCTTGAACTGGAAGGAGATAAAAGTAGAAAAATGAGCACATATTTTGGAAGATACCCTGTAAATTTGATTGAAATATATGCATTTTTCGATTTTTGACAGCAGTTGTAACCTTATTTTTTAGATAACCCTCGTAGTTGAGTGAATGTTGAACCCTGTTCATATACTCAGGTGCAAAAAATTTGGCCCACTCTCCAAAATGGAAGATTTTATGAAGTTGCGACTAACATTCTCTGGTTTTCGACTGGGTTACCGTCTGAAATCATTCAGAGGCTGTTTGTTGTGTTTCAGTCAGACGAATGAAATTGTTTTGATCTCTCAACGATAGGGAATCGTGTCGAGACGTGATCATGTTTCATTGCCTCCCACTTTCACGTTATCTTCCAAACTGCGATTAAGTTGTTCAGCTCTTGCACAGTAGTGCTCAGCCGAGGGACGAGTGTTTTCCTGTACATTGAGTGCATTCCTCCCAAAATAATGCTTTAAGAGAAAAAAAAATCTTAAGTATTTCCCGCCGGAAATGGCCGCGCAAACTGTAGCTCTCATTAATGATGGAAGCTCACTGAGATATGCCGCTCGAATTTTTGGACGGCGGGCTCTTTTCCAGACATTGTTGCAGGAAAAAACCTTCCTCCAGGCCTTCTCTCTCTATCACGATCATCTGGGCCCCGCAGGCTGAACCTAGACTCATCGCTGAAAATGACATCCCTCCACTCTTCAAGTTCCCAAGCACTGTGATTTCGAGTAAGCTGAAGGCGCAACATCCTGTGCTTATGGGTTAAACTTAGAACGTGAGCAGGTCTTCTGGCAGACAAATGCCGATACCCCCATCTTCTCCGAACTGTTCGGACACCTAAATCCACTCCCGTTGCATTTTCGAGTGAGTTACGACCTTGTGAAGCAGTTAATCGTCGATTTCTTAAAGATACGGTGTACAAGTACCTGTCTTGAGCGGCTGTTGTTTTTCATGGGCGGCTAGAAAACCCTGCCTTCTAGAGTACGATCCCGTCTCTAGAAAACGTCTAAGGGCCACTTTCACCAACACCATAAACGAGTTTAAGTTAGAAAAGATTAACAAATAACGGAGATTCCGGCTGATCGTCTTTCACCAGACCACTTTACGAGTTTAAACTCCAGACGAGGTGGCTTGAGGTTAATCTACCAAGCCCCGGCCAGTTACACTTGCCAATCTCAGATTAGTGATAACAATGATATCGACCAATATGGCCGCGCACCAACAGCTGATACCTACAGTTTGAGTCACAGTTGAAGTTAAGTAATTGTTATTCAAGTTTGATTGAGTTTATTGAGTTTGTTGTTAGCAATTTTGATCATGAATAACAGTGTAAAAACGTGCCTCTACTTCAGAAAGATATTCTACTGGGTATAATATGGTATTTCTCAACTTACCTTGAAACTGAGCGCCAGCCAAGAACACGAATGGATAGGTCAACCAGATTGAAATCACCAAATATTATAACAAGTAAAATAACAACAAACAATATACTATAAACGAACAATATACTATAAATTATATAGAAAAAAATATTAATTATATTAAAAAGAAGTAAAAAAGAAATAACAGGTTTCACGTTTAGCTTTAATAAACACTAGATAGTAACTAGGCAACTAGATGAAAACTGCGCGGGTAATAATTGGTGGTGGTTGTGATTCACTGCTTTATTGTCTTAATATGTCGGACACATGGCGGGTTTTCAAACTCTCGTTTCAAATTGTCCAATTTTTCATTGGACAGTTTCCGGAATCTCTGTTAAGGAAACTCGATTATTCCAATCTGGGGTTAAACGAGTTTTGGGTTGGTGAAAGACGTCAAGGTTTGATCCTCGAGATTATATGTAATCGAGTTTCGCCAATCTCCGCTTCATAAGTTGTTGGTGAAAGTGGCCCTAACAGTGGCACGGACGGTTTCATATGCCGTCCTAGCATTTGAACGGCATATCTGCAGTGACCTTCCATCATTAATGAGAGCTACAGCTTACGCGACCATTTCCGGTGAGAAAGACATTTTTTTCTTTTAAACTGATTTTTGACTTTTTAGAATTTTTTTGGAATGCACTCAACGTACAGGAAAACACTCGCCCCTCGGCTGAGGACTGCTGTGGAAGAGATGAACAACATAATCGCAGTTTGGAAGATAACGTGAAAGTAGGAGGCAATTAAACATGATCACATTTCGATACGATTCCTCATCGTTGAGAGATCAAAACAATGTCTATCGTCTGGCTGAAAAACAACTAACAGCCTCTGAATGAGTTCAGACAGTAACACAGTCGAAAACGAGAGAACCGCAACTTCATAAAATCTTCCATTTTAGAGAGTGGGCCACATTTTTTGCACCTGAGTGTAAGTTAATGGTTGCGTGCATGTAATTATTTGAGTGACTGGCTTTTATATTTCCTATAACAGACTTCCGGATAGCCATTGCCATTTCTCCCAATGTGCGTTATCAAGTCGCTTCCCCGCCCGAAAGGCCCCACATTCTCCAGACTCCTGAGAAAATCGTGCACAATAAAAAGGATTCAGAGCGGGGTCGGCGTGCGTGCGGACAGATCACGTGGTTTATGTGCGGCGGAGCTTCTCCGCCGGAGGCAGCCGCTTGGAACGGACTCTCCCGAGTGTTCACTTAGGCCGTCGGAGAGCGGAGTTCCGGGGTTCGAACATTTACCCCCTCCTTCACCCTCGCACCCCATCGCATCCCCTATATTCCCCCCCTAACTACCCCTTCGGTAAAATGTTTCGCCGCGAGAGACCATCAGTCAAATGAAGGAAGGACCGTCGAACCTGCACACCGCCGATTACTCTGCTGGCTGCTTCCGATTTTCCTCCTTCCGGTTTTTTCGCTGCTTCGAAACTTGTTATCCCCGACCTCCTCGGGTTCCTACGTTCAACTCGTGTGACGATGAGAGCTTAACCTCAGCGAAACAGATTGGTGAAAAACAAGGCACGCGCTGTTCCAAGAAAGGTCAAACAAAGATAAAGAAAGTAACACTCATGAGAATCTTTGTATACATATGTATAGAAAAATTTCCGCTCGTGCAACACGATCGTATGATCGAATTTTTGTAAAATATCGTGTCATATTGTAATACCCTGTTTAAAATTTAAGCACTTCAGATGCAAAGAATTTGTTAACTTCCAATGTTATGCGAAAATTCGAATTTTCACCTTTTTACAGTTTTTATCAATTCTTCAGCAAATATTAATGAAATTTAAGTACTTTTTTCATCATAATTTTGTGAATAAATTTTTTAATGGGCCAGTTCATTGTTTATAAACTTCTTTTAACCAAAATACTGCTGAAGTTTTACGATTTTCGTTCCGATGATTTATATTTATATAGTTTTGGTGAAGGATGAAAACACTTGCGTGTAATATTATTTTGAGGAGTTACAGATGGTCGGAAAATATAGGAAACAAATGATTTTAACTCACAAAATTGAGAATATTTCGCCATATCGGTGACTAGAGCTGACGACGCCGATACGGCGAAATATTCTCAATTTTGTAAGTTATAATCATTTGTTTTCCGACCATCTGTAACTCCTAAAAAATATATATATATATATATTAAAAGAATCGTTTCAGAATGCCTGAAAACGGATTGAATTTAAGAAAAGTTTCGAAAATTTTGATCCTTAGATCTTTTTCGTTTTTTTCTCAACGTCCGATTATGATGAAAATTGGTATAGATGTAATCTTCAACGTGGTAAATTATCAGTGGAGTGAAATCCAAAGCCATTTTGTTTCCTATTCGACGCAGCAAGCTGAAATGTGTGAGGGAGGCTGAAGGGAGAATACTGAAGACGACTGAGAGGTCATTGATCAGGTGATTAAGCTCACAACCATTTTCCTTCACCCTTCCTACGCTAGAAGCTGAAATTTGAGAGGGAGACTCAAGGGAGAATACTGAAGACGTATGAGAGGTCTCGATCAGCTGAATGAGCTTCAAAGCCATTTTGCTTCCGAGACTGCAAGGCACCGGAAGCTTCGTTTTCATTTTCGAAATGGAAAAAAATTTTTGCTCCAGAATTTCCACTCGTATTTTGCGTTTCAGAGCCTCCTCAACAAATTTGGTTCCGTGTCTGTCTGTCTGTCTGTCGGTCCGTCCACATTTCCTTGTAACAGACATAAAATTCACAATTTTGATCCGATTTTAACCAAATTTTCAGGGATTGTGCGGGTTAAGCTCTAGATGGTCCCCTATCAACTTCATCATGATCGAATCAACGGTAGCTTCTGCGCAGGCGCTAACGTGAATTCCTTGTGACGGTCATAACTTGGTCAATGTTGAACGGATTTCGGTCAGATTTTCAGGGAAGATGTGGGTAAGGTCCCTTGAGGTCCCATAAGACAATCATCATAATTGCATTAGCGGTACGCTCTGCGCATGCGTGAACGAAATATTCTTGTTACGGTCCTTACAACAGCCGTAATTTCCACAATTTTGATGCAATTTTCTTCAAATTTTCAGGGAACATGCGGACTATATCCTGGATGGTCCAATATTAAAATCAAAATTTTCCTTATTAATTTCATTTATTATATATATATATATATATATATATATATATATATGTACCATTCAGCTTCCAATTTCCCACCTTATTAATTCCCTGATGCCAGATCCGGTCGTTTCTAGTTTTCAGGAAATTAATGGTAACGTACTGTGAAGGTCACGAGGAAGCTCATGTGCCATTTCCTTGGCAGTGTATTGTTTCCTAATATTAAACGCTGGAAGCGTCTATTCATGCGGATCTCCTCACAAGTAAATACGCTACGGTGTGACTCACATCGTGAGCAATCTTCTACTGTTTTACGTATATGCCCTAAAGGTTCCAGTCATGCACCATGATAGTATGAGCGAATATTCGTAAATGACGATGAAAAATGGCAAAGATACATTGCCGTAGCAACGATAACGTTGCTGGCGAGAATCATCAGAAAATTTCGACACCCCTAATAAGTGCCGCTCCTTAAAAGAAACGCATTTAAACACAAGTAAAATACATGAAATTGCCAAAAAAGTCTATTGTACAATGAGATTGAGCAATTTACATTTTCGAATTCGTACCAGCTTTCAAAATATCGTTGAAATTCGAGTACTTGTTCAGGGGTGCCCCCCCCCCAAGCGCAACGACTCGAGCCCCCCCCCCCCCCCCCCCCAACTAAAATATTTATTAAATAGGTAATGTAAATGATACACTGATGTGATAAAGAATGTTGTATTTCTTGTTTTACAAATGTAAGTAATTAATTTTTAATTGACAGTAAAACAAGTACAATAAGTATATGTAGAATTTCAATTATCTACAGTTACAACACAAACCTTACATCACTATAATGGCCACATCTCCCCTAACTTACAATGTAATCTTAAAAATAGATGAATCCCTGGAAAGAGCGTTAAATTTCCCAACTCCCTAAGGCACTTTAATTCCTTTTACAGTTGGTAACGTAGGTCAAAAAAAGTGGAATAAACATGTGAATTGCTAACTTTTTGAAAATTACTACTTTTTTAAGGTGCGTTAAGTATTAAAACAATACTGTAAAAAACGTACGCGTTGTAGCAAAAACTTGCCCGAAATTCAGGCTCTCCAATGGTGTAATCAACTTTTATTTTACTTTGTTGATTTGGGGAGAAAAGTATGTTTGTATGTTGAAAAATGTGGATTTTTTAAATTAAATCGGGGGTTTTAATGAAAAATGACCCCCCCCCCCACTCTCCTAAGAAAATCCTAGTTTGGGGTGGATTTCTACGTATTTTTTTCACGCTGATTCGAATGGTAACACTAGCAGATTTCTCCAACCCCGTTATAACCCCCCTATAACATTACCGCTGTCATTATGGCACTCACAACGCATGCGCACAATACTTGTTTCTACAACATATCTATATCTATAAAAGAGGATGTATGTATGTATGTATGTTGCCTATAGACTCCGAAACCGCTCGACAGATTGTAATGAAACTTTCAGGTATTATTAGGCATGATTCAAGGATTGTTCCTGTAAAGTTTGGTGCAAATCCGTTCAAAGGGCTCTGACCCAGAGGGCATAAAAGGGTGCAGTGTCAGGTTTTAGAAATTTATTGTTTACAAAATTAACTACCCAAGCCAAGACCGAAGGAGGAGGAGGAGGAGGGAGGAGGAGGAGGGAGGAAGAGGAGGGAGGGGGAGGAGGAGGAGGAGGAGGAGGAGGAGGGAGGAGGAGTGAGAGAGGAGGAGGATGAGGAGGAGGAGGAGGAGGAGGAGGAAGAGGAGGGAGGAGGAGGAAGAGGAGGGAGGAGGAGTGAGAGAGGAGGAGGATGAGGGACGAAGAGGAGGGAGGAGGAGTGAGAGAGGAGGAGGGAGGAGGAGTGAGAGAGGAGGAGGATGAGGAGGAGGAGGAGGAGGGAGGAGGAGGAGGAAGAGGAGGGAGGAGGAGTGAGAGAGGAGGAGGGAGGAGGATGAGGGACGAAGAGGAGGGAGGAGGAGGAGGAGGAGGGAGGAGGAGGAGGAAGAGGAGGGAGGAGGAGGAGGAAGAGGAGGGAGGAGGAGGAGGATGAGGAGGAGGGAGAAACCAAAGGCAGAATCCAAAGGCTAAGCTTCCGTCCATCCAATCACCTCTTAATAACAGTTTAAAATTACGATCAATAAACAAATTTAATTTGGGCGCAGCAACGCGCGGGGGGAACGCTAGTTATCCAATAAAGTAATTCGAATTGAAAACAGCTGACGCTAGCAAATTATTAGTATAAATCTAATTACTTGTTCATAAAAAAATTAAAAAAATACTCATTTTTCTAACCCCCCCCCCCCCCCCCCCCAAATTTTAACGACGCAGTTTGCGTCGTGACCCCCCCTGTGGGCACCCCTGCAATACATTTAATAGCTGGTTTTATCCAAGATTCAAAGGGACTGGAGAAGTTTGAGGTTTGCTGCCGAACGCTACATGGGGAAGTAATACATTAATCTCGTACATTCAACACCGTGGGGTTGGGTAAATTGATTGTTTCTCCGTCTTCTCTTTCCAACTCTGGTGAAGGGAAAAGTAGGCTGGGACTTTGGAATGAAAAACGATTGGACGGTTTCCTGGAATGAGAAGGTCTGAGCAAATAGTGAAAGAAAGGGTAAGGTGACGACTACTTTATCCTTCTTAATTTAAGAATTGATTCAGCTGGTACAATAAATAGAATAGAATAGAATAGAATAGAATATCAATTTATTGACAGAAAGAAAAACAAATCACAGAAATGACAAAAGTCTCATAAAAATTCTTTCTTCTGTCCACCAACCTACTAAGTTCTTACGAACTTGTGGCGGCTGGTGGAGCTAATCTCGGAGAAAAAACAAAACAAAAAAACAACTAAATATCAAACAAACGTAAAAATATTTAAATAAATTTATTCCATAAATTTTTTAATTTTAATCAAAATCTCCTTCTTAAAGCTCCCTAAATCATCAAAATCAGCTGGGTTAATTTTACAGGCATAGAGGAAGCGCAATACCTTATAATAAGAATTATTCTTTGCACGCTCAGTATTAAGTTTTGGGAGCTGAATGTTCGAAGACATTGCAGTACGTGAGTTAGAGATACGGCTTCTATGATCAGGATGGATACCCGTCTTATAGACGAATAGACAAGCTTGTAGCAAAAATACTTGCAACATTCAGCACCTGTGGAGCAAAACAGTTGAATATCTGGCATTCTTCCTGAATATAATCCTAAGGATAGTATTATGCGCACTTGCAAAAGACCTATTAAAGATTTACAGGCACTTCCCCACACTAAAATACCATATTTCAATAATGAATAAACCAGACCAAAGTAGACGGTTCTCAGCTGCACGACAGACAAAAAATTTCGAGCTTCACCAAACAAAAAAATAGCTTTCTTAATTTATTAACTAACAACTTTATATGATAATTAAATTTCAAATGACAGTCAAATATAACGCCTAGATATCTACATTTATCAGACAACAACAAAGGACCACATTTACAAGCTAATTTATTCTGAAAATATAAATATCGGTGAAATGACACTCCTGCAAATTATAATTCATTGAGTGGAGTAATCTGGAATGGTCCTTTCCATAGAATACCGTAGCAGTATCATCCGCAAATCCGAACATAGCACCATCCAATTCAAGATTTAATAACTCATTAATGTATAGTAGAAACAAGATAGGACCTAATACCTTTCCCTGAGGCACCCCACAGGTTAGACGTTCTTCATCGCTTAGCACCTGATTAATTCTCGTTACTTGGGGGCGACATGACAAATAGGATTCAATTAGCTTCAATGGAAGCCCCCTTATCCCATAAATGTATAACTTCTTCAACAAGATAGCATGGTTAACTGAATCAAACGCCTTCCTAATGTCCAAGAAAACACCATAAACAAAGTTGCCTTCATCCAATTTCTGCGTGATGATATTATTCAGTCTGTATAGCGCATTATCAGTGCTCATTCCCTCGAAGAAACCAAACTGGTTGTCAGAAATGACATTATGCGTATCTAAGAAGGATACTATCCTTTTTTTTAAGCATTTCTCAAGTAATTTGGCAATTGAAAGTTTAAGAGCAATGGGCCTGTAATTAGTCATTTCTATCCTATCACCTGCTTTATATAGTGGTATAATGATAGTGTTTTTGAGTAGCGTTGGAAATTTACCCGTCGAAAAAACAAGATTAAAAATAAATGACAATGGGGCACTAAGAAAAGAAGCCATTTTTTTCAGTATCAGGTTACTCAATCCAGAATGGCTAAAAGAACAATCGTCTTTTAGGGTTTTTATGAAAGTTACAATTTCACATGGCAAAACAGGAGATAAGTACAAAGAATGAGCGGGGGATACATTCCTTGAGAATTTCTTATCAAATAGGTCGTCAGGAACGACACAAGCTGCCCAACGCTTCTTGCTATGTCACTACCAACATTTGCGAAAAAATCATTGAAGCTGTCAGCAATTACTTTATCATCAACAACTACATTACCAGATGGATCTTTAATTTTAACAAAATTATTAGTTTGCTTTTTGGAAGACAAATTGGCAGCCATTTTGACCGTATCCCAAAGCACTTTTGGATCTCCATGACCCTCAGACACCCTATCCGAATAATACATTCTTTTAGCTTTTATTATTAACCTATTCAAGAGATTACGATAAGTAACATGGTAGCTATTTAGATCAACATCATTAGGATACTTTTTAGCTTTAATTTTGATTCTATCTCTGTGCCTAATAGATACAATAATACCATTGGTTATCCAAGGTTTTAATTTTTTCCTTCGTGTGCCGACATGTCTCGTAAAAGCCGAACCAGAAATATGATTTTCCATGATTACTTTGAACACTCTAACTGCTTCATCAACCTCAGTCTGAGCATACAGTGAATTCCATTGCTCATTCTTTAGCAAAGAATGCAGTAATTCAAAGTTGATAGCGGTGATAGTATTATGGCCATCACTTTTGGCACCATTACTTGAAGAATTTACAACCTTTAGATTTGCCAGCACCATATGGTGGTCAGTAAGATCACCACTGTAAACGACTCCAAATGCATCACTAGCCTCACGACATTTAACAAAAATATGGTCCAAACAAGTCTTGGAATTACCTACACACCTAGTGTAATCATTAATGCAAGAAACAAATCCATATTCAGACAAGGTATTAAGGTACCTAGAGGAAAACCTAGTTTCATTCATGATGTTTATATTAAGATCACCCCCCAAAAAATGCACATCATAGCCAGATTTAGAAGAAAAGTGACTGCTTAAAAGCTCAAGGAACATATTTGTGTCCCTATCATGAGACTTATAAACAGCAGTAATTGCAAATTTAGTCTTATTAAATTCAAATTCAACAAAAACTGAGTTACACTCTCCTATTGAATCAGTCTGAACAGAGGTAACTATCAAATCATCCCTAACATAAACCGATATCCCCTCGGCTTTATTAATATGCTGAGTACTAGTAAACACTTTATAACCTAACATAGGAAAACACAATTGATCAACGTTCCAAGTTTCGGTCAAAATTAACACATGAGCCGAAAACTTTAATGAACTTAGAGAAGCATTTAAAAAATCAAAATTTTTCCTTAAGCTTCTAATGTTTTGGTTCAAAATAATTACACTAGAAGACGTGCTAGCATTGGAAAATCTTTCTTCGACTTCGTCAATAGATCCACAAATATACGTAGTGATTTTATTATGCTCATCAATTAAACCATCAATCAACCCATTAATATTATTAATAACCATACCAACTCTTTAACCAAAAACCCACAAAATACATTACGACACACTACCCAAAGAACTTCACAAATTTTCCCTCAGTGTCAATCGCTGCCAGCATTTCATACCCGACGACTCGCTGAGCCCTCTCGCCATCACCCTTCTTCAGATAAATTAGTCTTCCATCCTTGATCCAAGCGTACTTATAATTATAAGCAGTAGCAATTTGCTTTGTAAGCCACAACAAGTGACGATTAAACGCTGTCAATCGTTCATTAATAAACACCAATGAATCTGTCTGGAACGAAGGAGATAAATCAGCAGCTCGAAGTCCTCTCCTGACCCTGGCCTTAGCAAGCAACTCACGCCTGTGCTCCTCCAGTCCAAGTTTTGCAATGATCCTTGGGTGGGTCCCAGGTGGACCCGTACGAATCCTGTAAGCGTTAACAATCTGAATATCATGGCACCCTACAATCTTAGTTACTTCTCTAACGACTTCGGGCACTTTCTCACCCACCACTTCAGGTACACCTACAATTTCAATTTCATTCCTCAAGGCTTCCTGTTCAAGGTCATTTAATTTAATATTCATCTCATCAATTCTTTTTTGCATTCGGGAATTTTCTTGTTTAAGTTTGGTTGGTAAATGATCATAGACGCTCTGGTTTTCTGGTTTCATCTTTGTAATCAATAAATTATACAGTAATAGCCGGTTTTGCGGGTTATTATTATTATTTCTCCCTCTCCGATCTGCCAGTGGAGTCAGCATGGCTCCCCTTAGAATTGTGCCCGTTACAGTGTCCTTTTGACACCCCCCTTTTTGATTGCCGCTCATGACCCTTCCGGTTGAAATTCTAAAAAAAAATAGCCAGTTATCCGTGAGTTACCCGGGCCGACATCTTCGGGTAATTTCAACGACATCCATTTATGTTTTAATTTTGATTGATATCCACTTATGTTGAAATAATTTGAAATGACATTCTAATCATTGTCGCTTATTTTTAAAATAGATTTTTATTTAATGGCGTGCCTCCTACGCCCATGTGGGGAGACGTGATTCCTAACTAATTCTCATATGGATGTGTAAAGTGACTTGGAGCCGCCGAAAACGATGAGAAGAAATCACTGAACATAATCTGTATTAGAATTATTCGTCGGGTCTTCTCTCTCGAGCTGTCCGATAAGAGGTTAAATAGGACGCGGTGCTAACGCGCAAATATTTGGAGCGATAGCAATTTAATTTTCAACTTATATATGTAAGATACCATGAAAAATATGGTAGAATGACCTGAATCCCGTCATTGCCCGGTTCCGTCTCACCATGTAAAACTAGAGCAGGCGACAGTTTGCTTTGCCCTGCAGAGTGGGATTGGAAATTCACTCCCGACTGCCCAAGAGGAAATGATGTGGTGGGACGACCGCTCCTTGCAAAGGAAGTGTGGAACCCTGGGGGAGCCGTTGGAGATTTTGCTACTCCACTGAGCTCAGGTCAGATACCTTCGTCACTATCTCTCATCGCAAGAAGATAAACGTGGACCCACGTCGAAATAAGCTTTTAACTTTCCCAACAACTCAGAACTCCAGTGTAATATTATCGGACGGTGCTGGAAATATTCATTTCTAATCTCAGAAGAGATGTTGAAGACTTCTTGTGATAATCCTCCATAATTTAGGCAATTGTAAGGAAACACCTTTAGAATATCACATTTGTTTATTGCATTAAGTAAAAACTAAGCTTTTCAGCTAAATTTTAGCCATCTTCAGGCACACACAACAATTACACTGCCAAGGAAATGGCACATGAGCTTCCTCGTGACCTTCACAGTACGTCACCATTAAATTCCAGAAAACTAGGAACGACCGGTTCTCTGAAAATTTGAACAAAATCCGATAAAATTAACTAAGCTGTGACCGTAACAAAAACATCACTTTCGCGCATGCGCCTAGCGTACCGCTGCTGATGATCGCGAAGAATGTGATACGGTACCTCAAAAAACCTTGCCCGCATTATCCCTAAAAGTCTGACCGAAATCCGTTCACAATTGCCTGAGTTATGACCGAAACAAGAAGATTTTGTTTGCGCTTGCGCAGAGGCTACCGTTGATTCGATCATGACGGAACTGATAGGGGACCATGTAGAGCTATACCCGCACGATCCCTAAAAATTTGAAGAAAATCGCATCAAAATTGTGGAAATTACGGCTGTTGCAAGGACCGTAACAAGAAATTTCGTTCACGCATGCGCAGAGCGTACCGCTAATGCAATTATGATGATTGTCTTATGGGACCTCAAGGGACCTTACCCACATTATCCCTGAAATTCTGACTGAAATCCGTTCAACATTGACCGAGTTATGACCGTCACAAGGAATTCACGTTAGCGCCTGCGCAGAAGCTACCGTTGATTCAATCATGATGAAGTTGATAGGGGATCATCTAGAGCTTAACCCGCACAATTTCTGAAAATTTGGTTAAAATCGGATCAAAATTGTGGAAGTTATGGCTGTTACAAGGACTGGACGGACAGACAGACCGACATACACGTAACCAAATTTGTTCAGGAGGCTCTGAAACGCAAAATGCAAGTAGAAATTTTGATTTTGGAGAAAAAAAATTTTTTCATTTCGAAAGTGAAAACAAAGCTTCCGCTGCCTTGCAGTCTCGGAAGCAAAACAAACACAGGAGAATGCAATAAACACATGTAATCATTTAAAGGTGTTTCCTTACATTTACCTAAATTCATTTCTAAGTTTTTCCCAATAAGTAGGGAGCAGCTACTTTTCCCCAATCTGAACGCATATTCTGTACCAATATTTCAAACAGACTGGTTTTAATGCGGCTTTGTGCAAAAATGTTCAATGATTACCATTATCCCGATAGCACTCTCGCGTGAGAGTTTTAATCACAACTCAGGACGTACCAAAACAAAAAACAGAGGTTTATTACTACTGTATTGTGCCTATAGCTCTTCTACGTGGAACACCTGTCACTATTATTAAACGAATCATTCGGTAGGTGGGTATCTAATGTGTCTGCATAGGTGTAGATGCCTACTGAAGAGAAATAAATAAAATTAAATAACACACCTAAACTTTCCTTACACGAGCTGATGATGCAGTGACGTGAATTGGCAAAACCACGGCGGTATGCAGCTGGACATATTAGTAAAAACATCTAAGTCTCAATGATCAAAATTCAAGTGCCTAATTCAATGTTATCTACAAATTTTCTTTGAAAATTCGCTCTATTAGTCATGCTGCATGGCTGAGCACTTTTTTTTCGTTATTGCAGATCTGATTATTTTATTTGTGCAACCACTGCGTATTTTTCACAGGCGCATTTCCATAGGCTGTATGATAAAATAAAATGAAACATCGAGAGCATAATAAGCAAGCATGAGAAATGGGTAATATTAACATAGTTTAAACTCTTCATGTATCATAGTTTTTTTTCATTCGTAATGAGGATAAATATTTAATAGTAAATAATTATTAAACAGTAAATGTTTGTTATCTTCTCCACGCTTGTTCAGAAGCATTGGGGATTAATTGTAAAATCTCGCAGCGCAGTATTTATCCGGTTTGCGGTGTAAGTGATGTTTGACGTAACGCATCTGAAGCGATACTGGCTTCCCCATACTATTGTTTAATGAATTAGGTTTTATTCATTAATATATTTGTCTGTTTCAACATAATATTACTTAATCAATAGGTCAATTAAACAAGTTATGTGGAATCTCACCCTCTTAATTTCTGGAAAATTCATCGACGTCGAGTTACATTCCATGGAAGCATTGGTGGGAAAATACGCAACAACTTGATTTAGTTTCATCGTTTTCAGTTTAAAAATATCGTCGTGGAGTTCAGAGTAAATTAAATTTAAAGAAATTCAGCTGAACCTGATTTATTCTATTGGTAAATGCATGAATGATAATTATCACAATTCGTTTTCTCTTTTATGAATGGTTCTTGTTGCTAATGATTATGACATGTTGTTATTGTTTCGAGTTGAATTGATTGAAACTTGCATCATTAGGTCCATCGTTATATCTAAAGGTCACCGACTCTCTCGACAACGAGCGTGTAATTACTATTGATTTAGCCGAATCAATGAAAGTGCTAGCTGAACAAACTGAAATACACCTCTGACATCAGAATTTCAACAGCGACCACATTTTCAATTGTCGGGATTAAACGTCGAGACTTTAATCCGCATAAAGCTCACCCTCCTGCTTACCATAATAAGGGGTCGCAAAGTGTTTCATTTTAGAATTAATCAATTGTTTTCTCTAAAAACGACGAGACGTCGCTCTTTTAATTCAATTAATTTCCCTCACTTCTTTACATTTGATTCTTATATCTTAATGAGAAACAAATAGGGGTATAATTAGGTTGAGTGCTAGTGGTTTGGGGATGGGAGCTGATTAATTTGTTGGATTGCGTGATGTTACGGAATACGGCAGTTAGACTAATATACTTTAAGAAATTGGGCTAAAATTTTATCATCGGCATCAATTTTGCCTATCCCTAACGTATCAAACGTAGAACGTATCAAAACAAGTAGATCAGTGCTCACAAAGTTCACATTTTCTTGTAAGGAGATCCGCATGAAATAGACACTTTCTGCGTTGAATAGGAGACAAAATAGTTCCTAGTAGATCCGTCGGTCTCAATACGGCGTGCGATAACGAGAAACATTACCGCACCTAAGAGTCACGACAATTCCTTAACGGATCTAGTTGTAACGCTAAATCTGTGGAAGGAGGAAATTATCCCTAGGAGGTTATTTGAGTCCATGGAAGAAGGTTATTTCAGGCGATTACGTTTTTCTCGGATTTCGATCCGTTAACGTATCTGTACGGAAGGATGCGTCACCGTAACTCATTGCGTCAGAGTTACGGCGCCGGATTGTCGATACCGCACGACGTATTGTGTTTTAAGGATCTAATAGGAACCCTCTAATGGCTTTGGAGCTCACTCAGCTGATCGATGACCTTTCAGTCGTCTTCAGCATTCTCCCTTGAGCCTTCCTCTCAAATTTCAGCTTCCTGCGTTGAATAGTAGACGAAATGGCTTTGGAGCTCACTCAGCTGGACGATGACCTTTCAGTCGTCTTCAGCATTCTCCCTTGAGCCTTCCTCTCAAATTTCAGCTTTCTGCGTCGAATGGGAAACAGGATTGCTTTGGAGCTCAATCAGCTGATCAATGAACTGTCAGTCGACTTCAGCATTCTCCCTTGAACCTCCCTCCCAAATTTCAGCTTCCTGCGTTGAATAGTAGGCGAAATGGCTTTGGAGTTCACTCAGCTGGACGATGACCTTTCAGTCGTCTTCAGCATTCTCCCTTGAGCCTTCCTCTCAAATTTCAGCTTTCTGCGTCGAATAGGAAACAGGATGGCTTTGGAGCTCAATCAGCTGATCAATGAACTGTCAGTCGACTTCAGCATTCTCCCTTGAACCTCCCTCCCAAATTTCAGCTTCCTGCGTTGAATAGTAGACGAAATGGCTTTGGAGCTCACTCAGCTGGACGATGACCTTTCAGTCGTCTTCAGCATTCTCCCTTGAGCCTTCCTCTCAAATTTCAGCTTTCTGCGTCGAATAGGAAACAGGATGGCTTTGGAGCTCAATCAGCTGATCAATGAACTGTCAGTCGACTTCAGCATTCTCCCTTGAACCTCCCTCCCAAATTTCAGCTTCCTGCGTCGAATTGGAGACAAAATTGCTTAGGTGCTCAATCAAGTGATCGATGACCTCTCAGCCGTCTTCAGCATTCTCCCTTGAGCCTTCCTCTCAAATTTCAGCTTTCTGCGTCGAATAGAACACAGGATGGCTTTTGAGCTCAATCAGCTGACCAATGAACTGTCAGTCGACTTCAGCATTCTCCCTTCAGCCTCCCTCTCAAATTTCATCTTCTTGCATCGAATAGGAAACAAAATGGCTTTCTAGTTCGCTCCGCTGATTAATGACCTCTCATGCGTCAGTGGCCACTGGATACATCTTTATCCTTGCCACGTTACAGATTACATCCAGACTAAGTTTCATTAAAATCGGACGTCTGGAAGTAGCAATTAAAACGATTTTAAGAAGACATATATACATACATCAACGGACAAAGTGAACACAGTTGCTCATTTTTCCTTTAATAATAAAGAAAATGCGCTAAAAATCGGGGTCTTGAAAACATTCAAGATAACAGTAACTTAAAGTCTCCCAATAATTTCCGATCGTATCAGCTGATATAATTTAATGGAATTGTGACTTCACGAAATCGAGTTTATTACTCGAATAAATCTTGCCTCTACGGATGGGCTGGTGAAGCGTTGGTAGGTGTTTTAATTTATCTCGAAAACTTTCAGTTGGTGGGTACCTACGAAACATTCCGCTATACTTAGATCAGGGGGATTAGTAAAGTGTAGATGTATTAATTATTAGCATTAATTGTCCCTCTGTAGGTGCCTATGTAGACATATTGATGAAAAATTCAACGTTTCGTCCGACCTCCTCAAAGGTCCGAGCTCAGTACGCACAAAATCAGTACGCTGATATTTGAAATGAAGCTCCTATAGGATACCTAGAACACAATTTCAGTGCACGAAGGTGCACTGATCAGCTGACTAACCTCTGAGCCTATTTGGTTTCTTAATCGGCTTAAGGCGGTGAAATCAGGAATGGAGCTTCTTTTGTACATTTAGAATACAATCACATAGAATGGAGAGCCCCAGATTATCGGTGGGACCTCTGAGACTAATGTCATTCTCAATCGTCTTACGGTTGAAATTTAGATAATGCTCCTTTGGGTCACCTCGAAAACAATACGGTACGGTGGCGCGGTTATCAGCTGAATGACCTCTAAGGCTAATTTCCTTTATTTTCGGCCTACCTTTTTTCGTATTTTTTTTTTTACGTTTCCTATAAAGTCGAGGGGTCTTGGAGTTGTAAAGATTGAAACCCTTTGGGAGGCGCGAAGCGCCAGGTTTTGATGATATACTAGTTTCATTAACCAAGTAAAAAAGTGCAGGTGAATTCGAAAAATACTCGATCGAAAGGACCAATTTCATTGGGACACTCTCTGGAACACCATACCACGAATGGGGGGGCTCCATCCTTATCAGCTGAGTGAGCTAAATTATCTGCTTTTGACTGTAGATATTTTAAATTTGATGGGGAGTCCTTCTGGGACATTATGATAAGACTGGATCTATCCTAATCAGCTGGGTTACCATATTGACTACAAGAGAACATATCCATGAGCCATCATGTTTTTCCATGAAGTGGAGAAACTGCTTTATTTGGTGATATGGATATGTCTTATGGCTGGGGTTCATTCCGACATTGGCGTGATACAAAAAAAGTAACGTTATTTGACGCAATTCCCGTGGTGGTAAAGACTTGAAATTTGGCATCTAGCCTCCTTAGGACTTGCACTCTAAGCAGAACATGGCCGGGATCTGCTGAGGTGCAGTTAATTTCTATGCTAATCTCCAGTAAATCGTAGTAAAGGATTGAGAAGAATATCGAAATGCTAATCTCAATAAATAATATCGTGTTAGGAATAAGCTAAAATGGTGGGCTCGTTAATGATCACTTGAGTGAGCTAAATTCTCTTCTGTTCACCCTAGAAAGTTGAAAATTGATAGGGGAACTCTTTGGGACAAGAAGAGACGATTGAAATGATGGGCTCTTTTTCGATCAACTTGGTGACATTGTAGGCCATTTCCTGTTTATTCTGTGCAAATTACTTCAGTTCCCCCTTACAGCGGAAAACATAAATACCTATGATGTTTTTTCCAGTAAGAGAGACATTTAGGAGAAGAACTTTGATAAAGATTACTACTATACTGTGTGTGTGTGTGTGTGTGTGTGTGTGTGTGTGTGTGTGTGTGTGTGTGTGTATTACTTCATTTTCTTACCGACAGAGCCCTATCCCCCCCCCCCTCCCTCTCACACACTCTCTCACACCACCCCGGGCACTCATGTTAAAGGAGTGGACCCTTGCCACTGATTTCATAGGTTCAAGTTTACCGCGTGTTTTTATGACACACACAATGATTGTGTCTGCTCGGAGGTCAATACCACCCCACTACCTCTAGCCACCAATCAAGGAGAAAACGTGAAAGAAACGCCTCCAATAGGAAGGGTTCCAGGAATTATTAAACCCTCTTTTATCCGGGGAACCTGAAAAAGGCACGAATTCAGATACACCTCACCTAAATTACTTCGTGTAGACCCCTCCCCCCTACTTCATATCCTCCCAACCACCCTCGGCTCTCTGACCACCAAACGGGAAATGTCTTCATTTAAAATCGGGACGATTTGGAAGAGCTTTTCGATCCAACGCATTTTCGCTTTTCCGCCTCAATTTACCTGGAACGCCGTGCGTTACTGAGACCTCTTGTTGACTTTAGTTCTTTGTTCCACACTTATAAATATATCGAAATCATACCATTATTCACCTTGTATACGAATTATGGAATCCTAAGATACATAATGACGCTTAAAAACATTTTCTTAGAGGCAAACTGTATAGCTGTAGAGGCTAACATCAATGGTTGGATCTTTGTTTCAAAGGCTGCCACACTTTTTTCAGAGCCACATATTATTTTGACACAGTACTTTTTCGCGTACCGTGAGCTGAGTGAGCTTAATTTCCTTCTGTGTCTCCATAGAAAGTCGAAATTTTGTAGGTAATTTTGCAAAAATTCCCATTCAAATAATTCTAGTCGTTTGAGCTTGTTTGCGATTACCAAATACGTACAACATTTATATACACCAACCAATATTAGTATAGATAGAGATGCAACAAAGCAGCGACGTAAAGCAACAAAATATACATGAAGAATGTGAATGTTGGCGAATTAAAACCCTACAATTGCTTGTCTGCAAATGCTACCATCAGGGGAGAATGAAATTGAGTACCTAATCCATGAATCTCAATCTCTCAATGAAGAAACTCATTCGTAAAATCGCTGTTGAATTTGATATCAGAGTCGGATATACTTTTGTGATATTCGAAGAATAACCCAAAGCTCCTCACGCCCCGATAGCTACAATAATTATTATTAAAACAAACTTGAAATCTGAGTATTTGGCATTTCAATTTTTTTTTTTTTTTCCCCCAACTCGTAATGACCATGATAAAATTAGAATGATGTTTGACTCGAGCATAATACAATAATGTTCAGGGACAGTACCGAAGGATTAATTTCTCTCTGGCCATTCCCCCATCTCATTGTCTTCAACCCTTTACGGTCTCCATTTGTTTATGGACTCGACGTGGCCCAAATGAAAGAGGAAAAAATATCACATGATGATAAATTATAAAGAAATGTTAACTCTAAGAATAGTTTTTCACTCATGTCAGTAATAATATGTGACTATGTATTGAAATAATTTTGATATTTCCTATCAATACATACGAAATATCAAAACTATCAATATATATATATATATTAATTGCTATGCAATTCTTAGGCCGACCCCCAATAATTTTTTTTAAATGTCCACTTTTTTTGTGTAACGTTTTTTGTCCCGAGATGGGAAGCGAGAGGTCGTGGGTTCGAATCCCGGCCAGGCTTGAAATTTTTTTTTTTTTTTTTTTTTTTTCTCGTGAGACGAAGGTCGTGGGTTCGAATCCCAGCCAGGCCTGAAAAAAAAAATTTTTTTTTTCTTTTTTCTCGTGAGACGAAGGTTGTGGGTTCAAATCCCAGCCAGGCTTGATTTTTTTTTTTTTTTTCGTGAGACGAAGGTTGTGGGTTCAAATCCCAGCCAGGCTTGTTTTTTTTTTTTTTTTTTTTTTTTTTTTTTTTGTGAGACGAAGGTTGTGGGTTGAAATCCCAGCCAGGCTTGATTTTTTTTTTTTTTTTTTTTTTTTTTCGTGTCACGAAGGTTGTGGGTTCGAATCCAGCCAGGCTTGAACATTTTTTTTTTTTTTTTTTTTTCTCGTGAGACGAATTGCATAGCAAATTATACTTGTTTTCTACGCAGTAGAAAAGAGAAAAGATCCGGCGAGGCGCGAAGCGCCGAGTATAGATTAGGGGGGTCCAGGGGGCAGAGTATATATATATATATATATACACACAATTTTTGAAGATTAGTTGGTACTAATCTGCAAAAATAATATGTGACTATGTATTAGAATAATTTTGGTATTTCCTATCAATACATCAACTCTATCAATATATACATATATATACACACACATACACTTTTTGCAGATTAGTTGGTACTAATCTGCAAAAAGTGTACAGACAATAGAGAGTTTTTGTTCTTCCCGTAAGATTTTCTCCCGTTGACGTGTAGAGCAGCGTCTAGAGCAAGCAGCTGGAGATGCTAGCTCTTCACGTGATTTTTACGCGTATTTCTACACGTATACGTGAAAAACCAAACGCTAACGTCACGTTAACGTCTCTATAAGTGTTTCAGAAGCTGTTTCGTATTCTTTTCGTACAACCTATTCTTATTTAAATAATTAATTGCTTTATAATAATTATTTATAAATACATAATTATAAATACATTTATTGCTTAATTACCTTAAATGGCTGAATTTTGTAGCGGAGCACTTCACTATAACCTCTCGACTTGTTGACCAACCAAAGTGTTGTTGGTAACCACACAGTAGTTACCTTTGCTGATAACTGCGTAACTGCGGTTACCTTGGTCACACTGATTACCGGCAACTGTTGTTACCTTTGCGTCAGGCTATGATGACTACCCGTAGGCCGAAATTCCAACGAATGCATTTTCCCGTGCACGTGTAGATAGGCCTTTTTCCCGTACACGCGTAGTTCTACACGTTGACGTGAAGATTCGCGCATGCGCAGTTGGTATTTCAGTCTTTTCACGTACACGGGTAGAAAATTACGGGAAGAACAAAAACTCTCTAATAATGCCTTATATGTTGGTAAAGCAACCACTCTCAACTTACGAATGAACAATCATAGAGTATCTGTTCAACAAACCCCACCACTTCCTGTGAAAGAACATGCCAGGTCACATAGTGCAACGTTTCACGAATGCTTCGGGGTGAAAGTCTTGCGAGATTGCTAGATGCATCTAATGATCGACTGCTGCAACAATCTGAAAGAGCTCATCAAAGGGTACTTGGAGCGAACCGACCACCTGGCCTCAATTTGAACGATTGAATATTTGTCTACTACAATCATAGCCATGGATTCATTAATTACGCTACCACGGACTAGCAAGTTAAATTTACTTTTCCTTCTCAATTCTGTGAACAAGATTTTTTCAAAATATCAGATCCTAAATTTTCTTCTTCTATTTGTGAAATTTC
This sequence comes from Adelphocoris suturalis, assembly GCA_030762985.1. Taxonomy (NCBI): domain Eukaryota; kingdom Metazoa; phylum Arthropoda; class Insecta; order Hemiptera; family Miridae; genus Adelphocoris; species Adelphocoris suturalis. Next base: position 138,320,634 of record CM061042.1, read on the forward strand.
TTTCTTAAATAATAATTTATAAAGTTCTGAAGAACCAACAATCAATTTATATATATATATATATATATATATATATATATATATATATATATATAAAATAGAATAACTCACGTTGTTAGAGTTTTTAAAAACTGATTTATTGGAATATAACACAATACGGACTTGATACGGACTTGGTGTTAGAAATAAACAAGATGAAGATGGCTCGGACGGCGGAACAAGACTGAAGTCGGAGCCGCCTACGGGCTGTTTATATAGGATAGTAATGCGTGATCAGCAGTTTGCTGTTACAATACGCCTAGTGTCGCCTAGTGTGTACGTAACTCCTCCCCGCCGAGACAAAATTTTGGGGTTAACAAAATTTTCAAAAGTTTCAAAGTTCAAAATTTAAAGTTTCAAAGTTAAGTTAGTCCGTATTATTAAAAATATGATATTACAAACATTACGTTACGTTACATTTCCATTATAACAACGTTATAATACTACCACATAATACTAGTACGAAAATTGGTACAAAAAATTAGTACAAATTATTACAAAAATACAAAATTAATACAAAAATACAAAATTACAAAAATACAAAAATACAAGATTAATACAAATTAATACAAAAATACTAGTATGAAAATTAGTACAATAACAAAGTACAACCTAAAACCTATTACATGATAATACAGAGAAAAACAGATTTTTGATTACAAATTACAGAAATACGGGTTACAGATGTTTGCACTGTATTGTATTGTACTGTACTACTGTTTTGTATTGTAATGTTGCACAATAAAAATACGGTTACTGATGGTTTGGGGAAAGCCTTACTTTTCTTTTGTGGCGGTAGTACTGGGTCATAATGTATGTGACGAGTGACACGAGGAATAAGTACAGGAGGATGGTCCAAAAGCTGGGTGTTTTGAGTTTCTCATAATACGAGATGGGAATTGCGCGGGCATCGGGCATGTGAACTAGGTTAAGGTCGAGACCTTTTAGTTGAATTTCCGATTCCGGATATTGAGAGGGTTGTAATTGTAGTTTGATGGAGTTCATGATCAGGGGTCGGCCGGACAGTTCCTTTCGGGGGGCAAACAAAGTTTGGTCATGGTATACTAATCGGTCCGTCCCTGGTTTCGCGAGATGGATTCCGTATAGGGTTCGGACTTCTGTCCCTTCTGTATTAATAATTTGAATCGTGTCTCCGTGTGGGAAGACAAGAAGGTATTGGTTGATTTCCGGTATTAAGTTCACGTAATTGGTGGGGATGTCAAGATTGACGTACTTGCATTGAGTGGTGGAACCTGTTTGTAGGAATTGAATTTCGCATGGTAGATCTAATTCCGATGTTAGGTGACTTGGACAGAGAGATAGGTGACCGGCAGGGCACTCGTGGCGTAATGCTACGATTCTTGAGCTTGTTTGGGATTTGAGGAAGAATTTTTTCTTTGGGATGATGGTTACTATTTGAGCGTTTTCTAACTGTGTTGGTAAGGGTTCCACGTAATACAAATCGAAATTTTCTGGGTCCACAATGGGTATATCTAAGAAGTAAATGATTTCGCTACTTCCCACGAAACATTGGACTTGAATGTAGGATTGAATCTCAAACAGGGCCTTATTGGAGTAATCTAGGAACGTGTTGCCGTAGAATTTGGACAATCTTTGTAATTCAGTGAAGAGTTCCCGAGAGTCGACTATGCTAGGATGTAATTTTCCTAGTTTGCAAAATGTGAGTGAGTTTTCAATGTCTTGTAGGGCGCTTAGAAGTAGGTTGAGGAGCGTTTGAAGGTGTTCTAGTGTAGTGATAATTGCGTTGACTCGTCCTAACTCCAAGTTTATATATTTGAGATGTCTTAATTCCTTGATGATCACGCGGTTATTGTGTGCTATGGTATCTATGGTTTTGTTAAAATTCTCTAATATTGCTTGGTTGATAGAATACTGTGACTTTATTTGTTCCTGAAGGTCCTCTTGCTTGTTTGATAAATGGTTCAGGATTTTATTGTATTTCTCCTCATCGCGGGAGTCTAGATTACCAGTGATGAATTTTACTAACGTGCCTAGCCCGTTAATCAGTCCCCGTTTAGATCTAGTTTTGGGTGGAGTTATTACGATATTGTCTAGTTTCTGGTCTATAAGTCTGAAGGTGTGGTTTACGGTGGCTGTGAGCATCATTGTTTTTTCGGCGGTGTGGGAACTGTTGTGGAATGTTTTGAGGGTTTCGTTGTAAGTCAGTCGCAGGAGGTTGAGTTGATCCAAAATTTGATTGAGGTCGTAATAGTGTGAAAGGGTGTGGTAGCCCTTGACAATTTTTGCGGGTTTCATATTCACTGCAATGAGCCCAGGGTTTGAGGTTACATCGATAACCTCGATTCCGTACGTCGCCATGAGAAAAAGGGGGAGAACGATCCTGGAACAATGAAAATCGATAAGGAGTTTTAGGACAGTGAACCCTTTAAAATTTCGGAACACATTTGTTCTCGAAGTTGGGGAATATCCTTTTGTTCGAAGGACAGGGCTTCTTTATGTGTTAGTTTTTTCGCGAATTGGCACATAAACACACCACAGTCATCGAAATTTTGTTGTTGGGGAACAGTCCTCAGAAGGGTGGTTCTCCAGTTTTCTGAATCGAGCATAACATTCTTTTTCTCGAGGTATTCGAAGGCTAGGTAAGATTGGATGTTCTCGAGGATTTCGATTGCGATTTTGTTAGCTGTTCCTAGTTTGAGTCTGTTTTCCGAAAGGGAGTCTAGGTACCTAATTTCCTTCTCTTTGACATCTACCATGACCAAAGACCAATGGTTGTTTTCATGGATCGGAAAGATGATAAAGTCTTTTCCGAATATGTCGGACCTACTCGTGAATTTCCTTACTCTGTCGTAGCCTCCAGATTTCAGTAGAGGATAAAGGAAGGTGTTAAAGCAATGGGTCGATGGTAGGTTTCTATTATTGCGACTCCTTTCGTCCAGGAGTTCCATATAGAAATTTATGATCATATCATCGACCCAGTTTCCTGGTTTTAAAGTAAGGAGGTTTTGTCTCGTTATTTTTAAACCGTATCTATGGGCAAGGGTTTCGGAGGGCGATGCTTGATCATCCCAAGCGTTTTGCACGTTGGTTTGATAGAACTTCCGTGGGGGCTTGATGTTTGTTAAATGTATTTTTTCTTTAGTATTGTGGTGACGGGGTTGTATGAGGGCTGTTTTTGTTATTGGATCAATTTCTTTTAATTGTTCTTTATTAAATTTGGGTTTTGATTTACTTTGACGTTGTGTTGTTTTGACAAAAACTTCGGGTGGTAATTCTGGAGGGTCTATTCGTCCTAAGTTTTTCGTGTTGGTCAGGTTTTCTTTGTGTTCTTTGAACTTATCTGTCATATGAGTATAAAGAGCCTTGGTTTTTTCCTTGTGTTCGTTGAGGTAATTATTTGTTATTAGTTTATCCAAATCTATTTCTACTAATGGTCTATTGTTTATGTGTCCGTAAAGTAGTTCAAAAGGGGTTAGTTTTGATACGGAGTGTATCGTGTTGTTGTATGCGATGATCGCATAATTGACTTTGGTACGGGTGTTGGAGGTCTTGAACGATTCTTGTTGGTTTAGGAGTCTCACGTGTTCAATTAGGGTTGAATGGAATCTTTCGATGATTCCGTTTGACTCCGGATGTTGGGAAGGAATATAATGAATGTTGATTTTGTGTAAATCCAATAGTTCCTTTATGAGGCTGCTCTGAAATTCGGCACCGTTGTCCGATACTATAGAATTAGGCATACCATGGTGGGTAAAGAATTTTAGGAGTCCGTTCACCAGTTCCATGCTTGTGGACGAATTTAGGGGATATGCTTGCGCGTAACGGGAAAATGTACAGATTACTGTGAGGAATTTCGTATTTTCTATTGTGAATTTATCGATGTGAAGGGTTTCTAGTGGCCGTGAGGCGGTTGGTGTTACGTTATATTTGATTTTGAGGGGAGATCTCTCATATTTGCTCCTAAGGCATAATTCGCAATTATTAATGAATTTTTGTATTGTTGTCTTTAAATTGGGCCAGTAGAATTCTCGTTTTAACTTCTCGTATGTTTCTTCTATTCCTCTGTGATTAGTGTGACCTTCATGGTAGTTGCGGATTATTTTGGTTTGTTCTTCGTTTGTTTGTATGTCCCTCAGTTTTTTGGTGTATCTCGTGATGTCTATCTCCGTATGGGTGAATTGTTTGGTGACTACTTGCACAAATTTCTCATAGGTATCAGTTTCGAAATAAATACCATATTTGACCTTTGGGTGAATGAATTCTTTAACAAATTTTGTAATTTCGGATTCGAATTGCGATTCGCTGACTGTTACTATCATACGCGTTTTGTTTCCGAATAATTTGATCGTCGTAACGGGTTTAAAAACAGGGTGTCGTACGGTAGTGAGTAATATTTGATGAGTGCATAGGTTCACGGGTTGGTCTCTGATACTTATTGTCGTTACGGTGTTGCCGATAAAATTCGAGTGTACTGTAAGGCCAGACAAAGTTTCTAGGTTATCGGAGTGAGAGTGAGTTTCTCCTCCCTCCTCCGGATCAAAGTTGGCTATCACTGAGTCGGAAGACTCATACTCGTTGTCGATTGCGTTTAGATTTTGCGAGACAGATTTTGGATTCGGCGAGACAGATTTTGTTTGCGGCGGTCGGGACAGCGCGTCAGCGTTCGTGTTTAATGCTCCCTTTTTGTATACTATCTCAAAGTCGTAAGCCTGAAGTTTGGTTTTCCAGGCGAACAGCCTTGAGCTAGGTTCTTTGTGGGAAAATAACCACTGAAGGGGGCGATGGTCTGTGTAGATTGTGAATTTCCTCCCAAAAAGGTATGGTCGGAAATAACCCACAGCGTAGACTATTGCAAGGAGTTCTTTCTCGATGGGCGAGTATTTCTGTTCAGAGTCATTTAGTGTACGACTGGCGTAGGCAATCGGGAGGTCCGCATTATTAGTTATTTGGCTGAGAACAGCCCCTAATGCTACGTTACTCGCGTCCGTTGTGAGGTGGAAAGGTTTGGTGAAGTCAGGATACTGAAGTATCGGATCATTACACAGGAGAGTTTTACACGTTTCGAAGCAGTGTACGTAATCGGGGTCCGTTATGTCTATCGTCGCATCCTTTTTTAAACATTGAGTTAAGGGTTTAGTCAGTCGGGCGAAGTTGTTGATAAATTTTCTGTAGTACCCTAACAGTCCTAGAAAACCCTTGATTTCCTTTGGTGTTTTAGGAATAGGATATTTCTGTATGGCTGATATTTTATCGGGGTTAGGTTTTACTCCCTGTGGGGTTACTACATGTCCTAAATAACTAACTTCGCGTTTGAGGAAGTCTGTTTTGTCGAGTTGTACCTTTAAGTTCGCGTCCCTAAGGCGTTTAAAAACGGCTTCTAAGCGTTGGATGTGCTCTTGCAGGCTAGTACTGAATACTATTATGTCGTCGAGGTAGACACAACAGTACTCGTTAGCAATTCCGCGTAATATGGTGTCAATAGCACGTTGGAAAGTCGAGGGTGCATTACGCAATCCGAATGGGACTCTAGTCCATTCTAGATGGCGTGTGGGCGTGCTGAACGCTGTTTTCTCAATACTGTTCGGATCCATCTCAATCTGGTGAAATGAGGATTTCAAATCGATCGTACTAAAGTATTGGCACCTCCCTAATTTGTCTAGTAATTCTGAGACTTGGGGAAGAGGGTATTTGTCCTCTATCGTTTTTTGGTTAAGCTTCCTGTAATCGACAACAACTCGAAATTTTTGTTTACCGCTATTGTCTGCCTTTTTTGGGACAATCCAAATGGGGGCGTTCCAAGGGCTTTCAGAGTTTCTAACGATGCCTTGTTGAAGTAATTCCTCCATTTGTTTGTCTAGTTCCTCTCTGTATATTTCGGGGAACCTATAGTTTTTCGCGTATACCGGTACATTGTCTGTCGTCCTAATCACATGTTTTACGTTGTTTGTGAAGGTCAGGTAAGTGCCGTCTTGATGAAAGATATCCGCGTATTTTATTACTAACTGGGAGATAGCTGTTTTTTCTTCCTCGTTCATATGGTCCATCCTGAGTTGTCCTAGGTCGAATTTGAATTTGGGACAGTCGAAATTGTTGAAGTTTTGACTCGGATTTTGTGATTCGTGTGATGGTGTTAATTCGTTCGGGGTAATCTGTTCAACTGTTACAGGGAATGTTTGTACGAGTCTCGTGGGTTTTTCTTCTGAATTTAGGACGTGAACATGGGCTTCGAAGTTGTCTACTCGTACTAAGCATTGTGGTATTTCTATAGGACCTATCTTTTGGTAAGGGACGATAGCGTCACCTTCTTTAACATTGTTTATTTTCATTTTGATTTGTTGGACGCACCTACTGTCAATGTTATGGATTTCGTTGGTTTTGAGGTTTAAAAATTGGAGGGGTATGTCAACCTTTGGTGTTCTTAGGACGTTTTCATGCAGCATGATTCCGGCTCGCAGTAGTCTAAGGGTGGAATTCATAGACAAAGCCTGAGTGTGTGTGTTCACTCGCACTCACCTAAATGGAGGGTCACCCTCAACTCACCAGTTCGAATTCATAGTTGAGTGGGGTGGTTCACTCAACAGTTAGGGGCACACTCAGATTACAGGAGCTCAACAGTGCACTCAGGGGACACTCAACGTTTTTTCAACATAAGTTGGCAGCCCTGACAGTATGTTGTAGGGGAAGTTTCCCTGGTTTGAGGGAAAAAAGGACGGGGAAATTCCCTCTCACATTCCACACTGATCAATAACAGTTCTCAAAGGTTACACTTTTCTTTGTGTTTTTGCTTTTTAAGCTATTATCCTTGTTCCTTGGCGAGACAGGACATAGGCCTTTTCAGACAAAAACCAAAGTTATTGGTCCTCCCGCCTGGATCAGAGCAGCCATAAGTTGAAGTGAATCCTTGTTGCTTGTTTGTTGAAGGCTGATAATTTGTGTTTATTATCTATTGATTTGTAGTATTGAATTGTATGATTATGTATGGAGTTGTGACGGAAAAGAAGTTAGAAAATGAGAAAACAATGATTCGCCAGTGAGTTTTGAAGAACAGATATATGTAGTTGAAAATAAGAAGAGTTATAGGTATAATGAGACTGTTGGACGTGAGGTTTTGGAAGAGCTTCAAGCAATCACATTTTCTTGGAATTCTCATTGATTGTACATCCTGATGAATGGAAGGTCAACTCATTCCACAAACCAAGATGAATCTGAAAACCATGCACTACAAACTTGGTATGTAGAGATCGCATAAAATCAAAGAGCGACCAGCACTTTCAGCTGTGGTACCTAGTTATAAATCCTTTCCATTTATTTTAGGCTCCTAAGGGTTCGTAGTTGTTCATGACTGTATCTTTCCCGAATCGGAATAGTTTGCGAAATATTTCGTTGTTGATTGTGTATCATTCGAATGGGATCTGTCACATCAAACATGTACCTAACTACCGTTTAGGAACAGCCTAACTACTCTTATGTGTGCGTACTTTTATGAAGTTTTTGAATAAACTCCGAACTTAAATAAACGATTTATGTTCTACTACATTACCTATTCCTATACCTACGTGAAAATAATAATAAAAGTTATCAGTTGACGCACTTAAGTGACCTCCTGCCGTCACTCAGGATTTTACACCATTGAGTTGAGGGTGATATTCATTTCAACACCATTTTTTGTTTATGAATCCCGTTGAGTGTGCACTTAGGTTGCACACTCAGTGCGCCCTCAGGGTCGCCCTCAAATCACGTCTATGAATCGCACAGAGTGCATGAATTCCCTTATCGATACACTTAGGGGCCCACTCAGACTCAATTCCCGTCTATGAATTCCGCCCTAAGATTGTCTAAGCCCAAGAGGAGGTCAAATCTGCTGTGGAAATCGAAGATGTTAAATTTTAAATTTAGACCTTTGGTTTGGAAGAGTTCGCCACATGGGACCATTGCGTTAGTTTTTGCGGTAGAAATTCCATGTACGGTTTTTACAAGGAAAGTACTTTGGGAAATTTTGTCGGGAAAAAATTTGTTGGCTATTTCGGGGTTTATGAAACTTGCAGAAGCACCAGTATCGATTAGAATTTTTAGGTTTAGTTTAGGCATAATTATGTACGTTAGTAGTTCGTCAGTTGATTTAGTATATAGTGACATTAGGTCGTATGTGGGGGTTCGAGGCTGGTGTGGTCTAAAAAATCTGTGATTTCGTCTATGTTATGTTCATAGATCGGGTCGATGTCCTGGGTCTGTTCATCTTGTAAGATTTGCCAAGTTTCATGGTCCCGATTTTGTTCCTCAGAGTCGGGAATTTGGGGTTCGTCATTTTCGAGGTTATGGAAATTTGGGTTAGATGTCCTCCAAGACATAGGCGTCCATTTTTGAGATTGGGGTTTCGCTGGGGTTCTATGGGAATTAGTTTGAGATGTTTTGGGTTGTTGAGCAGGCCTATTATACGTTTGCGCGTTTTGGTTTGGGGAGGTTTGGTTTTGATATTGATTTGGGGTATATTGAGGTTTCGGTTGATATTGAGGTTTCGGTTGCCAAGGTGGGCCGGGCCTCGACTGGCCGCCTTGGGCAAGGCTTTGCAATAGTTGGTAGGCTTTAGCAACTGGTGTTTGGTATTGGTTTTGAGTGGGTCTGGGCGTGAAGCGCGATGTTTGTGGTTGAAACGAGGGGTTTGGTCTTGGGACGTTCCGGCTCGTTGACGCAGCGGCAGGTTGATAAGCCGGATGAGCGGAGGAATAACCCGGGGAAGGTTTGTTCCTGGGTTTTAGGTTGAAGTCGTTTGTCAACATAGTGAGAGCCATTCCCAAACTGGTTGGGCCTTTGGTCCTTAACCTGATCGCTCCCACGGCCGTGTTTAAGCGCAAAACAACAGCGTCGCCGTCCTCCCAGGCCCGTGTTTAAGCGCAAAACTCCGATACAGCCCCTGGTCCCATGGCCGTGTTTATGCGCGAGCCGCACCATCACGCGATCTGAACTTCTCTGCCATCTATCTGCGAGGCTAATGAACTTATTTTTTAGATAGTGTTTACTTGGGTATCCGAGAGACGTCGCTAACGTCATAATCGGCCTTGTTAGTTCTAGTGTCACTCGGAAGATCGCAGAAAGATCAGAAAGTAAACATCAGAAAGAAATGAGAAAGAGGGATGGGAAACACACTTATTCTCCTTTGCAAAACAATAAATAACTATAGTGCATTCCGTTTATTCATAAGCTGAATCGTAATCTTAATGACTATATTCAGATGTTTAAAATAGAAATATATAAACAAAAAAGACAATGTAACTATCGAAACATTGTTTGGTTATGAGTTATGATGAAACTTAATCCACAAAAAGAAAAAAAAAAAAACGGGAAAAAAACTTGTATTTCAAAGAAAAACATTAAGTGAACACTTTGCTTGTCTAAATGTAACATGAAGTATGACGGGATTGGCGAAAATAGAGGGGTGAACGCAGCGCGAAATCGTCGGGAAAAGGCTGAAAAAGCTTGGGCTGGAGGGTGAGACGGCACCACAGTGTCTTGGGCTGCAGCGGGAGGCGGGCGCGCGATCGCTCGGTAGCTATCAGGTTAAGAGGCCACCCAATGGTTCCGAAATACCATGAGCAAACACTCTTAGGGCGTAATTTTTCATATACTCCGTTAAAATCGGAGCAGCGCTGCCCATATTCAGTTTGATGTAGGCAACCTGCGCATTTAATAGATGGCAAAGACGGTCGTGGAAATTGAAACAATCCTCTTGTGGGAGTTGTTTCAATTCACTCATTTCTTGTAATAGAGTGTATGTATCCCTTTTGTCGCTATAAGTTTGAAGTAGCGCTCCCCTTAGTTCCTGATAGTTATCTATAGAATTTATGAATATTTTTTCCGTTACTTTGGGACCTAACTTTGAAGTGAATGTCCCCATGATTACTTCATTTTGAAAGTTATCTGGGTCGTTGTGGTCGTGGAATTTCTCAAATATTTTATCACATTGTTTTATAAATTTGGGTAAAACGAGGGGTTCCCCGTTAAATTCCGGGATTAACCTATCATATTCTTTTCGGAATATTTGGGGTATTTGTTGGTTTGGACCTAGTTGTGGGTTTACTTGTGGGAAATTGTGTTGGATTTATTTCGGGTATTTCGGGTATGGGGTTCAGTGCCTGACGAATCAGGGCGGCCCCATTTATTGGTGGTGGTCCGAGTGGAAGGGGAATATTAGCGACGTTATTAGAATCCATGGTTCTGTGGAGTCGTTGTGAGCTCCAATCCCAAAAGCTAGTTTGGGGTTTCGGTTCTTTGACTTTGGGAATTTTGGTGTGGAATTCAGTTATCAGTTAGTTAAACAGTAGACATGCACATACAATACAAGGAAATAAAATGAAATTTATGAATTAATCAATTAATTAGAGTAAAAGATTAGTCAAAATAAAAGATGAAATAGCACAAACAATGAAATTGGTTGAATTAATGAAATGAAATCGAATGTAGTTGAAGCGGGAACTTAAATTACGATCTTGTGAAGGTCGTGAGAGGTGAAGGTCGTCAGAGTTTCTCCGCGGGTGCCCCGGATTCTCCCTCCGATAAGACGGGAGATAACGTCAGGCTCTCGCGGGGCGAACAGGATGTGAGTTGGCTGAGATAAAGATTGTCAGCCAAGGTTCCGTCGAGTGAACGACAAAAGTTATTTGTGTCCAAGTTAAAATCGCACCAGGTGTGGGCGAGTTTGAATTGCACTAGGTGTGTGCGAATTCGAATTGCACTGGGTGCGTGCGAGAAATAATACGATGAGCACTGGTTGCGTGCGAAATTAATGATGAGCACTGGGTGTGTGCGAAATTAATGATGAGCACTGGGTGTGTGCGAAATTAATGATGAGCACTGGGTGTGTGCGAAAATAATGATGAGCACTGGGTGTGTGCGAAAATAATGATGAGCACTGGGTGTGTGCGAAAATAATGATGAGCACTGGGTGTGTGCGAAAATAATGATGAGCACTGGGTGTGTGCGAAATTAATGATGAGCACTGGGTGTGTGCGAAAATGATGATGAGCACTGGGTGTGTGCGAAAATAATGACTGAAGAAGTGGTAGGTCTCGTATTGGTTGTTTACTTACAGATGTTGGAGTGTCATGCTGTAAGGAGTCTTGCCCGTTGGTAATCCCAATAGAGTTCCGTCGTATTCGTCGAAGAAACACTACCGATCCGAACCGGAGTTGTAAAATGTAGGTTCCGATAGAGTTTACGTCGTATGCGTCGAAGAAAACACTACCGATCCGGAGACTGCGCCAAAAATAGAATAACTCACGTTGTTAGAGTTTTTAAAAACTGATTTATTGGAATATAACACAATACGGACTTGATACGGACTTGGTGTTAGAAATAAACAAGATGAAGATGGCTCGGACGGCGGAACAAGACTAAAGTCGGAGCCGCCTACGGGCTGTTTATATAGGATAGTAATGCGTGATCAGCAGTTTGCTGTTACAATACGCCTAGTGTCGCCTAGTGTGTACGTAACTTATATATATATATATATATATATATATATATATATATATATATCCTCGGCCTTGATATTTTTGCAAGCATGACTAGGTATACCTTGCCTTCTAGACCGCAACGTCATGCAGGTTATTGCCTAACCTTTAACACTTTCTGCAGTAGCCCTCTACACACTTGAGCGCTCACAAGGACAGTTGGGTTAAACATTCGGTGTACGATGTATGTGATCCCAAATTTTGGTGGTGACTAATCTCTGATTTCCCCCCGGACTCATGAAATTCTATTCATCTGCCAATGAAGAACATCACCATAATGCCGTGTGTTCAAGCCTTCGAAGTGGCTATTTTTCATATCACAAAACCAAAATCACTGCATAATATGACAATTAAAAAATCAATGACTTGATCAGACAAATTTGTTTTGTATTACAGCTAATATCAATATTACATATCAGATTGGTTGTGCATTTATCTCTTGACTCATTTCCCATGAGTGCGGCACCTGTAATCGCATCTTCTGTCACTAATCCTCATTTGAAGAGTAAGTAGCCAACTTACTCTTCAAATGAGGATTAAAGAATTTTAAAAAAATATTATTTATTTATTTATTTTTTTTAATTTTACTTAATTTATTTATTTATTATTATTATATTTTTTTTTGGATGGGGGTGCACTGCGCCTACGCTAAAGATCGTAGCTGCGCAGTAGTTGCCTCTGCCGTGAATTCTCGCAAGACCGCAGGATCGCATTTTTTGCAGGACCGCGTGACGAGCAAACTTAGTTGAACCACTTACTCAGGTTGACCCACTTATCCAGGTCAAATCACTTAACCAGGTCTAACCTCTTATCCAGGTCGAACCACTTATTCAGGTCAAACCACGTATTAGGTCGAACCACTTATCCAGGTCAAATCACTTATTAGGTTGAACCACTTATCAAGTCGAACCACTTATCCAGGGTTGAACTACTTATCCAGATTGAACCACTTTTCCCGGTCGAACCACTTACCCAGGTCAAACCACTTATCCAGGTCAAATCACTTATTAGGTCGAACCACTTATCCAGGTCGAAACACTTACCTCCGTTGAACCACTTATCCAGGTCGAAACACTTACCTCCGTTGAACCAATTATCAAGTCGAACCACTTACCCAGGTCAAACCACTTACCCAGGTCAAACCACTTATCCAGGTCGAACCACTTACCCAGGTCAAACCACTTATCCAGGTCAAATCACTTATTAGGTCGAACCACTTATCCAGGTCGAAACACTTACCTCCGTTGAACCACTTATCCAGGTCGAAACACTTACCTCCGTTGAACCAATTATCAAGTCGAACCACTTACCCAGGTTGAACTACTTATCCAGGTTGAACCACTTATCCAGGTCGAACCACTTATCCAGGTCAAACCACTTATCCAGGTCAAACCACTTATTTAGGTCGAATCACTTATCCAGATCGAACCACTTACCTAGGTTGAAACCACTTACCAAGTCGAACCACTTACCCAGGTCGAACTACTTATCCAGTCGATCCACTTATCCAGGTTGAAACATGTATCCAGGTCGATCCAAGTATCCAGTCGAACCATTTACCTTGGTTAAACCACTTAACTAGGTCGAACCACTTATCCAGGTTGAACAACTTTTCCCTGTCGAACAACTTTTTCGGATTGAACCACTTATCCAAGTCAAACCACTTATCCAGGTCAAACCACTTATCCAGGTCGAACCATTTACCTTGGTTAAACCACTTACCAAGTCGAACCACTTACCCAGGTCGAACTACTTATCCAGTCGATCCACTTATCCAGGTTGAAACATGTATCCAGGTCGATCCAAGTATCCAGTCGAACCATTTACCTTGGTTAAACCACTTAACTAGGTCGAACCACTTATCCAGGTTGAACAACTTTTCCCGGTCGAACCACTTTTTCGGGTTGAACCACTTATCCAGGTCAAACCACTTATTTAGGTCGAATCACTTATCCAGTCGAACCATTTACCTTGGTTAAACCACTTACCAAGTCGAACCACTTACCCAGGTCGAACTACTTATCCAGTCGATCCACTTATCCAGGTTGAAACATGTATCCAGGTCGATCCAAGTATCCAGTCGAACCATTTACCTTGGTTAAACCACTAATCAAGGTCGAACCACTTACCCAGGTTGAACTACTTATCCAGGTCGATCCACTTATCCAGGGTGCATGGGGGCGAAGTTTCGGTTTAATCTTGGTTATATTGATCGATTTAGAGCCAATGTACGTCAATCTGTATCCCATCTCACCCTTCTTTGCCATCCCCTGGAGGATTATTTCATTTTCAGGCATTTAAAATTAATTGCAGAAATAATTAATGATTCAATGCCAATGTATTTGTGTAACTTAGTTAATAGAGCCTCTTCTTTTAGATCCCACTCACTCTCTGCCATCAGGCATACCAGTCGAACTATGTCCAAGTCCTTTGGTGTGGCAGGAGCAAGGATCTGGAATTCTCTTCCCTTGTCTGCGCGTGCGTCCCCCTCCATTGGTCGGTTCTTGAAGGCTACTTTTCAGTACCTTGACATCCGATAGTAGCCAGCATTTGGTGCACGCCCCTTCGTTGTCCTTTCCCCCTTCTCCTTCTTGTGATGCAGAATATTTTTAAACTTTTCTTTATCTTTTAAATTATCATTTCCTTTATTTACCTAAATGCTTATAATTTGTACTTGATGTTTTAGCGAATTTTTGAAGAAAATTAAGCTATTGCTCTCGCCTCAAAATTTTTAGCACGTGAATTTGTGAAAACATTTTATGCAGAAATCCGTTTCAGGCTATTCTGAATCATATTCTGAAGTTTAACGCATTTTTTTATGTATGTATGTATGTATGTATATATGTATGTATCTATGTATGTATATATGTATGTATGTGTCATTCCAGACGATAACTGTCCGTAGAATTGTGCTAGAAACTTCAAACAAATTTTAAAATGTTAAGGACACAAAACGAAAGTTCAAGTTCGTTGGCCAGCATGATCGGATTCTTCGGGTTGAAATTTTCAAAAATGTAGTCAAAAAATTCAAAATAGCTTGTTTTTTGCGATTTGTTGTGCGAAATAATTTTTTCAGCATACTAACATGTGGTATATTCGGAATCAGCGTAAAATTTCCTATAAGAATATGTATCAAGTTTTCAAAAATTTCAAAGGTGAAAAATCAGTCAAAAATCAAAATAATGCCATTCGATAGTTGTAAAAATCGGTAATATTTGCATGAAACATTGTCCAAATTCAGATTGAAATGTCGAAGATTTCTTCAAAAATTCGCTCATGCTGCATGACTGGACTTTTTTCTTTTCTACCGCCATCTCATGTCTAATTTTGTCTTTTGTCTTTGTTGTTCATGTGTGCTTATATAAATATATTGTTTCCTGCACAATAAATTATTTGAATTGAATTTTGAATTGAATGTTATACCTACACAGACGAGACGTTCCAAACCCGACGCGAGCACCTCCCACTTCAACATGTTCCTCCCTACAAAGCAACCGCTCAGCGTTGCAACCTTATTGCCAACCAATATCCGTAACTGCAGAGAGTTATTGTCAAATGTACAAACAAATAGTGAATCGAACTTGAACGCCAGTATTTTGAAGTTATTTTTCATATCTTTCAGATTGACGTAAGACATTAGGATCATGATTTTAAAAGTTTCATTGAAGCAGCATGAACTTCCGAGTTAATTCTAATTCATATTCATTTATGACCTTAACTCATAACTTTTTCAGCATGTACCTTATAAGTTCAAATTTAAATACATTCATGAAGCTAATCTGCCAGGTGATGTTCAAATTTCCAGGGTGACAAACTCGTTTTAATAAATATTTTAATCTTAAAATAAAATGAATAATAAAACAATGCGGAATTTGCATGGTTATTTTTTATTTGCTTAATAGACAGATCTTAACGAGAGCTTTCCAAAAAGTAGCTGTACGGTGCGTATCAGACCAGTAATACGGCTCTTGTAATTCATTTGCACGATGACGTCACGGCCCTCACCTAAACCTTCAGCTCTCTTGCATTACTACTTGCGTGATCTTATCACCCGTTTATAGGCCAGACTAAACAGTATTCTGACTGCAAATTAGTAGTAAAGGGTTTTCAAGTGTGCTGAATCTGAATCTGGGGTCAAAAGTGTGAAATTCCAACACATGAAAGTTCACCATTAAATTATAAAACAAAATTTTTTTAACGAATTTTTTGCCATTTCTTGAGTTCATAAACTTTGAAATAAGAGCGACTTTTTACGTTAACATTTTTAACTTTATTTATTGCTATCTTGCTAATTTATTGCTATCTTCGACCTTTTGATTCATTGTATCTGAACACATTTCAAATGGAGTAGGGAAAATAAAATTGATGCAAAATGACAAATTAATAGAACAATAAAGCTTTTATTTTATTATGTATGAGGAACAATAAATTACCACCACTCATTTTCCATGTGACTTAGAGACTGACTTAGAAGAGAGAGTGACTTAGAAAAGAGTCAAGTAAAATCACAGTAAACGAGTAATAAAACTCAAGAAATTTTCCTGAACATAAAAAATTCATTGTATGGCGAGTTAACTCTGTCCGAACCATGCCAAGATTCTATGTGCCGGCGAAGATTGAATTTCCTCTTCGTTTGGTAGGTATGTGCAATGGTAGGTAACAAAATAGCATGTTGAAACGGAGGAACATACATGCCGAGGAATACATAATAAAA
Organism: Adelphocoris suturalis; assembly: GCA_030762985.1. Taxonomy (NCBI): domain Eukaryota; kingdom Metazoa; phylum Arthropoda; class Insecta; order Hemiptera; family Miridae; genus Adelphocoris; species Adelphocoris suturalis. Next base: position 138,336,876 of record CM061042.1, read on the forward strand.
GTAATTTAAACTACATTTATAACATATAATTAAAAGTACATAATAAACTAAACACGCATGTCAAAGTACTGTAATCTAAATAAATAATAGAACCTAAACAGATAAGTGATAAGACGGGTCAGCTGTTCGGTTGTTACCCAGCGGGGAACAAACGGAGGGGAAAAGGCAGTAGGGTGGGAGGTGCTCGCGTCGGGTTTGGAACGTCTCGTCCTACACAGTATGGGTGATATTCTCGAGACTTGGACACTAGCGCATCCTTACATCGAGGCAAGGCGAAATCAAGTTATTTCACCTTGTTGTCATGGTGACGAGTAAACATATGCGAAAATGCGCCATTTGTAGGCACAGCTGGACAACAGCATAATGTCTCACCTAGTTCCGAGTCAATATTTTCATTATTTGTAATATGCAAGGTGATAAATTGTATGCAAACTACATCAAGTTATTATCAGGTGTTGACCTCAAACGCTATGAACGCAAGATTTAATCTGTGGGGTAGAGATTCATGTGAAATGTGTGTTGGGCAGTTGACATACAAGTGTTCTAGATGATCCAGACATCAGCCGCAAAGATGTTGTGGATTACCTATCTAGTTTTAGAACTGTTCTTTGAATCAATTTAAACCAAAAATCTTTTGAGTACTGTGAAAGTGGTCTTGTGAAGGGATGTGTTATGAGAGCTCTGTTAGGCGGGAATAGTAAGTTGTATCACATGTGGAAAGATAAGTACCTAGACTGACCTAGAGGTAAGGTATACCTACATACTTTCCGTATATTATTACTTGTTCATGTCACTACTTCATTGATCAAAACGAAAGTACGTACCTACCTAATTACCTTTTTTGTCCATACAATTTGCGTAATTGCAAAACTCGCGCAATAACTGCACTGCCAATGCCGTCTTTATGAAATCTTACCTTCAGAGGAATGCATTTCAAGGTTTTTTCCTTGCAGCTGGTTTTTAATTCATGTTGCATATTTCCTGATTCGATATTTGACAAACTTGCTAATCAGCGGTTGTATTCGTCGGCAAAGCAACGACCCACCTACTTTGTTTAGGCACTTTAAACCAACAGCAAATCTGGTAGGAAGTACGTACCTGCCAAGTTCGTTTCTTGGTGTGGCAACAACCTGCCTTGTTTACTTTGACAAACTATCAAATCTCTCCTGTTATTCATTCAATATAACAAGTAAAGCTTCCTCAGTTAAGCATAGTACTACGAACTTATAATAAAACGCTGATGAAGCTACCTGAGCAATGGCTAGGTACCTACACAGCAATACAGACACCTGAGGAATTTTCAATCATCTTTTCTTTACTATTTTTCAGGTTAATTATTCTCAAAGCCTAAACGAATGAAGTTCTTTAGTTTTCTGACACTGATTAACTACTATAGTTAGAAGGCTTCTAGTCCAAATAAAAACTCTTCACGTTAGATTGGTATTGTTGGCAGCAATCTACAATCATGCGCTGGCAGGCATGATTATTATAACATTTAGTCGAATTGAAACTTTGTATATCTACGATACTATACTTTTTCAAAACAAAACTGTTGAAAAATGGCCTTATAACCACGAATTATGTTGACGTGAGACGGCAAACTTCTTGTAAGAAATAGGTTGGTTGAGTACAGGGCGGTATCATGGCCGACTTTGGCTGAAACGCGAACCTACTCCAGGCGTGACGTCACGAGAATATGGGCCATAATTGAAATCAATTCAATTTGCAGCAGGATAAAAATAATCAGTGGAGTGATCTAATCAACAGATGATGCGGATTGTGGAGTTTATGAGTTCGATGCCACTAACTCCAAGTGGTTTTAATGGGTACTGGAAGATAACTGCGTATCCGCAAACACGGTCGGTTCAGTTCCATCATGCAAACTGGCGTTCTTCAGTAAGAAACGGCCCAGGAAATGGATAAAAACGACCCACCGAGGGGATGCGTTCGTAATTAGGAGCTGTACGTCAAGTGCGTTCCTGGGTCGCGGAATGCGCACTAACTAGGAGCCCACTGAGCCGAGAAGGGCTTCAGTTTGATGGGAAGTAAGCGAACCTGTGTTTTTTTCCATACCGTTCTGATAACCATGAAGATAGTTGGAGCGAGTAACGAACAGAGATGAACGAGTGAGGTTCTGAATCTCATGAACAATGTAACATCGTCGCTTTCCACATCATTCGCATCTGCCTTGGTTGGCTTAATTGTTGAAACCTACCGAAACAGAAATTACGAAAAAGATCGTTCTGAGCAGCTACGCAAAGATCCATGCATGCATGGAGAGAGAGAGAGAGAGAGAGAGAGAGAGAGAGAGAGAGAGAGAGAGAGAGAGAGAGAGAGAGAGAGAGAGAGAGAGAGAGAGATTTGATTGATTGATTTCTTTATTTAGCAACCAGGAAGGATTAGGGCCATAAGGCGCTCTCTTCCATCCTCCCTGGATAAAAATATACATTGATTTCCTCTTACAATCGTTAACATTAATTATACAACATAATAATCGAATTAAAAAAAAGAATAGATTTGAAAAAAAGTAAAATTTCATCTTTACGATATAGATTAACTCAACGATTATGATCGTTGATTACCTAGTTTAGTAATTAATATTTTTAAAATTAATTATTGAAAATTTCCACAAAAATCTATAGACTATACATTGGTTTAATTATTTTATTTCAGACATATGTGTGCTGTTTAATATTTCTCTAACAAGATCTTCTCAAGTGTGTCTCGAAATGTTCCTGTTTTTTGTTCAAGTTTGAACAAATCAATCAACTCATTATGAACTAGGGTACCTTGTACAATGAAGGATCTATTGTAGATGGCAGTTCGGTGGATAGGAATTTGCATGAGTTTTTCCTTGTTCCTAGTATCTATAGAATGTAACTGAGCCATAAATACAAACCTATTATACAGGTACTTCGGTCTTTGAAATTTCAATACTTTGAATACCATCGTCGCAATTTGTAGCTTCTTTCGCTCGACTCTCTTTAGCCAACCTAGAGCTTTGTAATGAGGAGTTACATGATCATCTAGCTTTAACTTAAGGACAAATCTGACTATTGCATTCTGCGCCTTTTGTAGTCTTGTTACATTTACTGCGTTGGATTGGGCGATTTGTTTTCTAACATGCAGGGGGAAATCGCTTGCTATTCTTCTTAATTGATATATGTTTTTGAAAACAGAATTGCACATCGAGTCAACTTGAGCATCCCATGACATGTTATTTTGAATTAAAATCCCTAGGTTCTTAATATTATCGACGTATTCTAGGGGTGTTGAGCCATACATAACTTTTGGGATAGTCGAGAGAGAGAGAGAGAGAGAGAGAGAGAGAGAGAGAGAGAGAGAGAGAGAGAGAGAGAGAGAGAGAGAGAGAGAGAGAGAGAAAGAGAGAGCGAGAGAGAGAGAAGGGGGAGTTATTGACATAATAACAACAGATGATACATAATAAGAGGATAAAAGAAACAGTATACTATCTTATGAATACAATTGAAGAAAAAAATCATGACTTCTGTCAATCACTCCCCAGTCTGTGTTGCTGGGGAGGAGAGGTGCTGGCTAAAGTACTATTCCAGATTGCTGATTTGTTATATTGTTTTGAAGTATTTTTAAACTTAATATTCTTTGGGATAAGAAGTAAAAGTAATAAACTGTTGCTTCAATTATCATAATGGCTGCCTATACAATTTTCTATATTATTTGGGCCATATTCTATTAAATAATTATATTGATGTGGTTAAGGCGAGTTTTCACCTTTTGGCTGCATAGCTAAATGAAGTACATGAAGTACTGTAGGTGTTTTTCTCGTTAGGAATGACGATAGACAGCCAGTTTTTTGATTGGTTTTATTGCAACGTTTCTGCCTCCAACGTTGGTGAAGCCCTAGTCATGCTAGACAACATAAAAGTAGAGTAGGTATTAGAAACTATCTATTATGGTGAAAATTTTAAACAAACGGCCTTATTTATAGTGGGTACATAGTTTTTTTCCTTACCTTAATAAACCTTAAGCTGCAGAGAGTTGTGAGGAAAAGTTCAAGGTTTAAGGTAAGGAAAAAAAACTATGTACCCACAATAAATAAGGCCGTTTGTTTAAAATTTTCACCATAATAGATAGTTTCTAATACCTACTCTACTTTTATGTTGTCTAGCATAGCTAGGGCCTCACCAACGTTGGAGGCAGAAACGTTGCAATAAAACAAATAAAAAAACTGGCTGTCTATCATCATTTCTGACAAGAAAAACACCTACACTACTTAAAAAATTATATATTTCTTTGTATTGCTCCCTACTATAAATTTGGGGGGCCGGGCCGCGCGCCGCATTTGCGGGGGAAAATTACGAAAGAAAGACCAATACAAAGGTTAAACCAACAACAAAAGACGGCACGGGGAAAAGCCAGGCGATTTTGTCCGGTGTGTGTGTGTCCATGCCAACTGCATGATAGTTTTGCTAAGTTATTCTGGAGTGTTATCCTAGAGAAAAGTCAAGTTGCCGTCTCGTAATTACGATTCCGAAAAAGCTGATCACAAGTAAAGCTGACTCTTCTCGTTCCGAAAGGCGTTTCTACGTTACGAAAACCTCTTCTCGTTTCGGAAAGGCCATTTTCGTTTACGAGAAGTACAACAACTTTATATTACTTGACATCATCCTAACTAGTAAGAGAGGATGCTGTCAACAATAGCGCAATTGCAGCTGTGCGAATTCATTTCGTCAGCCACCAAGTGGGAATTTAGTGGATGAGAGCGCAAATACAATCAACCCGATCATGTCTGTTTACCTAACCATCTCACCGGAGGGATCGCTTTGCAACAGCCGAGAATGCGCAAACAGGGTTCAGGAACGGGAGCTCGGGTCCCGGCCTTTGTTGCTGAGTTCTGAGCGTGTTTGCTCGTGAGAGAGGGATAATTATTATCTATCTGTTGGAGTAATTAGGCTCCGGAGGGTCGCTGGCGTTGGGGCAGTCAAGAACAGGAGTCTGGGGTTTCGCCAAGCGCTGTCAGACCAGCTACGCTTCGGGGAGGCTACTCGGGGTTTCATTATAACTGTTATGGCGCAGGTTATCTCCCCCCGATTCCCTGTTGCTGACCTACACAATAACTGAAACGGAGCTTATACTGTCAGTACTACACCCTAGCATGCCTGACAAGAATGTAGAAAATCGGTACTTATGTATTATACCGACCACACCCAATAAGGAACACTGAAATAGATATTTTATAGAAACGAACATTATATCATGAAAAACAACTCTTTAATTACAGAATTACAAAGATTATCAATTGATAACTCTCGTTCACACCACGCCACAGATGTCAGTTCGTGAACCCAGCAGTAGAGAAAACGAACTGCAGTAACAAATGGTATTTTACTGTTAGAGAACCAGGTGTCAACTCGTAAACCAATTTTTTTCATTCACGGTCTAGTGGTACATTTCCAAAAAGGAGCATTATCAAAAGAATACAGGGTCATGTCATGCTCATTCAGGCATATTTTTGATTTAGGCAACAAGTCATGATCTTGTAAAAAACGCTCACTCCTCCTTGACATTGCTGCATTCTGGGCATCACAGGTAACCCATTAACAATTTATAATCGTAGTAAGTTTGTAATTGTTTAATTAATATAAACCCGTTATCAATTGATAATCATTGTAATTCTGTAATTAACGAGTTGTTTTTCATTATATAATGTTCGTTTCTATAAAATATCTATTTCAGTGTTCCTTATTGGGTGTGGTCGGTATAATACATAAGTACCAGAAAATCTAAGTTCCAATCATGCAGCATGATCGTATGAGCAAAATTTCTTAAATTACCTATCGTAAGATAATATGTTTAATTGCATCAAAATTTGAGCAACTTGAGTATGAATAAATTGTTAAAAACCAATTTAAAGGTGAACAAATCGTACTCAATAAAATTCGGCAATTCAAAAAAGATTTTCGATTTCTAGCTTTTATTTTTTGCAGTTTTTATAGATTTTTCAACAAATATTAATGAAATTTAAGTAGGTACGTTTTTCGGCATAATTTTGTGCAAACATTTTTTAATGTCCTATTTAATCGTTGATAAATTTTTTTTAGACGAAACTCTGGTAAAAATTACAAATTTCACGATTTTTGGCCGTTTATAGCCATTTTTAGCGATTTTTCAAATTTTGACCAGTTTAGTTTGTTCACAAAGTATTGGCCATCGAACTCATCATTTCATTTAGAAAGCTTGATTTTTTGGCGCATGAACGGGATTTGTATCTCAACCTAAGGAGAGTTGTTGTCTGGAATGGCATGTATATACCTATATATATATATATATATATATATATATATATATATATATATATATATATATATGTACTTCATTTAGAGATAAAACAAGTAAAACAAGATTGTCAAAGACGGCCAAAGAAGTACGTCAGACGTTTCGCGAGGATGCTTTATCAGTGACTCAAACACACACACACACACGCGCGCGCGCGTAAAGGAATAGATGAGTTCGTTGGCCATGTTTTAGTTGTTTGTTTTGAGCACATTCAATTGGAAAATTTCAAAAAATGTGCTAAAAAATCACTAAAAAAATACTAAAAACGACTAAAAATTGTTAAATTTAAATTTCTATCAGAATTTTAGCCAAAAGAAGTTAATTGATGAACTAAAACATTTAAAATTTTATTTACTAGGTAAATTGCGTTGAAGAATGTACTAAAATGTCATTAGTATTTGCTGAAAAATCTATTTGAAAAACTGAAAAATTGCTAAACATCCAAGATCTGTTTTGAATCGTAGAATGTGATTTAGAACGAGTTTATTCGCCATAAAATTAGTGGTTAACAATTTCTTAGCACTCAATCTTGAAACAAACTTACATAAAATAATAGGGTAATATACAAAAATTCGCTCATACGATCATGCTATATGAGTGGAACTTTAAAATATCATTGTTTATTTCTATTGCAACCGTGAACCAACAAATTTTGAAGGAGGGGAATTAGAAAAGTTTATCATTGAAAATAATAATCCAAAAATCAAACAGCGAACGTAAAGGAATGAAATTGAAATAATAGGAACCATGTACCTTCTTAGGTATATAGGGTAGGTATAGGGAATAGTTATTTATTTAACGTAGAAATTAATTATAATGTTTATTAGTAAATTTATACTGTTTTAACCACTCTGCAATCAGTACAAGGAATTTATTAGTCCTACTTGGGCGTGTAATATTTTGAAACGCTCGTGAAAGCGACACCTTTAGTTGAATCGATCATCCCCGCTTTCGTTTCGACGAAACACCATCAAACTGCGAACGTTTTGTTACGTTGTTAATCAATCCCGTCAACAATACAATACTACGAGCATTTCTCATTTCAGAGTTTCCACGTAAATATTTCGACGTTTTCGTTTATCTTTCTTTTGTTAATAGGGGGGAGCCAGTTTTAGGAAAACAATAGGATTGAGTGAAAAGTTTATTATATATATAACGACTGTTCGGTGCTACTGATTAGTAATGCTCTCTCCAAAATCAGCTTGCTTTGCAGCACTGTTTAAACTAAACCTCTTTCAGGTATGACAATCCATGTAACCAGCATGGACAACACTGCTGTGGAAAATAAAGGGATCACCATTGAAAATAACACGCCCCTTCGGGCCTCGCAAGGGGCTCCGCCCCTTGACCCTGCCAGGGGGGCTTCGCCCCTTGGACCCCCGGTAACTTTCCGCTTCGAAACTTCGGCTAAAATGCTAAAACATGGAACATGATTTCTTCCCGCTAATTCGTAAATGTAAATAAATTTAAAACTACGACATAAATGTTTTACTAATCGAAATTAGAACAGAGTACTAAGTGGGTAATTTTCTGTTATGGTAAGCGTCTACAATTACTATAACCAAGATTAACTTCTCAACCAAGTGACAACAATACAAGTGGCATTGTTTACTATATCTATTTATAACATACATAAACATAAAACTACGACATGAATAGAAGAACAAGTACGAAAGAAATGCGTGATAAATCGAGAGCTTTCCAACGAGTGGAGAACGATTTTTGTCCGGTGAAAAATAAAGAAGTTTCATTTCCCCAGCAACGGCTTGGTTGTACGTGAAAAAAGAAAAAATCTATGTCGGTTTTTACCGGGAATGTTGTTTACAGCTCTTTTAAATCAGGGGTATATCTCATCTTCGTCCATATTTACAGCGGTTTCGGCAGTATATTTATAATTTACGTATAAATTGAGGGCTTTTCAATGAGTGGCGAACGATTTTCGTGGGATGAAAACTAACGGCGATACATTTCCCTAGAAACGGGTCGGTTGTAAGTATAAGGAATTTAGGTGCCCCCCCCCCCCCCCCCCCCCACAGGTGCAATGGGGGCCTAAATCCTCATAAATCAGGTAGAGGAGGTAACAGGCATCCCGTCAGAGAGATACCACCCCTACTAATAGCTTTTAATGAGCCATGTTCGGGGAAGGTTGATTTTCCTGTCACCAGGAATTCCATCCAACGCCAAACCAGCTGCCGAAAATGATCGAGCACAGCGCGTGGTTCCCATTGATTCCTCAACGGGACGCCGACAGCGCTATCTCTGGTGCTCTGACGGGAGCTTGATGGGCCACTCAGGAGGTAACTCTGTTACACTCCTCCCCTTAAAGACATACTTGATTGAAGATCAAGTATGGTAATTGGGTGGAATAGTGAATAGTTGAGAACCGATGCTCATTCGTTCATAAATAGCTGCATTGGCGTTTTGGATGGGGAAATAGAAATTAAAACTGGATTGTCAATGAAGCTTCATAAGAAGTTTCTTCATTGAGCAATCGGGACAAAACGGATGCTCAACGATGGAGACTTATACCTTAGGAAATTAAAATATATATAGAAATTGAATGAATGAAAATCAATAAATGACGACTGGCTTATTAGGCACAGACACTGGCTGACTAGGCACAGTAAAATTAAATTGCCCAACTATGGGGACTTAAATGGTGAACTGGCTGACTAGGCACAGATTTCTAGCTGACTAGGCACAGAAAAAATATAATATTAAATGAAATTTAAATAATATAAAATATAAATGGGGAATAAAAGAGAGAAATTATAAGTCAAAGACCAATGAAATTATTTATATACCAAAGGGTGATAATGGGAATTCCTTCTGGAACCCCGGGCCATGTTTCTTCTGAAACATTAACGCCCCATAAAATAGTGGATTGGACTACTAGGCGTCAGCCGTGCATAATCCAAACCACGCTCTGCTACCGTATAAGGAATTTAGGTGCCCCCCCCCCCCCCCCCAGAGGTGCAATGGGGGCCTAAATCCTCATAAATCAGGTAGAGGAGGTAACAGGCATCCCGTCAGAGAGATACCACCCCTACTAATAGCTTTTAATGAGCCATGTTCGGGGAAGGTTGATTTTCCTGTCACCAGGAATTCCAACGCCAAACCAGCTGCCGAAAATGATCGAGCACAGCGCGTGGTTCCCATTGATTCCTCAACGGGACGCCGACAGCGCTATCTCTGGTGCTCTGACGGGAGCTTGATGGGCCTCTCAGGAGGTAACTCTGTTACATAAGTGAAATAATTACAAAATCCGGCGCTACTTTCGATCCACGGTTTCGTCACGTTTTTGCCCATTTAGGTGATGGATAAAGCATGTTCCTTGCTGAAACTCAGTTTTGGATTCGTGGTGGCCAGATAGTGACCCGCTTACTAGAACAAATTCTCACTTGTCGGTAAATAGACATCTACGAAAAGTGTTTACGACATATCCCAGCTCAATAGAATGGTCCAGTCTGAAGTAAACCAAGAACAAATTTTGTATAAAAATATCGATTTTCGCGTTTTCAAACTAATGGTTGCCCAATTGGTCTCTTTCAAGGGTTTACGAAAATTGTATAAAACATTGAAAAGCTGAGAGCAAGCTGAACAATTTTTTTAACAATTCTTCAAAAATGGTCCATTATTTAAGGGTTTACAGCCAAAAACTCACAGAAAAAAGTGAGTGATTTTTTTTAAAATTGCGTTCAAAATTAAGGGACCACTGTGCGTTTTGCTTGTTATTTGGGTTCTATGGGTTGACCTGAGCTGAAGGCATGAAAGTTGGTTGCTAGGAATGCATCCGTCACAAAAAACATTTAAAAAAAAGGTCTACTCTCAGACAATCAAAGTTTGAGCGGACTGTTTGAAATGAGATATCATACCACATCTTGCTTTAAAAATTATCCGCACCATGTCATTGACTGAAGGCAATAACAGGATCGTGCGGATATTTTAAAGCAAGAAATGGTATAATCTCATTTCAGACTATCCGCTTAAACTTTGGTCGCCTGAAAATAGTCCTTTTCTTTTTGTGACAGTTGTACTCCTACAAACCAACTTTTTACTGCTCCAATTCAGCTCAACCATCAGAACCCCAACAAACAAACAAAAAAAAACCACAGTGATCCCTCAATTTCGGACACATTTTTTTAATAAAATAGCTTACTTTTTCAGTGAATTTCTTGCTGTAAACTCTAAAATAATGAACCATTTTTGAAGAATGTATTTATTGCTTCCGAGACTGCAAGGCAGCAGAAGCTTTGTTTTCACTTTCGAAATGAAAAAAAATTTTTTGCTCCAAAATCAAAATTTCCACTCGCATTTTGCGTTTCAGAGCCTCCTGAACAAATTTGGTTCCGTGTCTGTCTGTCTGTCCGTCCACATTTCCTTGTAACAGCCATAACTTACAAAATTTTGATCCGAATTTAACCAAATTTTCAGGGATTGTGCGGGTTAAGCTCTAGATGGTCCCCTATCAACTTAATCATGATCGAATTAACGGTAGCTTCTGCGCAGGCGCTAATGTGAATACCTTGTGACGGTCATAACTCGGTCAATGTTGAACAGATTTCAGACAGATTTTCAGGGACGATGTGGATAAGGTCCCTTGAGGTCCCATAAGACAATCATCATAATTGCATTAGCGGTACGCTCTGCGCATGCGTGAACGAAATATTCTTGTTACGGTCCTTGCAACAGCCGTAATTTACACAATTTTGATGCAATTTCCTTATAATTTTTAGGGATCGTGCGGGTATAGCTCTACATGGTCCCCTATCAGTTCCGTCATGATCGAATCAACGGTAGCCTCTGCGCAGGCGCAAACTAAATTTTCTTGTTTCGGTCATAACTCAGGCAATTGTGAACGGATTTCGGTCAGATTAATTTCATTTATTATAATGTACCATTCAGCTTCCAATTTCCCACCCTATTAATTCTCTGATGCCAGAACCGGTCGTTTCTAGATTTCTGGAATTTAATGGTGACGTACTGTGAAGGTCACGAGGAAGCTCATGTGCCATTTCCTTGGCAGCGTATTTTTTATTTTATTTTATTTTTTCTTATTGTTCAGCATGAATTCAGCTTTTCAATGAGCTATACAAGTTTTCTAAACCAAAAAGAAAACTATAAGTAGGTAAGTAAAAAACGATAAGTAAGTTTTAAAAAAGAAAACTATAAGTAAGTAAGTAGATTTTACACTTTTGAATATTAATCTTCCTGAAGAATCCCCAGTTCCTGGGGAAAAACGTTGGAGTATAATTTAAAAAAAAATCAATTTAAGGACAGAAGGCCTTTTTTATAATCTTGAAATGAGTCTTGATATAATCTGAACTCTCCGAATAAAGAAACTGCATGAATGTTGTATACACCTAGGTATATCAGTTCAAGTTAAATAACTGTATTTAAATGGAATTTGATCAATCACAAGTGGTCTGGAATTGAAAATAAAACGTACTTCCCAGCTTTATTACAATCCACTGTTGAGCATAGAACGTTAGACCATCAATAACTAATAATCTCCACCGAGCAATTCCACACATGAAGAAACATTTCATTACTAACGCAACGCTGCGGTAAAGGATAAAAGGCGTCTATTTACTAGTTAGTTGTACGCTGCACTGCTTTATTCAGATACTAATTAATGAATTATTCATGTGGTTATATTCTCACCTGCGTTGTATCAGTTGGAACAAAGAGGTTTTCCGAAAATTCTCTATACTTCATTTTAGCGAATTTTTGAAGAAAATTAAGCTATTGCTCTCGCTTCAAAATTTGTAGAATGTGAATTTTTGAAAAGATTTTATGCAGAAATCCGTTTCAGGCTATTCTGAATCATATTCTGAAGTTTAACGCATTTTTAGCGAATTTTCTTAGAAAATAAAGCTATTGCAATGGCTCCAAAAATTTTAAAATAAAAATTTTCAAAAATTTTCTTTATCGAAATCTGTTTTGAGGCATTCTGAAACGATTCCTGGATTTTAACGCTTTTTTATATGTATATATATATATGTATATATATATGTGCATATATATATATGTATTTGTGATTCCAGACGATAACTCTCGATAGAATTGAGATAAAAACTTCGTTCTTTCGCCAAAAAATCAAGCATTTCAAAAGAAAGGATGAGTTCGTTGGACAACACTTTTTGAGCACATTAAATTGGTCAAATTTCAAAAAATGTACTAAAAAAATCTCTAAAAATCGTTCAATTTATATTTTTTGGTAGAATATTGCTCAAATAAAGTTTATTAACTATAAAATAGAACATCCAAAAATGTATGTACACAATTATGCTGAAAAATGTACTTAAAATTCATCAAAATTTGCTAAAAAAATCGATAAAAACTGCAAAAAAGCTAAAAATTCAGAACCTCTATTTGAATAGCAGGTTATTATTTAGAATACGTTTTTTGCCATAAAATTAATGGTTAACGATTTCCTTGCACTCAAAAAGCTCAAATTTCAAAACAATTCAACATTATACAATACGATAGGTACCTAATATACGAAAATTCGCTGATACGATCATGCTGCATGGATGGAACTTTGTTTTTATGTAAGTATGTATATATGTATGTGTCATTCCAGACGATAACTGTCCGTAGAATTGTGCTAGAAACTTCAAACAAATTTTAAAATGCTACAAAACGAAAGTTCAAGTTCGTTGGCTTCGTTGGCCAGCATGATCGGATTACATCTTCGGGTTGAAATTTTCAAAAATGTAGTCAAAAATTTCAAAATAGCCCGTGTTTTGCGATTTGTTGTGCGAAATAATTTTTTCAGCATACTAACGTGTGGTATATTCGGAATCGGCGTAAAATTTCCTATAAGAATATGTATCAAGTTTTCAAAAATTTCAAAGTTGAAAAATCAGTCAAAAATCGAAATAATGCCGTTCGCTAGTTGTAAAAATCGGTAATATGTGCATGAAACATTGTCCAAATTCAGATTGAACTACTCATGCTGCATGACTGGCCTTTTTTTTTTTTTTTTTTTTTTTTTTTTTTTTTTTTTTTTTTTTTTTTTTTTTTTTTTTTTTTTTTTTTTTTTTTTTTTTTTTTTTGGAGCAGGTAAATGGTTGCAGTGGGATCCATATCGAAACTTCCGAAAAATTCACCAAAATCACATGTACCTATACAGAGAAATGTTTCCCAAGACTGTAATGCATATCTTGTTGCGTATGGAACATCCCATTTTTAATATCCGAGCTCAATCCTACAAAACGGGAGTTAGTGAAAAATGTTGTCCATTTCCACGAAAAATAAAGAGTTACAATGTTAACCCTCTGACCGGAACATCCGTCATTTTGACGGATATGATTCACTTATACACCGCTCAGGGCTCTAGTGTCGTTACCAGGGAACTGGCCTTCTGTGACAGCTTCAGTTGGTACACTGCGTCCACGCAGGTTGCTTTGGTGGGGTGCTGTCACTCGTCATTCAGCAGTGATTAATTTTCCTTTGAAACCTAGTGGGTCATTATGACCGATATTCCATCTGGAGCATAATTCAGATACAAGTCAAAATGACGGTGTTCCGAATGCACCACGATTTTCATATCGGTCATAATGACGGATGTTCTGTCTGCACCAGGTACGGATGGAAAAATTGATTGGTCCTGCGCTAGCTTTAGGTACAAAACCTACTCCAGAACAAGTTTTGCGTTTGTTCATTACGCAAGAAATTGTCGAAAAAATCGTGGCTCATACCAATAAAAAAGTGAAACAAATGAATTCAAAATTACAGAACTCCGATTGTTATAAAGACACAACCCGAGACGAAATAGATGCGATTCTTGGAGTACCTAACGGTTTTTTTGTTCCATTTTCGAATCATCTCCCGAATCACTGGCCTCTTCGTTTCCAACCTCTATTCTCAGCGTCCAATATTTCGAGTCATAATGACTGAAAAAAGGTGTTCAGCACTTTTTAGAGCTTTGAGGTTCGATGACGGTACTACCAGAGCTGAGGGGGGAAAAAAACAGATAAGGCGGCATGCATTTCAGAAATGTTCACTAATTTTATTACAAACTGTCAAGCGAATTATTCGCCAGGAGCCCACATGACGATTGATGAGACTCTAGTACCATTGAGGGGCCGAGTACGGTTTCTCGTTTATAACCCCAAGTAGTTATTGAGGATACATTGATTGATAAAGATTAAAATTTCCAGCAAAAGAAAACAACTAATATAACTAAATCGTCTTTTCCGAAATAGCGGTCATTATGACTGATGTTCCGTGTAACAGGGTACAAAATTATGTTCCGGTCAGAGGGTTAAATCGATTTCAACGGTTAGGCCATCATCAGTAACAAACAATAACAACTTCGTCGCGAGTGATTTAGTTCGTCTCAATCCCACGCTCAGTTAACGGTAAGCAACTCTTGAAACATTTTCCACCAGAGACAGGTACTTGCTATTTTCATAGTTTTAGGTTTCCAGTGATCCCATCGTCTTGTTGTCGACAGTTGTTGTACTAATTTTGTATATTACGTTATTTTCCTATTGGCAGGGATGGTTTATGTTAGCATAAGGCGGTCGGCCTACTCTACAAACACGTTTCCTTTCTCTAACTTCATTTGCTGTTGTGAAACGGTCGTTTCCATCAATTATTTAGAGTGGGAAGTCGTTTGAGCTCATCGGTTTATTACCCGTTGCGGACACTTTCCCATCTTTCGACGTCCTCCAGAGTAAAATCGACATCACGTTCCTCTCCTTAATTCCTCAACGTTTTTGCCACGGCCTATATAAACAGCTGTGTTGGCACAACAGTTGGAATGTTAAATGAGTGTCGAGCTGAATTGTTGGAATATATCAGGCTTTGATGTGAGAGTTGTTTTATTCCAGATACACAGAGGTTTCTGCTTTAATTTTTAATTAAATGAAGTAATAAAGCTGAGTGATAATATAATTTTCAGAATTTATTCCCTGCGCCTTGTAGAGCTGGTGGAGAAATTTTTTGAAGCAAGACTTTTGAATGTTATTAGGATGATTAAGTTTAATTTTAGATTGAAAATTAATTTATTCAACAAGAACAAAAGAATCAGCAAGATATGCCTGGCAAACTTCAACGGGAGCCGCGAAGACCTAATACGTCATTGAATACATCCATTAGGTGTGGAAGTCTGATGGATTGTGGAGAGTCATATCTCGTTTTTTAGAGAATTTTCGTAAAAAATGGAGCTATTGCTATGTGTCAGAAAATTTTAAAATCAATATTTTTGAAAAATTTCTCCATTGAAAACCGTTTTGAGGCAAAACAGCAAAAAAAAAAAAGAAGTTAAAAATCCAAAATTACTTTTTAATAGAAGATTACTATTTAGAATACCTACGTTTTATGCCATAACATTAATATTTAGTTAACAATTTCCTTGCATCCAAAAAGCTCAAATTCCAAAACGATTTTACATTATACAATACGGTAATCAGCGAAAATTTGCTCATACGATCATGCTGCATGACTGGAACTTTCATTTCATGAACCAGGAACCCTACAGTCCTAGTTGCAAGACCTTTCTTCATAGAGGAAGGGCAAAGAGTTCGTTTAGCCACTGAAGAGAGAAAATGTGCGATGGCAAGATGGCAGTAAATGTGGACTGTAGAGCAGAGAGGGAGATGGACAGCACGCTTGATACCTCAAATCAAGGTATGGCTAGATAGAAAACATGGAGATGTAAACTTTTTTTCTGACTCAGTTCCTTCATGTCATCATGAGCTGTTTTAAGTTCACCTCTATAAAATGGGAAAAGTAGATTCACCAATATGTCCATACTACTGCAAGGAAATGGACGATGATGTGCTCCACACTTTCTTCGTATGCAAACGATGGGCTACAGAAAGAAGACGGCTGCAGGATGCTCTGGAATTGCCACCTCATGTCGTGATACCGGAGGTGGTAGTAGCCAAAATGACTGAACGAGAGCAGAATTGGACTTTTTAACTGTCTACGTTGAAGACATCCTCCAGAAAAAGATCATCATGGAACGGGAGAGGCAGAGGAGGAGGGAGCACATGGACAGAGAGGGCTGCAAAAATTTCTCAACGATTCGGCTTGAAGTAATGTGTTAAACAGTTACAGGCTGAGTTCCAACGTGGGAAAAGGAAGGAGGTTTGAATCCCATATAACCCGGAGCGAGTATCTTACGAGACCCGAATACCACCTTATGTTCTTAAAGATTTCCTCATCGGCCTACGAAAAAAAAGGCATTTTTTCATATGCGGAGGCATACTTGCGTCTCTTCTCTTGCTCTGCCGATAGGTCAGCCGGTATGGTACGGGTAACGTACGAGGGAGCGTCAGTGCCAACGACACTGATATCAAATAACACTTCCCTCTGCGGTTCCAATACACCCCAGCATGCCAAATCGACCCTCAATACAGGAGACGTGGATGTAGCCGCCTTGATCAAGGGTTCTTTGACGCTATTCCCCCAGGCTGTTCATATCAACTCTCCAAATACATCCCTGACCACATTGTGCTGCCGAGAGATCAACCAGTCTTGCAGCTTAGAGTGTGTTCATGCGAAAAGGAGGATCCCCATCACAGGATGTTGGTAATTGATGTGGCTTTCGCTTATAACGCACTAGACAAGGCGTCCCTGAAATCTCTGGCTGATAGGTCGAAGCATTGACTCTTCAATGGCTGAGCTGTGAGCCACCCGGAGGATTTGCATTTTGATATCCCTAATTTCAATCTGCCTATAGCCCTCTGTCTACTTTCAGGTAAATTTCTCAGTGTAGCATGTAGCCGAGTCTCTTCATTCTCATCCCTTAATCCTTTTGCTGTGCGCTTTGAGACTGAAATGCGGCTAATATGACTCCCCACATCAAGAGGCGCCCCTGTCATTATTGATTCCATCAAAATAGTTGATCCACTTTTTGAAGTCTCGAGTAACAAATTTGCTAAAAACACTGGGTCCCCCACTGCCAAACCACCCTTATTTACTGGGAGTGAAAATATTGCTAAAAACGGCTAAAAATCGTTTAATTCACATTGGCTCGTAGAATATTGCTCAAATAAAGTCTATTAACTATGAAATAGAACATTCAAAAATTTATGTACAAAATTATGCTGAAAAATGTACTTACAATTCATTAAAATTTGCTAAAAAATCGATGAAATCTGCAAAAAAGCTAAAAATTTAAAACCTTTATTTGAACTGGAGATTATTATTTAGAATACGTTTTTTGCAATCAAATCAATAGTTAACAATTTACTTGCACTCAAAAAGCACAAATTTCAAAACAATCTAATATTATATACCTAATACGACGATCTACGAAAATTCACTCATACGATCATGCTGCATGTCTGGTACTTTTTGCTATTTTTGGTGATTTTTCCGGCTTTTTTTTTTTTTTTTTTTTTTTTGAAATTTGACCAATTTCATGTGCTCAAGAAACGCTGGCCAACAAACTCGTCCTTTCGTTTGGTAAGCTTGATTTTTTGGCGTAAGAACAGGATTTTCATCTCAATCCTAAGGGGTGTTATTGTCTGGAAGGACACATATATAAATATAAGTATATATATATATATATATATATATATATATATATATAAATATAAGTATATATATATATATATATATATATATATATATATATATATATATATATATATATATATATATATATTTGTGTGTATATGAAAAAGTTTTAAACTTTAGGATTCGTTTCAGAATGTCTCCGAACGGATTTTAATGAAGAAAATTAATTTTCGAAAATTTTGATTTGAAAATTTTTGGATCCATTGCAATAGCTTCATTTTTTACGAAAATTCGCTAAACGCGATCTGATAACATCCCTGAGATTTGAGTAGACATCATCCTCCACCTTATAGCACTCTCTGGACTTACGACCTCTTGAACTGGACCGATTTTGTGAATGCTATGTATGCTGACTGAGGATGTATGTTACTTGCCTTTGAAAGTTTCTCAACACATTCAACCCATTCCCTAATCTTCTTATCTAAACAGTCTTGCTTTCTCTCTTGATTTTTGCTTGTTTAATTTTTGATTTTTCGACTTTTTACACATGCCTACAACCCTTGTCATGGATCTCCTGTTCCAGGCTCCATGCCTCCTCCTCAAACTTCTTCTTCTCTTCTCATCTCTTTCCTCAGGGCCGCCAATATAATTTCTATTCCCCGATAGTTGGCTAGACTGCCGTTCATCCTTTCCCTCTACAAGGGACCAGTCGCCTCTTTCTCATAATGAATAATTAGCTTCCCGTTCGTCATTCAGTTAACAACCATTCTAATATTTCCGATTTGTGCCTAGTCAGCCATCTCGCCATTTTTCCTTTGTTCATTTATACAGCCACGTGCTATCTTTATTTTCCCTTTTTTCATATTTAGTTCAAGTGTTTAGTTTTTTCCTTGTGGAATAGGCACCTGAGTCTTCCGCCTGCTGTGAGGTACCAGGTTCGTCCTTAAATTAAGTTAATTTAAGTTCGTATATTTTTACCTCTTTGGTAATTTCCCTATTTTATATTTTTAGATTCATTTCCCCTTCTTTATACGAGGTTCTGATATTTCCTTAATTTATTTTCACTGCGTTTTATGCTTTTGCCTTTACACAAGTACAGTTCATTTCCCCTTATTGCTATATTTTATTTTTCCACCTTGATTTCCCTTTGTCTTGTGGTAAGATCTTTTAGTTTCTTATTTTTGCACTCAATCGAGTGCTGGTAGCAGAGCCCTAAGTAGACAGAGCGGGAATTTCAATTTTTTTTGGAGTTAAGTCCAAAAATCCAAAGAACATTTTTGAAAGAAGTGCAAGTTAACAGTCACGCCAACGGCCTTAGGTCCTCCCGTCCTTGCTAGATCGCACCCTGAATAAATGTGTGACCTTTACATGGAGAAGAGATTATGTCCAAAAAAATCTGATAAGAGTTCAGAGGGAGTTCCTATGAAATTTGATTTTTGGACTTAACTCGTTTCCCATGTCAGCTCCTCAATTACACCCACTCTGTTCAGTACATGATAACTAGAGAGTGAAATAATTACCCCACTAGTTATTACATGGTATCATAGCGTGTACCAGTACTTATTACACCCTGTTTAGCGAGTTGGAATGAACGGGACGGCCGTCACTTATTTCGATATCGTCAACACGTCGACTTACAAGACCCACGTCGAGGATCCGCGACTATACAACTAACAAACTAAACACGCTCTCGACAAAGTTGTATCGCGTAAGAGCAGAGCCAGGAAACAGGGGAGGGTTAGCAAGTTTTATAATAGCGCCCCTTCACCCCGAAACGCCCATAATTCTCCCCCACTAACCCCTAATCCCTCAAACTCTCCCGTGCCACCGGCTTAATTGTGCTTTGATGAAGGCCCCCTCGTCAGTCCTCTTCCGACGGATTCCGCTGGGGCAAATCCCCTAACAAATGATGACAAGTCCCCCTTTTTTCCCCATAAACAAGTCCCTTTAAGTTACCGTCGAACGACAGCTGTGACAGACATTTCGTTCCTAATCAGTGAAATTCCCGTTGGAACAACCCGACTCTCTTTATATTCGCAAGTTTTCAAATACTTTTCAACGAGCATGATAACACGTAGAGGTACCAACTGTCCATTATATTTCGTTCATGATCCGTGTTCTGTATATTCTCCCTCTCTGATTGACATTTCAGTGAATTATATTCAATTACCCTCTCGTGATGACGTTCCGATTCGTTTTTGATTCTAATCAAAATTATTTTAACAAAGAGCGCATGGCTTGGGGTTTGAATGAACACAGCAGTTAGCAGTTCCTGGGACTCGTTAGTTTTGGGTTTCTCGCGATAAATGTTTTGACGACAGGTGCTACTGGTCACCTACTATTTTCAATACCAAAACCTCTAATTGAAAGAAAAAAGCCTGCTAAGTTAGGTGGGCAATCTCACACATTGTAACATGGACGTATAGAATTAGTTGAAGAACAAAGTACGGGTCTTTTCTGTTATACAACCGCAAAAGAATTTTCCATAGAAACAGAACGATAGTAGTTTTTTCTGAAATTAAAGACATTATCCATAAAATGAAAACTTGTACATGATAATAAATGTAAAGACGAAACGCTTGCATACGAGTCTACAATACATTGGGACATTTTAAGTCTTTATTTGCAGACTCGTATGTGTTGCAGACTCGTATACAAGCTCTAAGAGCCACTCGTCTGATCCGGACCCTGGGCATCGTCAAGTAAATGTCCTAAAGAGGCTACATACGAAATTACAGCTTCCTATAGTGTAAAGTATAGAAATTACCTATTAAAATGATTTAACCACCGCTTCACAAATCAAACCGTTCTCGCAATATTTGGATCACCTGCTATGAATCAAATCATCGAAACACCAGCTCAATAAAATCATCAGAAATTCACAAGCGGTTGCAATGATGTTCACAACATCAATTATTGAGAATGATCACCTGAGTGTACACAATTATTCAAATAACCTTGCTCATAACTCAGCTTGTTGGCCACGCACTTTGTATTAGTTAACATAATATGGTTAGATAAATCGAGAGCTTTCGAACGAATGGTCAACGAACTTTGTGGGATGAAAAACGACCAAGTACCATTTCCCTAGCAACGACTCAAACCAGAATCGGAAATCATCAGAAAAACAACCGTAACGCTTTTTTTTAACGTTTTCATTTATCGCTTTTTTTAAACGCTTTTTTCGTTTATGTGCCAAAGTAAAGACATAAAATGTCAAAAATTTCGTGACACATCCGCGTAAAGTTTTTCGCTAATTAGTCCAAGGCTAAAGCATGTTCCATGCTAAACAGGCCGCTCGTACTTTCTATCTTATGAGAGAAGAGCTATGAGCATTGAAAATGTCTCTGTAATTTCAATGTACTTATTTTATTTTTTTAAATAGAATAACAATTAGAAAACATAATTATTGACACACATAATTATAGCCACAATCGTTTGATTCCATCATTCGGTTCATTACCATATTCTATGTATTGCAATGTGCCCATAGCACCATTAACGAGACCACCACCATCAAGCACATCGATATTCACTTTAACCATATATGGTTTCCCAAGAAGTAATTTGATCATATATATTACTAGCCGCTCCGGCTCGCTACGCTCGCCTCCACGTCCAGCCGGGGGGCAAGCCCCCCGGACCCCCCATTAAGCTCGCTTCGCTCGCAAAGTGTGGCATGTAGGGAATGTTGCTCGCTTTGCTTGCAAACGGTAGATCCCTAAGGGTAGGTTTAACGTGTGTAGGGGATGTTGCTCGCTTCGCTCGCAAACGGTAGATCTCTAAGGGTAGGTTTAACGTGTGTAGGGGATGCTGCTCGCTTCGCTCGCTTGAGGAAGTTATACTGCCCACCTAACTTGGCAGACGTTTTTTTCTGTTGGAAATTCTTACAAACAAATTAAATCTTATAAAACTACGTGGAACCACGAAAAGTTGATTAGGGGATGTTGCTCGCTTCGCTCGCAAAGTGTGGCATGTAGGGAATGTTGCTCGCTTCGCTCGCAAAGTGTGGCTGTATACATGCGATGTATTACAATTGAAACGTGTAGGGGATGTTGCTCGCTTCGCTCACAAACGGTAGATCTCTAAGGGTAGTTTTAACTTCTGTAGGGGATGTTGCTCGCTCCGCTCGCTTGAGGAAGTTATACTACCCACCCAACTTGGCAGACGTTTTTTTCAGTTGGGAATTCTTACAAACCAATTAAATCTTATAAAACTACGTGGAACCACGAAAAGTTTATTCGGGGATGTTGCTCACGTCGCTCACAAGGTATACCTGTATATCCTGGAGGAAGTTATACTGCCCACCCAACTTGGCAGACGTTTTTTTCTGTTGGAAATTCTTACAAACAAATTAAATCTTATAAAACTACGTGGAACCACGAAAAATTTATTAGGGGATGTTGCTCGCTTCGCTCGCAAGGTATTGCTGCATAGGTGTTGGGAAATACCTGTATTATGAAATTCCCGTATATGAAATTCGTTGAAATGAGTCAAGTGCGTAGTGAGTCCCCTGTGAGTCATCGCGTCTCTTTCAGGTAAGCAACGTTGTGTAACGGCGGCCCGTGGTCGATTAATTTCTCATATTAAACGGTTCCCCTCGCTTCCTCTCGCAATTTGACCTACTTTCCGTCACTTTTTTCGATATCCGACTTCGGATTCAGATTCGGCGGGATCAAAGCTGTATTTCGCCCGCGAAAACCGTTCCGAAAAACGTACCTTTATGGGGTATATTTGAATGGGAAAAAACCAAGTTTTTCGGCGGACTTTTCGAAAAAACGGGTCCGTACTCTCGCATTTTTTTGACGCATTTCCCGATACTTTTTTCGCGAGCCGATCGCGCCGTCGTCTTCCTCGTAGGAAAACCTACGAAACCCGTATTTTTCCGGAATTGTCAACGGCCGTTTAGAGGGGTAGGGGAAGCGGGGAAGTCCAAAAAGCGAACATTAACCGGAACTTCGACCCCCCTCCCGCCCTACGGCCCATGGTTCGGGTGGGATTAAACAATTTTAAATTCGCTCGCTCCCACTTTTGGAAAATCCCAAGAAGATCCCCCCACTCGTAGATCCCCCCCACTAAGCCGTTTTGCCGTGCATAGCATGGACAGACAAACAGACAGACGGAGTTTCATTCTTATAAATAACTCCACGTCCACGGCAAGCCCCCCGGACCCCCCATTAAATTGCTCGCTTCGCTCGCAAAGTGTGGCATGTAGGGAATGTTGCTCGCTTCGCTCGCAAAGTGTGGCATGTAAGGGATAGAGATGGTAAACTAGCAGTATCATCCGGCTTCATTTTGTGAATTTTGTTTCGAGCACTTGCCAGTTGTATACACAGTTGCTAGTATACATAGGATTACCATAAGTTTCCCCAGACCAAACCCGGACAGTTGACTATATATGTATATATATATATGCGTGCGCGCGCGCATGTGTGTGTGTGCGTACGTATACGAGACAATATTAATACTATATAATTGGGGGACGGCTCAATGCAATTCAAGGAGAATCAGTTAATCATGATGAACAGCTTTGAAAGTAAAAGCCCCTTTAATGCTTACAATGAGTGAAAAATCCTAATTATTCAAATTACTTAGAAGTATTGATTCACTAAACTAACAAAATCGATTGATGGATATCAAGATGGATGTCGATTACTCATTCGTTACTGGGTCCAGCTCCTTCCTCGGTTCTGTTATATTTTTCGGAAGACATAATTTGTTTTAGAAAATCATTATCTTTTCTGATCCTTTCGTAGAACGAAAGGTTAGACCGATAGACGTTCCGAACGTTCCGTCCACCGGCGGCGGCGGCAGCTCTGAGTAGAGAGCGCGTAGCGCTTGTTTATGGAGGTATTCGGGCAGCCTAAAATTTTTTTAAAAATCGCATCATGAAACCCGGACATCAGGGCAACTCCGGACACAAGTCCGGACAAGGCCTTGAAATCCGGACAATTCGGGCGAAATCCGGACTTCTGGTAAGCCTAAGTATGTACAATTATAACAACACCTAACTTGTTTATAGGTTGTGAGACTTTTTTCTTTGCGTCACAAAATTTCCTGTTGACCCGTCGACTAAGACATTTTCAATGTCAAAAATCTCAAAGAGGAACATTAATTTGGAAAATGTGTGGACGGCGAGACATAATGTCAATTCCTTCCTCCTCATCTTCTATGTCTGACACGGGTGGGAGAGAGACGGACGAGTCGCCCCTCCTCCTCTTCGACCCCTCGCGCCGTCAACAAGTGACGGACGGCCCGCGCTCAGAAGTGGCCGTGAGATTTACTGGCCGCGCTGAAGTCTGACCCCTTACGCCCAAACTACGGCTCGTCTCCCGCCGGCCAAAGCTCACATTTCCCCCTTGTGAACGTCCACTCACAATTCCCCCCGCCTCCGCGTTCACAATTCACCCCTCACGGGTCACAATTCCCCCCTCGCCACCCTTCAGAACACAATTCACCGTCGTACGGTAGACACAATGCTCGCGGAAGGTCATACGTCTCTGTAGGACCTCGCATTATTGTTATTTACCTGCCAGGCGTCACTCGTTGTGTTGTTTCAGCCCCAGTATGGGCGACTCAGTTTTCCGGCTGAGATTGCTCTCCTGCATGACCTGTGAATTATTTATCATGTAGATTTCCACGTGATGTCCGATTTCCTTCTCTATATGTCACAAGAGAAAATTACATTGCTCCTCTGTGATAAATTCCTATAGAAATCCAATTGACGTGACCTACGACAGCAGTTTTTCTTTAGCAAAGTTACCTATAAATATACTAAGTCTATCTAAAGCAAACCGAATAAAACTTTATCCTTCTCGTACAGAAAAAAATTAAAAAAAAAAAATCCCAGTCATCCAGCACGATCATATAAGTGAATTTTCGTGAAATATTGTATTACCTATATCTATATTATGTTACATTGTTTTGAAATATAAGCAATTTGAGTGCAAAGAAATTGTTAATTACCTACTAGTTTTATCGCTAAACAACTCGTTCTAAATAATATTCTGCAATTCAAATTCAACTTTGGATTTTCATATTTTTAGCGTTTCTTATCGGTTTTCCGGCAAATATTGATGAAATTTAAATAATCTATTTCATCGTTGTTACACATTTTTTGACTAAAATTCTGCTTAAAAATATACACAAATTGTTTCGACTTCAATCACGAACACAAAGCTTCCTTACCTACAAAAAACTCTCTAGCTGATGGGGGGATACCTACAGCACTATTCTACGATTAATATTATTACCGATATTAATTTATAAATTAAATACAATTATCGATATTAACGTCGACGTTACTAACCAGTTTTAATTTATTTTATTTTTTTTTTTTAATTTATTGTGATGTTTTTATTTATATACATGTAGGGTCAGTTGGGGTATCGGGGCCACCTTTTTTTGAGAAAAACTAGAAAATCAGACTTCAGGCGTAGATATAAATTATAAGAACTTGAAGAAAAAAAAAAAGAAACTTGTGGCACACATTCAGTATGAAATGCCCTACAAAACTGCACCATCAAAAAATAAAATTTATCGTATTTAATATTTTTTATTGTCACAAATTTTTTTTATGGTCGTGATGGCCCAGTTACCCCAGTTGAACGGGGCACCTGGACCACGCTATCTTTTTCCCACGCTGAACACCTGTATTTAGAAGTGAGGTATCTTGGCCAACTCATTTACTTATGCAGTTATTGAAACTATATTGAATTTTTTTGGTTCTATTCAAAGGCTTCCGAAAACGAGCGTTGTAATTACTGTAGCATGGGACCGGTGGATGAAGAGATGCACAAAATTTGAAAAAAGTCCTCTTTTATTTCACTTTTATAGTGTTAATCAACAAAAAAAACCTTCAAGAACACTAAAATTATTAGGAATCACAAAAATAATATCTTAACCGCCGAAAAAAAAAGTTTTTTAAAAGTACCTACCTAATAATTGCACTTTTTACTCTTATTACAACCTCAAAATTACCCTGACTCTGAAGGAGGAATCACATCAAAATATGAACTATGAATACTTACTTAATTGAACTACGAATACTTACTTAATTAAACTAAATCTCGTTGAATAAAGAAGTAATTAGGAACCTTCTAGGACCTACTCTATCAGTCTTTGAAAAAGTATCACAGGAAAAAGAAAAGGCCTTTGTGGTTTTATAAAGCAAAAAAATTAACAGAATCTCGTTCAGCATACCCAGTTATTCTTAAAAAATGTTAGAGAGATCGGAAAGGTCCGTTGAAAAAGAAACCATATGTTGAAATCTGGTTGAATTATTTTTTAGTGGCCTGGATAGTTTTCGGACAATGTCGTTCGCAGAAATATAATTCTCTTCCTCAGTCTCCATGAATTTCATTGTCTGTCCATGTCTTTTATAAAATTGGCACATGTAGCCACTCCTCCCACTTAGGATGATTTTGGCCACATAAAGTCTGAATGTAGCAGCTGTTTTTCCGTATACTCGAACCATGCAAAAATCTCCAAGCGAAAGGCTGGTTGTTGCTGCAGCATCGTCGTCAACATCTTCATCTGAAGAACTGCTCAAGGCGAACTCTGATTGGCTCGAATTGGCTAAGGAAAAAGCATCATCATCACTGCTCGAGTCGGTATGAAGACCAGCTAGCTTATTCTGTTGTTTTTTCACACCCTTTGCCTTCTTAGTCGCCTTTGGCGTTTTAGGAGTCTTTGGTGCTTTCGGAGGTTTTGGTGCGTTAGGTTTTTTCTTGTTTTTCTCTTCTTCTTCTTTGTTGTGCAGATATTCTTCGGTGGTTATTATTTCACAGTTAGTGACTAATCTCTTTCGTTTCCTGTTCTGATCTTGTGTTGCAGCCGAATTATTCTTCATAACTTCTAGGAGCGTTTCCTCGAAGCTTTTCTGTGTGTGCTGGATTGAACCGATAGATGTGGTTGATGTAGAAGGAGCAATGGAAGTTGAAACGACTCCTGGATCGTATGAATTCCCCTGGCCATGAGGAGCAGATGATGTGGACGGAACTGGATCAGTCACTGGATGGGAACCAACTGATCCAAAGTTGCTACATTGTTGTTCTGTGTGTGAAGTCATTGAATTTGAAGGAAGAGGCGAAGTAGGATGCGGGACACCTGCATCATCCGGATCATCTGAATCTTCCTGGTCATCAGGGGCAGGTGTGGAAAGAGCAGCACGTTCAGCTAAAGACTGACCAGCCCTTATAAGAGCACGGGAATTATGGTATCGTTGGAGATCACCCGGTTTAAAAACGTTGGTCGAAATTTTGGCAGCATTAGGCCTTTGCAGTTCTGGGTCATAAATTCCCGTTGCCGCGAAACCACTAATGAGATTTTGAGGGCTCATTTTTTCTACCACTGCAGTCAGAACTGACACAAAGTCTGACTTGGGGATTTTCTTCCTCGGATTTTTCCTTTGCCACTTAGTGAGTTCTTTGTCCCAGTCAGATTTGAGTCCCTTGAAAACTGAGACGTCAAGTGGCTGCAAAAGATGAGTGGTGTGAGGAGGAAGCTTCATTATCACCACCTGATTTTCTCTTGCCAACTTGATGACATCAGTAGAGCAGTGAGTGACGTGACCATCATAAATTAAGAGAACGGGTCTTTCTGGACCTATATTTTTCAAAAACACTTTTGCGAACCAATTATAAAAAAGTGTGGTTGACATCCAACCTCTCTCAGTAGTACTCACAGCGGTTTTAGTTACCTGGTCTGCAACCCAGTTTTCCATCACAAACTTGCCTTTGAAAACGCACAAAATGGGTAGCATCGTCCCGTTTGCTGACCCACAAAGGAGAACTGTTGTATTTTCACGACCAGAGGAACTAGTTTTACGTTGACTTTGTTGACCTATTTCACTCACCACCTTCGTTTTTGACGGATCATGGCAAAATGACGTTTCGTCGCAGTTAAAAACTTGACTTGGTTTCCCAATCAGATCATATTCAAGAAAGATTTCATTCAGTTTCTCAAAATAGTCATAGACCACCCATGGATTTACTTGGTCGCATCTTACGTGTTCGATGCTTTGGGGGTTTTTTA
Source organism: Adelphocoris suturalis (assembly GCA_030762985.1). Lineage (NCBI taxonomy): Eukaryota > Metazoa > Arthropoda > Insecta > Hemiptera > Miridae > Adelphocoris > Adelphocoris suturalis. Next base: position 138,364,707 of record CM061042.1, read on the forward strand.
TTGAGAGGTTGTTTCTTCTCATGAACCTAATGAACCAATCTGGGCCAGGTCGGTCATTTTTGAACCTGGTCTTCAAGCCGTTGCGTTTTATATGTAACTCAACCACATCCATTACCTCACTTCGTGAAAGCCCGAACCCGTTTTTATCCATCACTGAAAGGCAGGAGGCTATTTCTTTCTCCAAGGCAAGTGGCAGAAAGGATACTACTCCTCCCCCACCCTTTCCATTGCCTGAACAGTTGCCCTTACCTCTCGATCCTTTGAGGTGGTGGCGCAATGTAGAACGTGGAACGTTGTGCGCATTGGCTGCTCCCAAAATTGTTGAGTTTCCGTCCCGGACATCTTGAATCGCCTTTTGAAGGTCTTCCTCTGCATATTTGATGCCAGCACCCCTCTCAGTTCGCTTTATGTATGTTCGCACCATCTGAAATTGAAGAAAATAGAATGAAAACTAAATTATAACTCAAGCTCTAAAGTATCACTCAAAGGTTCCTTATTTCTGTATCAGATGCTTTTTTATAACCGGCATATAAAGTTAACCATATGAAACAAAGAAGTTTTCACTTCTATAAGTTTTTTTTTCTTGGTCGAGTACAAAGGATCATTATTGAAAATAATAAACCAAAAATATGTATCAAGAAAAATATTCATGGGGTATCTGGACCATACACGGGGGAAATGGACCACCAGCTGGCCAAGATACCCCATACATATGGCCCAGATACCCCCAAACACTTTAGGGGTAACTGGACCACCCCCACCACTTACTTAGTAGAAAAGAATCAATTGAGTTTCACCAGCTATTTTACTTCAATGAGGTCCCTAAAGCCTCAACAAATTAAAAACAATTGAAAAATAAAATGATTTGAAGGTTTTGACTAGAACTAAAAAGGATCATTCAACACATTGTACTCACCGTGATGTTGAGGAGCAGGATACATCCAACCACGACAGCCGTGCTGCAACTGAGCTTGAAAATGGTCGTTGTTCTAGACACTTCCCACTCTCCACCAGTGGTACCAACATCGTAAACTTTAAAAATTCAAAATTAAGGGCGCCAAAACGACCCATGGCCCAAATATCCCATGGCCCAGATACCCCAACTGACCCTATATTTTTTATTTATATATAATTAAACTATTACCATCTCTAAATAAATTCAAAACAGAAGCTTTTAGTGCCGTGACAATACCTCATGTAAGAAAGAATCGTCCCCTTTGCACCTTGTATTGCCGCTAATGATCCTTCCGGTTGAGACGCGGCTGAAATTCCAAATCTACAACGATTTCATAATTTCTCCCTTGAGAGGGAAAAACATTAAATCATGTTTAATGTTTTTCCCTGGCAAGGGAGAAATTACATATAGTTTTTTAAAGTCAAGAAAAAAGAAAAGATTCTAATTAACCAAAACAATTTATTATATTTATATACATTTTTATTTTACCATTAGATATTTCCGATGGGACTCATACCAAAGTACGCTTGCATACGAGTCTGCAACACATTGGGACATTTTATGTCTTTAGTTGCAGACTCGTATGCAAGCTCTAAGAGCCACTCAGCTGATCCGGACCCTGGGCATCGTCAAGTAAATGTCCTAAAGAGGCTACATACGAAATTACAGCTTCCTAGAGTGTAAAGCATAGAAATTAGCTCTAAGAGCCACTCATCTGATCCGGACCCTGGGCACCGTCAAGTAAATGTCCTAAAGAGGCTACATACGAAATTACAGCTTCCTAGAGTGTAAAGCATAAAAAATAGCTTTAAGAGCCACTCATCTGATCCGGACCCTGGGCATCGTCAAGTAAATGTCCTAAAGAGGCTACATACGAAATTACAGCTTCCTAGAGTGTAAAGCATAAAAAATAGCTTTAAGAGCCACTCATCTGATCCGGACCCTGGGCATCGTCAAGTAAATGTCCTGAAGAGGCTACATACAAAATTACAGCTTCCTAGAGTGTAAAGTATAGAAATTACCTATTAAAATGATTTAACCACCGCTTCACAAATCAAATCGTTCTCGCAATATTCGGATCACCTGCTATGAATCAAATCATCGAAACACCAACTCAATGAAATCATCAGAAATTAACAAGCGGTTGCAATCATGTTCACAATATCAATTATTGAGAATGATCACCTGAGTGTACACAATTATTCAAATAACCATGCTCATAACTCAGCTTGTTGGCCACGCACTTCGCAGTAGTTAACATAATATGGTTGGATAAATCGAGAGCTTTCGAACGAATGGTCAACGAATTTTGTGGGATGAAAAACGACGAAGTACCATTTCCCTAGCAACGACTCGGTTGTAAGCGGAAATCATCAGAAATTGAGCATATTTCGTTACGTAACGTAACGTGACATAACGAAAATTTGGTTGTGTGCCATAGCAAAGACATGAAATGTCAAAAAAAACGTTGCAGATTTGCGTGTCGGAATTCACAGAACGACCCCCAGCCCTAAAACATTAAACATGTTAAAATATTATCAACAATTACTATAAGAGGGTGGATGAATGACAAACTAGAAATCATTTTTTGGATTATTATTTTCAATAATTTATTAACCTCTGCAATCGACCGAAAAATTAACTGAATTAGAACATTAATAAATGTATGCAGAAATTTATGTTGAAAAATGTACCTACTTAAATTTCATTAATATTTGCCAAAAAATACTATTTCTTTCCTCTATTGGCTTCTGTTACAATACACAGCCGTTACATTTCTATTCAATACTAAGTACTTAATTAGCAATATTTGTGCCGTTACGAGTGTCTTATTGTGAATACACCGAGAGAAAAAATGAGGGTTTTTACCCGCTTGATGACCTCGCAAACTACTCCTCATTTTAAAAATAACCCAATAGGAATTAAAGAAAATCCTCGGATCGGTTATCGGGTATCCAGAAAGGGCTTACTCCTATCGGGCTATGAATTTACTGATAAGGTACCCCGTTAATTTTCAATCGGGTACATCTACATTCCCGTTTGTTTTCCTATCGGGTATTTCGAATACCCGTTACTTTCTTACTTTACTACTACTTACTTTATTACTACTTACTTTATTACTACTTACTTACTTACTTACTTATAGGAAATATTAAAACTAGTCTGTGAGGTGTATTTATGTGTTTCCTTCTTTTTGTTTCATATACTAGCTTCTTAGAGCCATCAAGTGATCAATATATATTTAGTACTAAGTTGGTAATACAGGGTGGATGGAGATCAGTGTGAAAATTTTTTTTGGGTAAAACTACATCAAAAATGGAGTAGAATGCCGCCAGAGTGGGGGTCCTATCTCAGTCCATTGGATAGTTATGATTTTTTTAGTGTTTTCACGGTCAACTCCGACCTCAAGTCATGAAATCGAGTTTTCTGGAACACTGAAGCGTCCATTTTAATTTTATTATACATTTTCGGATTCAGCATTAAATTTCCTATAAGATAAACATAATTTCAACCTTATAAAATTTCTATAACTCTGTTCACAATCGCAGTGAAAGGGAAGATTTGAAAAATTTGAAATTTTTCGATAAAATTCGAAACAGAGCCGACGTTCCAAAAATAGGCCAAGAAGTTGTCAAATCTCATAAAAACTTCCTCATTTCATGAGCTTTCCAACGGTATACTTAATTTCAGGATTACGACATTTTTTCTTTGAGAAATTAAGTTTCAAATACAAAAAACCAAGGTGGGGGCGTCAATCTTGGTAGGGAAGGGGGTGCAAGGAGTTAACTCACGTTCTCATCTCCTCCAGCTCCTGGACGTTGACCTTTACGAATAAACACTGATCTGGCTACACTTGTTTAAACAGCAATGAATACAGTTCGCCGTTTTGGGGACAGTTGACGTTTGACCATGGCTGAGTTTAGTGTTTGGGAGTACGCAGAAATGCATTATGTCTACGGCTTGTGTAACGGAAACGCACTTGCAGCGCAAAGGGAGTACCGAACTCGATACCCAGATAGGCGTTGTCCCAGTCACGCAGTGTTCACGAGGCTGCACCAGCGTTTATTAAACACAGGCTCAGTAATGCGATCGCGAAGGGAAGATGCATCAACCGTTGCTGACGTTGGTGTTGAAGAATTTATTCTTGATCGTGTTTTGGGTGACCCCACTATCAGCGCTCGAGAAATAGCTGCGGAGATAGGTGCTTCTCATTGGTATGTACTTAGGGTTCTACATAAAGAAAACTACCACCCGTATCATTTTACTCAAGTGCAAGCTTTAGAAGAGACCGATTTCGCCCTACGTGAAGAATTTTGCAGGTGGATCCTCGAGAGGGACATTGTGGAATACCACGCTCTCAGGAATATTCTGTGGACTGATGAGTCTCTTTTTACTAGAGAGGGGGTATTCAACACCCATAATATGCATGTCTGGTCTTCACAAAATCCACATGCATCTCGAGAATCCTCATTTCAACGACGTTTCTCTGTTAACGTGTGGGCTGCTGTAGTCGGGGATAAACTGATAGGACCTCATTTTCTCCCACGAAACTTGAATGGAGTGACTTATTTGGAGTTCCTCCAAAACGATTTACCGATCCTGTTGCAAGATCTTCAACCTCAAACTCTTCAACAATTGATTTACCAACAAGATGGGGCCCCACCGCATTATTCTACGGCAGTGAGAACATGGCTATCAGAACGGTTTTCCAAATGGATAGGGCGAGGTGGTACCATTGCGTGGCCGCCGAGGTCCCCTGATCTCAACCCCATGGACTTCTTCGTTTGGGGATTTTTGAAACAAGAAGTCTACAAAACGCAGGTGAACACCGAAGAAGAGTTGAAGGGAAACATTGTAGCAGCAGCTCAAAAACTTCAGGAGAAGTTAACACTCTCAGTTACTGTGGGAGCTATTCGAAAACGAGCTAGGTTATGCATTCGTAACAGGGGACGTCAGTTCGAACAAATGTTAACCTAAATTCATTTTTGTTTGTTGTAATTTGCAGGTTTTTTAACAGAAAATAAGAATAAAGAAACAGAAAGAAATGAGAACGTGAGTTAACTCCTTGCACCCCCTTCCCTACCAAGATTGACGCCCCCACCTTGGTTTTTTGTATTTGAAACTTAATTTCTCAAAGAAAAAATGTCGTAATCCTGAAATTTAGTATACCGTTGGAAAGCTCATAAAATGAGGAAGTTTTTATGAGATTTGACAACTTCTTGGCCTATTTTTGGAACGTCGGCTCTGTTTCGAATTTTATCGAAAAATTTCAAAATTTTCAAATTTTCCCTTTCACTGCGATTGTGAACAGAGTTATGGAAATTTTATAAGGTTGAAATTATGTTTATCTTATAGGAAATTTAATGCTGAATCCGAAAATGTATAATAAAATTAAAATGGACGCTTCAGTGTTCCAGAAAACTCGATTTCATGACTTGAGGTCGGAGTTGACCGTGAAAACGCTAAAAAAATCATAACTATCCAATGGACTGAGATAGGACCCCCACTCTGGCGGCATTCTACTCCATTTTCGATGTAGTTTTACCCAAAAAAAAAATTTCACACTGATCTCCATCCACCCTGTATACAAAAACCATAGTTTTCATCCTGTCCGTTCAAATTAACTCGCATCCACATTAGGAAGATTCTAATTGTTATATACCCCTCCTCTGTTACCAGTCCTGAAGATGAAATATAAATATTTCGAAACGTCGGCCTAGAATATAGACTTTTTATTGACCAACCCTCGAGAAACCCGAAACATTTTACATTTAACTCAGTGGTCGAGAAAACCCAGCCTTATAATATAGTTCGATAATTTACGAAAATTCGCTCACACGATCATGCTGCATGACAGGAACTTTTATGTATGCAATGTAAATGGTTTATAATTTACAAACCAAGTAGGCGTAGCAGAGTAGTAGTGTAGTTGGTACTCCAACAAACGAGCTGTTGTTGTTCCAAAGCTCAACCTTCGATTTCCCTTCTGTTCCCCATCGCCTAACCAATTCTCTCAACTATTTGCTCTAACTTGCGTCTGCCGTTGTCACTTTGGCTCTTGGTCTTGAAATCTGATCTCTCGGAAAGCGCTCAGTTACAACTATTCTCCGTTTCAACAGTTTGCAGCAGTTTCACGGCGGATTTCGCTCGACATTCCCAAACTTCCTTGAGGTCGGGAGGTTGTGCGCAAGGGTAGCTCTCTCTCTCTAACTACGAATTTTCCGGAAATTAGCGAGTACTTCAGTACCTGGATAGACTCCATTGGATCACGCTCAATTGATGCAATTCGCAAGCAAAATATTGATGTTCCTCAGATTCACTTTCTTGGCAACTTGTGATTCCACTAACGCATTATTTATAACTTTCTTATGTGTGACCTGAACATTGAATTGGATAATTATTCTTGTTGAAAGGTGGTTATGAGTGGATGTTGCTTAAAAATGCACTGATATTTCATTAAAATGTGACAAAAAAAACTATGAACACTGCAAAAGATTGTTCGAATATCAAAAATTGTTTATCATAACAGAATTTGATTTAGAAAAAGTACTTTCACGTTATTCAATCGTGATCACACAAAGTGCTCGAATGTAGAAACAATTTAACCTAATTATGACGAAAAATAACAAAGATTCGCTACACGCTACATGACTTGGATTTTAGCAAATTTTCGTGAAAGAATTTGGCGTAATAACGGGATTTTATCTCAATCCTAAGGAGAGTTATCGTCTGGAATGACTATATATATATATATATATATATATATATATATATATATATATATATATATATATATATATATATATATATAAAAATCCCGTTCTTGCGCCGAAAAATCTAGCTTTCCAAATGAAAGAATGAGTTCGCTGGCCAGCACTTTTTGAGCACATTAAATTGCTTAAATTCCAAAAAAAAAATTGCTAAAAAAATCACTAAAAGTACCTAATTAAAAACGGCCAAAAATTGTTAAATTTACATTTTTTTTTTTTCTTTGGCGGAATTTCAGTCAAAATAACGTTATCAACTTTTAACAAGGATATTAAACAATTTTTGCACAAAATTGTGCTGAAAACCGTACTTAACTTACATTTATGTTTGTTCAAAAATCTATAAAAACTGTAAACAAATCCAAAAAGCCAAAATCTTTTTTGAATCGCCGAATTTGATTTATTATGAGTTTTTGTGCCATAAAATTGGTTTTTAACAATTTCTTTGTACTCAAATTTCGGTACAATTAAACATATTATAATACGATTGGTAATTTAAGAAAATTCGCCCATACGATCATGCTTCATGACTGGAACTTTTTTTAATGGATGAACTATTTTAGGAGAGGGTGGAGTTTTTGAGATGAGTTTAACTCATTTCGTCAGGGAATAATAATGATTATGCCTAAGGTATGTGATATTAAACGGAGTTATAATACATTTTGCAATCAATTTGCAACGTATTTTCTCGCTGCATCGTATATTACCTCGGTAATTACGGTTATTGCGGGAAGGCGCGCCGTTATAAATTTAGCGAAGTAGTTTGGGATGAGGTAGTGAGAATAAATCAATCACTAGTGAGTTTCAGTCTGGTTTGGGTATGTGGGGAGGTGGGAGGTTGCAGCATAAGCGGTTTGTAAAGGGCCGTCTCTATATCTCTCAAGTGTTTATGTAGAGGATTGAGGGTGAAGGGCTGTGAAGAGGGGAATTATGGTTATAGGAAGGAGAAGGTTAAGGTTAGAGATGGGGAGGTTTGTGTAGGAGAATCCCGCACGTATTCCCAATGGCGGTCATGTTAAATTCGAGGTCATGTTATAACCCGTGGTTAGGGAATAGACTTCTATCGAGGGGTCTCTCAATTCTCGATTCGCCTCGTGTAAGATCTCCCGGACATTTGCTTCTCCGCGCAGCGAGGTGCGACGTGGGAAAGTTTTGCCCTTCTACACTTTTCCAAATTGAATTTTTGTTTGTTGTAATTTATTCATTTATTTACTTTTCTTTATGCTGATCCAGAATCTAAATAATTTTGCATGGAAAAATGACCTACTAACTGTGAGCACGCAAAAACTGGCGCAATTACGCGCAAAATGTGCTTAAGATGTAAAGTATCGAATTTTCCGAGATATTTGACTGCCACATGTGACACATGGTTTTATCACGTTGAATCACGTAGTGAAGTTCATTTATTGATAATTGCAAAATTATTTGGAAAAATATTGATTTTGTGATTGTACAAAAAGGTAACAGCCTGGATATGCGCTGTATGCTTAAAGAGTTCAGTTCTCACCACAGGTAATCTCAAATTTGAATCAGTAGCTGTACGAGTCTGACACGCTCTGCTGAGGAAGTCCTCACCAACGCCCTTCTTAAAAACATGGAGACAAGCTTCTAAATAAATTTATGGTTGTAGTTAAATTCAGTACCATTCCAGGTGTCTTTATATTTATTGTTCAATATTCTGTTGGTCAATACAGTAGGTATTCAATGTTACTGTATGTACTTTACTTCGTACTGTAGTTTGTTAAAAATTTCTCCCTTGATGGGAAAAACAAAAGATCATGGATATGTCTAGTACCTACTGCTTACCAGTAGGTACCTACTACTCAATTGTATACCAACCATGTAGTGCCTTCTTTTCACAAGATTATTCCATTATGGTTACAAAACAATATTAGTTTATAACTTAGAGTAATAAATCACCATTCCTTGACACTACAATGGCTTAGAGGTCATGAGATGTTGTGATAAACTTAGAGCATTCCAAAAAGTGGCGAACGATTTTCCTACTATGAAAACTATTGGACTCTTCCCTAGTAACTCATTGGTTGTACGTGAAAAAACAATAAAAATTCTACATAGCCTTCACTTTTCGAGTTAATAATAATCTAAAGTGCTGGAGCGTTGGATTTTGTGTGGAGAAAATTTATACCTTTGCGTAATAAATCAGCTTTCTTTGACCCAACGCTTAGGGATCATGAGATGTTATGATAAAATTAGAGCATTCCAAAAAGTGGCCAACGATTTTCCTGCTATGAAAACTAAGGGAGTTACATTTCGCTAGTAACGCGTTGGTTGTACGTAAAAATCAATATAAACTTGCATACGAGTCTGCAACGCATTGGGACATTTTCATGTGTTTACCTATGAATGGTCAACGTCATTTCTGATGGTCATAATCATCGTTGTGGCCACTTGGGACAATTTTTTTCGTGACGATTTTTTTGTTATGTGCCATATGAAAGACATGAAAATGTCAAAAGTGCCGGTCGGGAAAAAAAAGTGCCGGTCGGGAAAAAAAAGTGTCGCAAAAAATTCCTTGACCCCCAGCCAAAAGACATATCCATGTCAAAATTCGGGAATATCTACGAGGATAGCACATTTTCCCATGACTTTTTTTTTTACAGCGCAAAGTTTACTAAGATTTCGCTATTATGCGAGCGTACCTACCATTCAGACCACCAAACTATACCTGCACATCTCTGATACACAGGTCTAACTGATAATTTGCTTAAAAGGAAGAATTTACAAATTTACTATTTTTGCGAGGTGAGCTATATTTTTTGAGTAGATACACTATTGCTCGACCTGTCGTTGTACTTACTTATCAAATTGCTTTACAGAAGGCAAGTATCAACAGTTTCGGACACTAAAATGATGTACCAGTTACATCCAAACTTGTAACTACCTACTTGGTTGTTCTTTTGTAATAATGTATGTTTTTGGATAAGCTTTTTAATTTCTTTTTTTTTTTTTTTAACTTTTATTTTTATTTATTTATTTTTTTATTTTATTTTTTTTTTTTTTGCTATTTTTTATTACACAATATTATGTCTTTATCACGCAGATCACAGGTGATTTTTTTTGCCAAATAAATAAACTGTATCACTGTAAAATTTACTTCCACGCGGAACAGGTAGGTAGGTGGGAAGAGTAATTTGTGCGAAACTTGTACCCATTTACGGCAACACTAGACTTGGGCCCATTTTAGTTAATTATTTTCAATAATAAGCCTATGTGATCGTATAGCAAAAAATTTTTATATCCCCCATCAAACTTTGTCATTTTACGTTTCAAATTGCGTAGAATCCAAATTTGCAATGTCCGTCCGCCGTTCGCCGTTCGGGCCATAAAAGGCCTTAGAATTGACTTAAAAAATCCGTTCTTTCGCACATAGAATCCACTTGGGGTCTAGTTGGTCCTAACTTCTCGCCAGCTCGATCGCTCCACACCCATGGGTGCTATGAGCCAAAAATAGGTGAAAAAGTGTCTTTTTCGAGGTTTTGAGTGTTAGACTGACGTACGCGCTCACGCCTGGCACGCTTAGTGGAATGATGAAAACTGGCAGAGGGTCATGAGGGGGGAGGGGGAGGAGGCGCGGCGCCTTGTAGGGGCACAGCGGCACGTCACCAGGGGCGTAGCACAATAATAAAGCTTTGTGAAATAATTTGCAGCGTTTTTAATTTTGGCCCGGTAATTTTGTTTGGACGGCTAACAGTTTGTTATACAGCCTTTGCATGTACTTTCTATGAATTAATACTAAAACGATAAAATAAAATAATGGATTGTTGCCTCTCCATATGATATGGCTTAGCCACCCACAAATGTGGCAGATTGGAGAGAGCAAGTTTCTTGGACTCGTCAGAAATTTATTGCACTCGTCCGGGGTGAGTGGGAGCTCGTCCTCCTTCCACTTACCACAATGGGATTCATCGATATCGCTCTTCCCAATATCACGCACCCCTTTCTCTTCCCCCCGTCGGGTAAGGAAGCGCTATCGGAGTCTGGCTGGTCCTCGGAAGGGTTGGGATGCTGTCTGAGATAGAGCGAGAGGCCTAAAGGGCTCTCCGAAGGTGAGGGAAAGAGACGGCAACAGATATCTCTTATCATACGCTGTGACGTGAAAGACCAGGTGGAGAGGGGGGCTGCCATTGACACGTGAGTTATCACATCTCGTGATTGTTTCATAGCTTCTCTGCTCATGTCTGCCACATGTTATGATGTCTTCCTCTAACCTCAAACGTGCTCTCTTATCACTCTCCGTTTTCCTCCTTACCAAAAACTGGTCGCTACCATTCGTCTTGTCTTATGGTCGCTCATAAAAACTTGATGGCGCAACCTGATATAGCGAATAGCAATTTGCTAGTGAATATTGACTGAAATTATGACATTTTACCTTAAGCTAGAATTGTACCAATGAAACACTTTGAACTGAATGAAACTGTCCCAGGTCTTACTGGAGTTTAACTTTTTTTTTTTTTTTAATTCTTTTATTGGCTTCAAATTAATATACAGCCGTTATAAATAAAAATTACACACACAGATTTCTAAAATACAAATACGGAGTTCAAATTGTATTCGAGGTAGTCTTTGAATTATGATTTCTCTTTCATTCCCTTTTTATATTTTATATACCATATTTTCTTTCAATTTTATGCCACCTGAGTGCACAATTTAAGTCCCCTAAGTTGGGCAAATTCATTTTATATTATTTTCTTTCAATTTTTTCGCCACCTGAGTATTGCTATATGTCAATTACCAGGTTAGTGCGCCATTCAAGTCCCCATAGTTGGGCAATTTAATTTAAAAGTCCCCAATGTTGGGCAAATTAATTTCTATATATATTTTGATTTCCTAAGGTATAAGTCTCCATAGTTGAGCATCCGTTTTGTCCCGATTGTTCAATGAAGATACTTCTTATGAAGCTTCATTGACAATCCAGTTTTAATTTCTATTCCCCCATCCAAAACGCCAATGCAGCTATTTATGATTGAATGAGCATTAGTTCTCAGCTATTCACTATTCCACCCAATTACCATACTTGATCTTCAATCAAGTATGTCTTTAAGGGGAGGAGTGTAACAGAGTTACCTCCTGAGAGGTCCATCAAGCTCCCGTCAGAGCACCAGAGATAGCGTTGGCGGCGTCCCGTTGAGGAATCAATGGGAACCACGCGCTGTACTCGATCGTTTTAGACAGCTGGTTTGGCGTCGGATGATTTCCTGGTGACAGGAATATTAACCTTCCCCGAACATGGCTCATTAAAAGCTATGACTAGGGGTGGTATCTCTCTGACGGGATGCCTCTTTACCTCCTCTACCTTTTTATGAGGATTTAGGCCCCCATTGCACCTCTGGGGGGGGGGGGGGCACCTAAATTCCTTATAATTTACGAATACCTATGTTTGGATTACTCTAATTCAACTCAAAGACTACTTTTTTCAATTTTTTCAAATCTGACCCTGTGGGGAGGATGTTAATGCGTCTTGCAAGTCACTGAACCAACTGGGGATCTAAGTGGGCGAATCTATCAGTATTACTATAACTTGGGTCACAGGCTATTTGATAATGTTCAAGTCAACCTGTGCAATGCACGGGTGAACCAGCTAGTAATATGATATTAATAGTTCGTATGAATTCAAAAAGTAAATCATAGACTTCTATATTGTCCGCTGCACGATCGTATCCAAATTAAAGGGTTTTTCTATCAGTGTCTGTATTCTGCTCAGTAGTTGGTTTCTCGTATTGGAGTATATCTGGCATTCTAATATGATGTGCTCATTATTTTCTTCTGTATTGCTGCATGCCCGGCAGTCTGATGATTCGAAAAGTCTGTTTGTTGAGGTGTGCGTTGCGTTTGTTGAATGAGTCAATTTTAGCGAATTTTTGAAGAAAATTAAGCTATTGCTCTCGCCTCAAAATTTGTAGAATGTGAATTTTTGAAAAAAATTTATGCAGAAATCCGTTTCAGGCTATTCTGAATCATATTCTGAAGTTTAACGCATTTTTTTATGGATGTATGTATGTATGTATGTATGTATGTATGTATGTATGTATGTATGTATGTATGTATGTATGTATGTATGTATATATGTATGTGTCATTCCAGACGATAACTGTCCGTAGAATTGTGCTAGGAACTAGAAACAAATTTTAAAATGTTAAGGACACAAAACGAAAGTTCAAGTTCGTTGGCCAGCATGATCGGAATCTTCGGGTTGAAATTTTCAGAAAATGTAGTCAAAAATTTCAAAATAGCCTGTTTTTTGCGATTTGTTGTGCGAAATAATTTTTTCAGCATACTAACATGTGGTATATTCGGAATCAGCGTAAAATTTCCTATAAGAAGAGTTGAAAAATCAGTCAAAAATCGAAATAATGCCGTTCGCTAGTTGTAAAAATCGGTAATATTTGCATGAAACATTGTCCAAATTCAGATTGAACTACTCTTATGGAAGTATCCCTGTATAACCAATCCTAGAACCATGCTGTTTAAAACGTAGGTAGTAGGTGTTTGTTAAAAAAAAAGAAAAAAAATGTAATCACAACTGATGAGTTTACTCTGTGAAATATTCCGTCCTCCGATTCTCTCGGTCGCTCTCTTTAATGTTTTACGCTCAACAGTTTTAGGACTTGATGTAGCTTTAATACTGACTGTGGCTTAGGAAATATCATCCATGAAATTGTGGAGAAGTTCTGTTTATGTACGTACTAGCACGCAGACCCAAGGCCTCGCTCCGCTCGGCCGTCAGTACCATTAATCTCAAGGCCTCCCTCCATCGAAATCTATGAATATTTACCTACATTTGTCTTTAAATCTACAAGATTAGTTTAGTAATAATAAAGAATGAGTACCTCCTATTTATTTTTAATAATTTGATTCCATGTTTGTCTATAAAAATCATAAACTAAAATTTCTCTACACGATCAATAGCGACTGAAATGTCGAAGATTTCTTCAAAAATTCGCTCATGGGGTTATGCTGCCTAGACTTTTCGCTTGTTTGATCATCTGCTTGGCTACCGCAGAGCATCTCATTGCTTCGAGGTAGTTAACTAGTATTAAGAGTAATTTATACCTCCTGAAAGCATTTCGTTGTTCCTGTACAGTACTGGTACAATGGTCGTTCCACCCATAATTTTTAGGCCTGGGTGTCCAGTTCTGGTAACGGGGAGCAGCGTAATCGCATGCCCTCGATATTTGTCGGACGAATTCAGAGTATCTCATACTTTCTTTCACTCTGAATTTGTTCATTTTGATTTACCAGGTATTCCTGAAATTTATCCTAATCCATGTATCAATGTTTTATGAATAAATTAAAGCTTCTGACGAAACCCTTTGGGGGGGAGTAAAATATGCATTTTTCGTGTGAAGGCTCAAATAAAAGCTTACGATGAGGGGGTTTCAAATAAAAAAAGTCCAGTCATGCAGCATGACCCCATGAGCTAATTTTTGAAGAAATCTTCGACATTTCAGTCGCTATTGATCGTGTTGAGAAATTTTAGTTTATGATTTTGATAGACAAACATGGAATCAAATTATTAACACATGCACAGAGTAAACTCATCAGTTGTGATTACATTTTTTTTTTTTTTTTTTTTTTTTTTTTTTTTTTTTTTTTTTTTTTTTTTTTTTAAAGCACCTACTACTTACGTTTTAAACAGCATGGTTCTAGGATTGGTTATACAGGGATACTTCCATAAGAGCAGTTCAATCTGAATTCATGCAAATATTACCGATTTTTACAACTAGCGAACGGCATTATTTCGATTTTTGACTGATTTTTCAACTTTGAAATTTTTGAAAACTTGATACATATTCTTATAAGAAATATGAAGCTGATTCCGAATATACCACATGTTAGTATGCTGAAAAAATTATTTCGCACAACAAATCGCAAAAAACAGGCTATTTTGAATTTTTGACAACGTTTTTGAAAATTTCAACCCGAAGATGTAATCCGATCATGCTGGCCAACGAACTTGAACTTTCGTTTTGTGTCCTTAACATTTTAAAATTTGTTTGAAGTTTCTAACACAATTCTACGGACAGTTATCGTCTGGAATGACACATACATACATACATATATACATACATACATTAAAAAATGCGTTAAACTTCAGAATATGATTCAGAATAGCCTGAAACGGATTTCTGCATAAATTGTTTTCAAAAATTCACATTCTACAAATTTTGAGGCGAGAGCAATAGCTTAATTTTCTTCAAAAATTCGCTAAAACCCATGAGGGAGGAGAGGGGGGGGGGGCTGCATAATATGCATTTTTTCGTTGAGGGCTCAAAAGAAAGCTTATGACGAGGAGGTTTCAAATATGGCGCTGGTGATAAATAAATAAAACAACTTGACATAGTAGTGATAGGATACACCGCAAACCCTGAGTCATTCTTACATATGCGGGTTTCACGGTTGCTAAAGCACATTCTGTGTTTCCATATACCAGTACATCTGGCGTTCTCTTTTACTGAGATCCTTCGCGAGGAATGAATGGTAATTCATTCACCACCATATATCCAATCCACTGCAGAATGGCTTCAACTTAACCTATTAGATATTTTCAAGCTCACCACCATCCCTTGATTCAACCCCCTCTTCCGTGCCAGGCCTACCTCCGCTCTATCCACCCCTGAAGGGAAGCGCAAATCCTACATACCTATAAACTACATAGTGCATATACATATACTCTTCTTTTCGTATATTAGGCCTTGTGCTATGGTGTTATTTTTCTTTTTTACCTACTCACTCAGAAAACTTGTCATGTATGAAGTACTTTTCAGAAATGTAACCGATAATAGTTTTTTATTTTTTATATCTTGCTCCTTAAAAGTATCAATTTATGTTAACTGAAGTATTACGCAAAGAACTCCTTGTAACAGTCAGCTACTGACTTATTACAAATAAATGAATTGATTGATTGATTGATTCTGTGTTTCAATAAATTCATTCAAAGTATGTAAATAGAGGCAACCGGGGGTCAAGGGGGCTTGCCCCCTGGCGAGGCGCGGAGCCTGAGTTTTATTTATTTTGTTTTATTTTTTTGACATGTAAATGGGCTTGGAACTGAGCACTCAGTCCACCGATACTGTAGCTTTTACGAACTAAACTATAACGACTGTAGCTCCCCGAGTGCAGCTCTTTCTTCCTCATTCCGCTCGAGATGAACGTAGGTATACGGGATATCATCAAATTTCCCTTTCAAATGTTTTAATGATCGAAGGTAATACAGGACGAGTGCATATATGCGCTGTTAGAAGGGTCAAATTTCCGCTAAATAAGCCCATCGATGTTGATGCACAGCTTCTGAGAAGTCCGCTGATGTAGCCATCACTTCCGCGCGTAATTATGATCGAGAATGACACTGCGAAAACTCATCAGACCGTTTCAGTTGAAATGTTCACATAGTAGGTCAGGTCCTTGTGGGTTCGTTAATTCCGACACCAGTGTAACGTTATTATACAGTGTATTAAACAGTAGACTGATTGGAATTGCGTTGTTAACATACAAGACACTCATAATATTACAACTTAATAATGTATTTTGTCTTGAGTACGAGTAAGTACAGAATACCACAACAAACTTGGATGAAATAGAGGAGCCAGGAGAGTTCACGGTGGAAATTTCAGCTCGTCTCACTATTGATCGTAGTATTTTGCTCCTTCCATAATACATCCCCTATGTTATCTATCTTATCAATGAAACCCTACCTCAAAATAATTTCCCCATTGTTCTTAAGAGAGCTCTAATTGTTCCAATATTTAAAAAAAGTGACAAAACGGATTCAATAAATTATAGGTCGATTCCGCTGCTCCCAGTACTTTCAAAAATCTTAGAAATGGTGCTCAAGCAACAGATTTTACACTTCTTTGAGACATACAATTGATTTTCATCAAATAAATTTGGGTTCCGATCGACAATGGGCACCTCAGATGCCATAATGGATTTTGTAGATTTCACCTTCGATTGTTTCGAACAGGGGAAGTATGCGAGAGCTACTCTTTCATCTGTCAAATGAAATGAAATGCTGATCAGTAAGCTCAGGGTTTATGGTTTTTATCCAGACTCTCTGTGCTTAATGACTCCTTATCTAACCGATAGGGAGCAAACAGTCAGATGGAATAGTCGTCTTTCTTGTCCAGCAGCAAATAGATCAGGGGAGCCGCAAGGGTCTATTCTAGGGCCTTTGTTATTTATATTACATATTAAATAAATTTACGAAATCTAGTGGCTGTTAGTACGGTCGTTCTATCCGGCAATTTCAATTTTAGCATGGAACATGCTTTAGCCTTGAGTTAACTGCCCGAAAACGTTACGCGGAAGTGTCACGAAACTTGGACGAACTAGCAAAAATTACCAAAGAAGTAGGTTAGCCTAAGATAAATCAAATCCTTTGACAAACTACAACGATTTCATAATTTCTCCCTTGAGAGGGAAAAACATTAAATCATGTTTAATGTTTTTCCCTCGCAAGGGAGAAATTAGATATAGTTTTTTAAGGTCAAGGTTTTTAAACTCAATGAAATCATCAGAAATTAACAAGCGGTTGCAATCATGTTCACAATATCAATTATTGAGAATGATCACCTGAGTGTACACAATTATTCAAATAACCATGCTCATAACTCAGCTTGTTGGCCACGCACTTCGCAGTAGTTAACATAATATGGTTGGATAAATCGAGAGCTTTCGAACGAATGGTCAACGAATTTTGTGGGATGAAAAACGACGAAGTACCATTTCCCTAGCAACGACTCGGTTGTAAGCGGAAATCATCAGAAAAAAAACGTTGCAGATTTGCGTGTCGTGTCGGAATTCACAGAACGACCCCCAGCCCTAAAACATTAAACATGTTAAAACATTTCGCGGATGCGTCACGAAATTTCTTCTTTTCATTTTCACGTACAACCAAGTCGTTGCTGGGGAAATGAAACTTCTTTAGTTTTCACCGGACAAAAATCGTTCTCCACTCGTTGGAAAGCTCTCGATTTATCACGTATTTCTTTCGTACTTGTTCTTCTATTCATATCGTAGTTTTATATTTATTTATGTTATAAATGGATATATAGTAAACAATGCATGTAAACAATATAGTAAACAAGAGAACGGTTTGATTTGTGAAGAGGTGGTTAAATCATTTAATAGGTACCTAATAATTTTAATAGACGAATCTGCAACACATACGAGTCTGCAACTAAAGACATAAAATGTCCCAATATGTTGCAGACTCGAACGCAAGCGTTACTGATGATTATCGAATACAATTTGATTCAATAGGATGGAAAATTCCACATATTTTGTTATTTCTTTTGATTTTCACGTACAACCAAGCCGTTGCTGGGGAAATGAAACTTCTTTAGTTTTCACCGGACAAAAATCGTTCTCCACTCGTTGGAAAGCTCTCGATTTATCACGTATTTCTTTCGTACTTGTTCTTCTATTCATGTCGTAGTTTTATATTTATTTATGTTATAAATGGATATAGTAAACAATGCCGCTTGTTTTGCGCGTACCATAACAGAAAATTACCTACCTAGGTACTCTGATCTAATTTTGATTAGTAAAACATTTAGGTATGTCGTAGTTTTAAATTTATTTACATTTACGAATTAGCGGGAAGAAAGCATGTTCCACGTTTTAGCCGGAGGCTCAAAGCGAAGAGGAACCGGGGGGTCCAGGGGGGCAAAGCCCCCCTGGCGGGGTCAAGGGGCGGAGCCCCTTGCGAGGTCCGAAGGGCCGAGGTTTTTCTTTTTTTCTTTTTTTTTTTTTTAATGAAAGGTATTTATGCAAGGATTTGTCATCAAGCATTTAAAATCAGGTTTGTCCATGTTTTATAGCTTTGTCCTTTGGTATCTCAAGTTCTAATTGAGATACATTGTTCGTTTTGATCTATGAATACACAGTGAATCATGCCCTTTTATTTGAGGTATCATGTGACTTAATGGGTTGAGTTTGGAAGGATTTATACGATGAAAACCGATTTGTTTGACTCCCGAAATGTTATTATCAGAGCCCTTCACAACATGGCATTTATTTTTGCCAAACTTGGCTCTAAAAAACATGGCAAAATGGCACTTATTTTGGCCAAATATGGCTTTTATTTTGGCCAAACATAGCATGTATTCTTCAAAATCCAAACTTTTTTTCTGTTTTCTTTTTTTTTCCCTTGATTGAAAAATTAAAATTTGGCATTTTAATTACATTATGTACTTTATTTACAAAGAGCATGCTACAAATTACAAATTGACTAAAAAAATTGAATTTAAATCTATATAGGAGATAAAGAACCACGTTCGAACTAGCAATTTTCGGCATAACGAATTTGAAAATGAAAAAATTTATATTAGCAATACACGTCCACTTCACCGACACACTTTAGCTTGGAACTAACCACTTGGTGGGGGGAAGGGATAAGGGATATATATAATAAACATACACACAGTCAGGCAATCCCTGGTCTTGACCTGTGTATTAGGTGACCTTGCAATGACCCTTTCCTTTTCAAGCACTAATGGCTGTAATCCTCGGACGTTGGAGACCTTAATCCTCGGAAGGGAATTCTCGGTCGTTGACTTGTGAGCTTGCCCACATGAAAAAGCCCTTAAAATTAGCTTGCCTTTTTTGAAACATTTTTGAAAAAATACTTGGAACCCCAACTTTTTGTGAATTTTCCCAGAAAAAATTTTTTTTGTCACAAATTTTCAAGAAAATCAGGCGAAAAATGGCTCAAACATGGTATTTTCCCAGAAATAGGCGAAAAATGGCTTTTTACCAAAACTCGGCGCTTTGCGCCTCGGCGGGGGGCTCCGCCCCCCTGCACCCCCCGGTTTATTTCTTTTTCCATACTCTGTATGAAATCATAGGAACACAGAATGTGTTTTTGCGATGATTCTATTTCCTTACCAACGGCTTGGTTGCACGTGAATAATAACAATATTTGGCAATAATAAAATAAATAATTGTTAGACATTTAATTTGGTCTAAAACCCTATAAATATTATATAAATAAATATGTAACTACAAGAAAAATACTATATAAATTGAGAGCTTTCCAACGAATGGTGAACGATTTCTGTGCGATTAAAATTGCGGAAGTTCCATTTCCCTACCAACGGCTCGGTTGTACGTGAAAATCATAAGAAAATTTACAAGCGGTTGCAATCATGTTGACAATATTAATTATTGAGAATGATCATCTGTGTGTAAACAATTGATTCAAATAACCATGCTCATAACTCAGGTTGATGGCCACGCACTTCGCAGTAGTTAACATAATATGGTTGGATAAATCAGGAGCTTTCCAACGAATGGTGAACGATTTCTGTGCGATTAAAATTGCGGAAGTTCCATTTCCCTACCAACGGCTTGGTTGTACGTGAAAATCATTATAAAAGGCGCATAACGGTTTTTTCTGTCGGTTTTTTGTGACGATTTTTTTTCGGTAGGTCATCGCAAAAACACATTCTGTGTTAAAATTGGCCAAACATGGCATATAAGGATGGCAAAATGGCACTTGAAGGGCTCTGGTTATTATGGTTGCCAACACGCTGGTAGCGTGTCTTTTGTTATGACGATTTCAATCACCTGAGTGAGCTAAACTCTCTCCTGTTCACCCTAGGAAACTGGAATTTGATAGGGAGACTCTCTGGGTCATTAAGAGACTATTGAAATGATGGGCTCTTTCGTGATCAGCTGAGTGAAAATTCTACCCTCTTAACCCTAGGAAGCTGAAATTTGATAGGGAGACTCTCTGGGCCATTAAGAGACGATTGGAATGATGGGCTCTTTCATGATAAGCTGTACCCGCTAAATTCTGTCCTGTTCACTCTAGGAAGCTGAAATATGATAGGGAGACTCTCTGGGTCATTAAAAGACGATTGATACGATGGAATCTTTCCTAATCAGCTGAGTGACATAAATTCTATCTGTTCACTCTAGGAAGTTGAAATTTGATAGGGATAGATGGATTTTCTTCTTTATACTGAGATTGCTCAAATTTCAAAACAATTTAACACATAATACGATAGATAATTCAAGAAACTTCGCTCATATTGTCATACTGCGTCACTGAAACTTTTTTCTTATCACAGCAATTTTTTTCTCCTTCTCTTGATGATTTAGACGACGACGATGTTTGGCGGCATTGTTTAATATAGATTTATTGATAAATTCCAATGCCTCCTATACCTGTGGTATGGAAAACAATAAATTCTCTCTCTCTCTCTCTCTCTCTCTCTCTCTCTCTCTCTCCCTCTCTCTCTCTCTCTCTCTCTCTCTCTCTCTCTCTCTCTCTCTCTCTCTCTCTCTCTCTCTCTCTCTCTCTCTCTCTCTCTCTCTCTCTCTCTCTCTCTCTCTCTCTCTCTCTCTCTCTCTCTCTCTCTCTCTCTCTCTCTCTCTCTCTCTCTCTCTCTCTCTCTCTCTCTCTCTCTCTCTCTCTCTCTCTCTCTCTCTCTCTCTCTCTCTCTCTCTCTCTCTCTCTCTCTCTCTCTCTCTCTCTCTCTCTCTCTCTCTCTCTCTCTCTCTCTCTCTCTCTCTCTCTCTCTCTCTCTCTCTCTCGATATTTTCTATTGCTGATCAAGAATTAACTGAGGGATATTAATAACTTCAGTCTCCAGTAAAATTTTCGATCGGAATATTGATTTACTCGCTGTGTACCTGTGTTCCGCAACGGGCAATTTCGGGTAATTACATGACACTTTGTGCTATATACCTTGTCATTTCTACCCAGCAGTCCCAATAAGGCTCGAATTTTTAATTAATTAATGTTTCAACCAAGCGTCCCTATTCCCAATTCAACCTAAGCTTAGTTACCTACGTTAAAACTCTCCCCAACCAACAATGATGTTGTTATAAGGCATTATCAATATCAATTTTGATAAATACGAATAAAAACTGCTCGACGCTCAACCAACCAAAATCGCTATTGTATCGTTGAATTTGTTATCGAAAATTATTAACGCGTGAACCCACCCTATCCACATTTGTCGAGGAAAGTTCGAGTTATGTCCTGTTTTTCCTCAATCACAAAGTAGTTACGGGCGACGACGTTAGGGATTGCCGAGTTCTGGATTGAAGAATAAGTCTAGAGGAGTGTAATATAGCCTATAACCATCCCTGAAACTTGCTCGTCAATCTGCACTCACCCGCATGGAAACCGATGCAACCATTAGGAATTGAGAGTGAATTTTCTCTATAATACGAGTAATATACAAGCTCATTTTATAGTGCATAAAAACCATAATCAATACCTTGGAAAAACTTGATTGATGCTCACTACCTACGCGCCTTGGAAATCCCCTCGAGATAGGTAACCGTTGAACTCGGCACCAGTAATATTCTGTAATCTGTTGACGCCAATCAAGTAAACATTAAGATTCAAGGACTCGGCACCGCCTCGATCCAGAAGGCAAAATGAGATGTATGAATTCGTCACTGCTAATCAGTAAGCCAACGGCAGTGAAAGCAAATGGATGTGAAACAAGTGTTGAGTGAATGCGGTCGAAAAATGCTCGTCGTGGAAGGAGCGAAATTCCGATTCGCCAAAACTCTAATGGATGATGGATTAGGTAAAGTTTACTATTAAATCATGATCACGGCATCACTGAGAAGAAGAAAGTCACTGTTGATGGAAAGCAATTAAGCTGCCCCCGAGGTGAGAAAGGCTGCTGAAGAAAATTTCACCTGATCAAATGCTGTATTGGTACAGGTTACAGCTGATCCTTGTAGCATCCCCTAGAGCAGAAGGAAAGTGGAAATTATTAAAGTGCTCAACTTAAATCTTACATCTACCTACATCTTCATTTTCTTCAGTGGCCACTGTATAGGTAGAAAACCAAGCATGAGAAAGAAATTTTTCCTTGGGGGGAAAAACAATAGATCATGGATATGTCCATTGTTGGAGGTGTAATTAGAAAATTAAAATTATGAAATAAATAAAATACACACGAGATATTTCCGAAATTGGACAACTTTGAAGTGGTTGTATGGTTCCTTCATTCATCACATGTTCTACCACGTCATCAGTTGTCCATGCACATTTTGCAGAAGCACATTGCGGTAGTATCTCATTGATTTCTACCTAGCCTTCACTTTTCGAGTTAATAATAATCTAAAGTGCCGGAGCGTTGCATTTTGTGTGGAGGAAAAAGTCGCAAAAAACTCCTTGACCTCCAGCCAAAAGACTTATCCATGTCAAAATTCTGGGGTTGCTACATAGACTGGTGCCCGGCCAAAGTATGGAATATAGGTAAGAATATGCCTAATAAAAAAATATAAATTATAAAAAATATAAATGAATAATGAGAAGATACCAATTCTGGACCTCGGTGCCGAGTTAAATAATGTTAATTCCTTTGCTGACGAACGTTGGTGACGAATTCAATAATCTTGCCTGGGGTAGAAAATCTTGCGGGGTTACATCTGAATAAGTGTACTACTCGTCCCAGGTCCGTGAATGATGATCATAATAAAGTGTTTCGAATTAATTATGATGCATTGGAGGGGAAGTTGCGAGCGGAGTCGTGGAACAAGTTATTTTGCCAGGTAGATGTTGATTTGGCCTGTCAAGCGTTTGTCTCTATCCTGGATGGCCATATAACATCTTGTCGACATACGGAGTATTTTTCGGGAAAGTTTGTGAAGTTGAAGCAATGGAATACAAGGGGTATTCTGGTATCTATAAGGAATCGCGATAAAATAAGTCGTAAACTCAAAAAACGTCCTTTTGATGTGGACTTGTTGGTCTATTATAAGAAATATCGTAATATTCTCAATGCAATAATTAAAAAAGCTAAGGCTAAATACTATGGGGGTATAATTGATGAAAGTAATGGGGATATTAAGATGCTATGGGCAACTGTAAATGAGGCATCGAATAGGAAGAAAAATGAGCATTCTTTGGTTTTGAATAATATTCGGGATAATTTGGTGACAGATAATTTTCAAATTGCTCAAAATTTTAATTCATATTTTTCATCGGTTGGAGCAGTTATAGCTGATAGTGCTGCTTCTCCTGATTACTGTCCAAATGTGACTATGAATACTGTAAATAATTCACCCTGCTCCTCCTTGTTTCTCAAACCTGTTGAGCCTATGGAGGTTTCTGTTTACTTAAAGGAGCTTAAAGCTAATTGCTCTTTTGTTGAATCAGGTATTACTAACTGCATTTTGAAGAAATTTTCTCATCTCTTGAATGTTCCATTAGAATTTTTTTAAATTTAGTTTTTACAAGTGGTGTATATCCCAATTAAAAAAAAAAAAAAATTTTCATTCCATTATTTAAGAAAGGGGATAGAACAATTATGGGTAACTACAGACCTATTGCACTGACCCTATCTATTTCTAAGTTACTTGAAAAGTTTATTAAGGCGCGGCTTGTATCCTTCCTTGAAAGCAATAATATAATCTCTGTAAATCAATATGGTTTCCAAAAGGTTATAAGTACGGATCATGCATTATTCAATCTGAACAATCTCGTTTCTCAAAAACTTGATGAAGGCTTTTTTGTGTTTGGAGTATTTCTTGATATCAAAAAGGCCTTTGATTCTGTTGACCATCGGATCTTGATTGAAAAGCTTTACTCATACGGTATCCGTGGCTTATCACTTGATTTAATTAGATCATTTTTGTCTCATCGTCCTCATTTTACTAGGGTTGGTTCTGTCTTGAGCGATATGCTAATTGCGAATTGTTCCTCAAGGAACGGTTTTGGGACCACTCTTGTTCCTATTATATATTAATGATTTGATAAACATGAATATACTCGTACATGGTAAACTGTTTGGTTTTGCAGATGATACTGACTTGGTATTTTGGGGTGATGATTATAAAACCTCAATAGATAATATTAACGTTGATCTCTTTAGGATTAAATAATGGAAATAATGGTTTAGCTTAAATAAATTATGTTTGAACGTAGATAAAATATCCATTCTTCGATTTTCAATAGGTAATAAAAAATTTCCTCGTTACTCTGCAATAAAATTTCACACTAATTCTTCATGTTTAAGTAGTATTACTAATTGTGTCTGCCCTTCGCTTTCGTTTAGTGACCATTGTAAATACTTAGGTGTTTTTATTGATAGTCATTTAAAATTTAAGAAGCAAATTGATTTTTTAATTTCTAGACTGAGAAAAATATTTTATGTTTTCAAGGAAACTCGTAGTTTTTTGTCACAACAACATATAAGAACAATATATTTTGGTTTGGCTTATTCAATTATTAAGTATGGTATTGTTCTCTGGGGAAGTGCAAGTAGGTCTGATATTAGAAAGGTGCAGGTGGTGCAAAATCGTTTACTTAAAATCATATTGAACAAAAATAATAGATATCCAACCTCACTTCTTTATGAGCAATTTGAAGTAAAAAATATTTCTCAAATGTTCTTGCTTCAGTCTTGTGTTCATGTATACTGCACTGGTGTAAGAAATGAACATATTTCTGTTTCTGATTCCACTCGCAATTTCAATACCTCTCGTATACTCTTCCCAAGGTTTAATACAGAGTTCTATAGAAGGAATGCATATATTGAAGTATTGAGATTTTTGTTTGAAAATGTCATTAATATTTTTTAATTAATAGTTTTCATATTCTATTATCATTTAAAAGGAAGATAGTTGGAGTTGGAGTTTGGAGTTTTTTCTGAGTGATTATGTTTCTTTTTTCTAAATATATATATATATATATATATATATATATATATATATATATAGATATATTTCTGTATGACCTTCTTTTCAGCATCATTTTAACGTAATTTAGTACCTAATGTTTTATTGGCAATTCGTTCACTAAAAATTTATTGTTACTTTGACAACGATTCTTTGATATTATTTACTATTGAACTCCACCGAGGAGCACAAGTTTTTCAACTTATTCTTCGGTGGGCAACGGTACATATTTAATTTGTTTATTTATCTCATTATTAATGTATTTAATTCTTTAATCCATTCCATTTTTTGGTATTTTTGTATTTATTACCTTATATTTATGTTGCCAATAAAGTGAATTGAATTGAATTGAATTGAAATTAAAAGTGACAAGCTCAATAACGGCCTCGAGATCTACAGAGAGGTAGGTAGTTGGGTTCGCTACCTCGCATGAACGGAACTCGGAGTTGTTTCCTCCTTCAGCAGAGACCATTTCCACTGCGGAGGAAGCGAGGTGGCTTCACCCTATAAATATCTCTTGCGCGAGTGGCGGGAAGAGGAGCAGCGCCTCTGTCACCCCCTCCGCTACCCTTCGCGACACCAACCCCCGTCTCACCCACCCGCAGTACAATTATGTGGAAACGTAAATCTCCGAGAGTGGACAAAACACTTCAGACCGGGAGCGGTGCTTTGTTATTTAAATAGGGGGGCCCGCGACAGAGTCACAAACGGCCCCTGGGTGTTCCCGCGGTGTTGCGGAAGGGAGGAGATGGTGATATTGAAGAGGATGAAGTTTTCCGGGTTGTAAGAGAGAGAGAGAAAGAGAGAGAGAGAGAAAGAGAGAGAGAGAGAGAGAGAGAGAGAGAGAAGTGTATGAGCGAGAGAGAGAGAAGTGTATGAGCGAGAGGGAGTGGAAAAGGGTGAGTGACTGTGAGGGGGATGGTACACCCCCTCTTCACCACCACACCTTTGCCTCCGTCATTGTGAGAGCAAAGTAAAGTGGAACTTGGATAATTCGAACCTCAAGGGACCAGTCAAAAACTTCTAATTAACCAAAAATTCGAATTAAAGAAGTTTTCAATAAATCGTAAAAAATTATATTTTAACAAACTACAGTACGAAGTAAAGTACAAACAGTCAGTGGCGTAATTTGAGGAGGGGCAGGGTGGGCAGAGCCCCCCCCACCATCACAGAGGATGTAGAAGTTCTTCTTGAAACGGATGCTGCATGAACAATAATTTATTAATAATTTCACGTAACTAACGTCAGTACCAATTACGATAAGTTCGAGAATGCAACCCGCAAAGCACGCTTGTTATGTTACCTAAAAACTTAGAACTCCTCCAAGGCTGATCCTAGGGAGGGCCAAATGCCGTGGATAATATAATTGCCCATCTATACGAGAGAAACGAAATAACTACAGTGAAAATAATGGAATGCTGGATACTATAAAGTGTGGACACTATAAACTATGGTGAAACTATGTCGTTCCCCCTCATTTCCCTCTAGAAGCCATGTGAGGGCAGTCATTTTGCCCCTCTCTCACTGCCCCCAACTTTTGTACCATAACCTTCACGCCGGCTTCGGTTTGCTTACCTTTTGTGATGTCAATCGTCGATGTTCAATGCCCTGTATCCTGTATTTTATCTCGTGGTAATTGGCGTACAATGTGTAACATAAAAGCAATCGTAATCAGTGTAAAAGTGAGTGCTAAAGTTACGAGTTATGAACCCCTTGGAGAGATACATCCTCATATTTATACAAACACGATTGGATTGGAAGCGGTAAGTCAATGATAAGCCTAGTGCTCCCAAGTTCATGAGCATTTTCATATAGCAAGACAGTTCATATAGTAGGTTTGGTAAGAATGGTTTTTTTTTTTTTTTTTTTTTTTTTTTTTTTTTTTTTTTTTTTTTTTTTTTTTTTTGCCCACCAAGAGAAGGTTTAATTACCTTAATTTTTAGATTGTAAGGTTATGCTGTAAAAATAATAAAGTATGCCAGCTCTTTCCTATTCATTTCCCTACATGATTACGTTCATTTTCTCTCGGTAGATAGGTAGGTATAATACATAGGAGTAGATAGATAGATCGGTACATAGGACTCAAATTCAAATTAATTCTAGAGTGATTGTCTTCGCTCTTTCATTTTTCAATAATGAACCTTTGTGATCGACTAACCTTGTATCATTTAAGTGGGACACCCTTTATAGGTGCTACAATGCCCTCTTTGTGACTAGTAGTACCCACCATAGGTAAATATACGATAGTTACATACATATATAATTTTTGACTGTTGTTGTTGCCCCTCCATGATAAATGGCTTTGCTACGCCACTGCAAACAGTAACATTGAATACTGTATTGACAAACAGAATATTGAACAATAAATATAAAGACACCCGGGATGGTACTGTAGTTAACTGCAACCATAAGAAACAATCTATTGTTTTTCAAATAAGGATGATACATTTTGGCCTGTTCCCTTGAATCAAGTCTCTTGGCCATTATAAAAGATTCCAACTCATTCAAAGAGTTGAAATATGAATCACTTACATTAATGCGGCATTCAAAAAAACGTCTGTCTTGTACGTGATTCATGGTGTCTGCTGCACTCGGCACCAGTACTTCTTCTGCTGATGATCCAGCGATCTTGTCTTCCGAACCGTCTCCGTCGGGAGGGGGAGTGATCAGACTGTACGATGGCACTGACTTGCATGCATTTGGTCTAACGCAAACCTTTTGCCGAATATCCTTACTAAAACGTATTTCCCGATAAATTTTCAATTATTTTGAGTCGCAGCTTAAAATTTATACCTTAATGAGCACGCCGAAAATTCGAATTATCCAAAATAAAATTCGAATTATCTACGATTTTTTAGCATTGCTTAAATACAAAATGGACCAAGAGAAATATTCGAGTTAAAGAAGATTCCGGATTAAAGAAGTTCGAGTTATCCAGGTTCCACTGTAGTAGGATGATGTGGCTTG
Source organism: Adelphocoris suturalis (assembly GCA_030762985.1). Taxonomy (NCBI): domain Eukaryota; kingdom Metazoa; phylum Arthropoda; class Insecta; order Hemiptera; family Miridae; genus Adelphocoris; species Adelphocoris suturalis. Next base: position 138,393,072 of record CM061042.1, read on the forward strand.
GGAAGTGTGGAAGTCATTATGCCACCCCCGTTGCTGCGTCGATGAGAAATCGCGGTCTCTCCCTCGTAGCGCCCTTTCAACTTCTCCTCCTCCTATAAATTGTAATAATGCCGTAATGGATATCCAAAGGTCTGAAATCGGCCTAATAACCCCGGATTACCACCCCTGTTAAAACCCCCTTGTTACTAACTATACGTCGTCACATAGAGGCCAATGGCCTCAAAAGGTGGCGGAAATTGAAAACATATTGGCAAGTAATGTATGTATTACAGCCAGGGACGTCCCTATGAATGGATTGTATATACTTTTGGTGAGAATTAAAATAAGAGAAAAAAAAAGTATCATGATTTCTCGGAAACACCCCCCCCCCCCCCCCACCCCTCTACACGTAACCCCTTCACCGAAAGTAAATTTGAAACTTCCAACGTTGCATAACTCGACTAAAATCAGGATACAACAAACAATATAAAAGTTCCAGTCATGCAGCATGATCGTATGAGCGAATTTTCGTAAATTATCATGCTAAGTATATTATGGTACGTTGTTTTGAAAATTGAGGATTTAGAGTGAAAAAAGATTGCTAATTACCAATCTTTATGGTAACTTTTACATCGTTCTAAATATTAATCTGCTATTCAAAAAGAGATTTTGAATTTTTAACTTGTTCTGCGGTTTTCACAGATTTTTTAGCACGTTATAATGAAATTTAATTACATTTTCCAGCAAAATTTTGTAGATTAATTTTCGAATGTTCTAGTTTGTAGTTGATAATATTTTTTTGAGTTTGTAGTTAATAATATTTTTTTGAGCAATACTCTGCTTAAAAATATAAATTTAACGTTTTTTAGCCGTTTTTTGATATTTTTATTTTTTTCAGCACTATTTTTGAAATTCGACCAATTTAATGTGCTCGAAAAATGCTGACCAATGAACTCGTTCTTTCGTTTGGAAAGCTTGATTTTTTCGGCGCAAGAACGGAATTTTTATCTCAATCCTAAGGAGAGTTATCGTCTGGAAGGGCATATATATACATATGAAAAAGTATTAAACTCTAGGATTCGTTTCAGAATTCCTCAAAACGGATTTCAATGGAGAAATTTTTCAAAAATTTTGATTTTAAAATTTTCCGACCCATTGCAATAGTTTACTTTCTACGAAAATTCGCTAACAGTCACAGGAATTTGATGAATATAATGAAAATATTACGATTTATCGGTACTAACCATCATGAAATTTGAAACTTCTTGACTCATTTTCCAAAACTTGATCAAATTCATTTTAAAAAAAAATCAAAGTAATAAACTCACATATTTTGGATTCGTGAACTCAAACAGTAGTCAAAAAATTTCTGGGTAGCGCCCCAAGGTTATGAGACTGTATGAATAGGTTATTCCAACCGTAAAATGAGGAAAGTCATATCAAAATTATGAAGCCTTGAGTAATTTTATTGAGTTTTTCCAAAAATCGAGGGTTTTACAACATTGTGCCTCGTTTCGACGCTCTAACTTTTAGACCAACAGTTATCCTTACCTGCAAGATGGCGACCCCACACCTTTCTCTCCGGGTTATCACTCATTATTGATTACACTAGTTCCCTTGGCGCCTAGAGCGTACTGGTTGGGGAAGGGATTTAAAATTTTAATACGAAAAATTGACATAGGGTTAGTAATCCAGGGTTAAAACTTTACGTATCAACTGCTAAAGGAACCGCTTCAAAATTCCCGGCTCACAATGGGTACGCGACTTGCTTCTACACTGTGAACTGGACGTAACACAATTGTATGAAGGCCGATCAACCCAGTGCAAACGCATATTATAATGATAAATGAATAAACAAAAGAAATAAACCTGATTTGTGAATTTCGGTTCTGATTTTTGTTGCAGGTGAGACCTAAGAACTGAAGACTGGGTGAGTTCCATATTCATGGATCTTCTGACCGTTCCCGAAGTTAAACCTTCCCCTCTAGCCTCAACAATTTTAAAATAATCATCAGTAATCACCTCCTAGGAGGTCTAACTCCATGCACTAAAGTTCCTTATACTAAAATTACATGAACCGAAGATCTGATGGCCAAGGGGGACGATATGAATGTTTTCCTGGTATCAAATTTCACGATGGAAGGGGGTGATGGAAGGGGTAATAACGATAAATCGTGATATTTTTACTATATTCATCTGATTTCCGTGACAGTTTTTCAGTTTTTATTATTTGTTCGATCCTTGGAAGTTTCAAATTTAATGACGGTGGAGAGGGTTAATGGGGGTGGGGGTTAGGGACTTCCCTGTAATGCATGAAGTACTTAACAATATGCTTATTTGTTGGTTACTGTTGTTCACAGTTACACTGTTGTTTAGTGGATCAGGGACCAATATTTTCAACATAAGGTTAGGTAGTCATTGGTAGAGAAACTACCCTTACTTACACGCTCTTGGGAAACTGGGGTGGTACAAAGGCCATTTTAAGGTTTTAGCGAATTTTTGAAGAAAATTAAGCTATTGCTCTCGCCTCAAAATTTGTAGAATGTGAATTTTAGAAAAAATTGTATGCAGAAATCGGTTTCAGGCTATTCTGAATCATATTCTGTTGTTTAACGCATTTTTTTAATGTATGTATGTGTGTACGAGTATATAAATATGTATGTATGTATGTGTCATTCCAGACGATAGTAGAATTGTGCAAAAACTTCAAACAAATTTTAAAATGTTAAGGACAGAAAACGAAAGTGCAAGTTCGTTGGCCAGCATGATCGGATTACATCTTCGAGTTGAAATTTTCAAAAATGTAGTCAACAATTTCAAAATAGCCTGTTTTTTGCGATTTGTTGTGCGAAATAATTTTTTCAGCATACTAACATGTGGTATATTCGGAATCAGCGTAAAATTTTCTATAAGAATTTGTATCAAGTTTTCAAAAATTTCAAAGTTGAAAAATCAGTCAAAAATCGAAATAATGCCGTTCGCTAGTTGTAAAAATCGGTAATATTTGCATGAAACATTGTCCAAATTCAGATTGAACTACTCTTATGGAAGTATCCCTGTATAACCAATCCTAGAACCATGCTGTTTAAAACGTAGGTAGTAGGTGCTTGTTAGAAAAAAAAAGAAAAAAAATCGCTCATGGGGTCATGCTGCATTACTGGACTTTTTAAAATCAATAATATTTTTTTATTAATCATAAAGAAATCTTATGAAGTTTTTTTTTTTTTTTTTTTACAAGTTTTATTGCGCCAAGTAATAACAACTTATAAGCAATATTCTCGTCATAAATTATTATGCATTTTCTCGAGATCTAATATACTTCACTTAAGACCTATTCTTTTGATAATTGTGTCACTAGTCTTGACGTTCATTGTATTAGTTCATATGCGGTTTAGTTCTGTTAAGTCTTCTGAGTAGATTTCCGGTGACAAGGAGCTGGTCGACATCCTCGTTAACATGATCTCTGAGCCTCAAAAGGTGATTGACGGCTTGTTTGCGGATAACCTCATTGACAGTGTCAACTTTCAACTCATAGTGTAATCTATCGTTTCTGAAGTATCTGAGTGCCTCAACGCAGGTACGCAGAACATTATTCTGAAAGGGCTGAATAATGTTGCGGTTACTTTGTGCAGTGCACCCCCACAGTGAGCACCATATGTCCAGACAGGTTTGAGGACTTGCTTGTACTTATTGTGGAAAGAGAGTTTTGAGCGTCTTCCCATAAGCCAGTACATTTTCATGAATTTGATAACTAGCTCAGAATTTTTCTTTTTAACATGTGATTTCCACCTCAGTTCATCGAGTGTCATCCCAAGATATTTAGCCTCATTGGCATAAGAAATCGCCTTGTTGTCAAGGAAGGCTAGCACGTAGTTGATCCTTTTATTTGTGAAATAAACATGTACAGACTTCGATTCATTCTATCTAATTCTCCATCTTTTTGTCCATTCATGGATGCGGAGGATGGAGTGGTTTAATTTTGTAACTGATTCAATGTTTGTTTCTCCTGTCGCCAATATAGCGGTGTCATCTGCAAACGTGGCAGTTGTATTTTCCTCAGTTTCTGGTAGATCGCGAGTGCAAAGCAAGTACTGTAGTGGGTCCTATGAAGGTGCTGACTTCGAGAAATAAAAGCGCTTACAACAAATTTAACGTAAGAAAAGTTCAGGAATTTTGATTGCATGGTGAATACATTAGGACATTATGAAACCTTAAAATTGCAATGAATTTTTTTAAAGTTTTTGGCACGTAGGGCCTTCGGACCTGAAGCAGTGATCAAACGACAGAACTCTGTCAGAGCGTATATTGGAGAGAACTATTCCACTGGTATTCTAAAATTCAAACAACATCATATACATACCTACCTAGTTGTTAGCTGGTATATATTGTATGATTTTATCACACAAACTTATACTTCGATTCTATTTGTTTCCTTGAAATGGGCATTTGTCTCGTACATTTGAACTTGTATGAAGTTGGCGATTGATTACCAGCGATATATCGGGCCTTTATTATATTTTCTTAAATTCAGTATACTACGTCTCTATACTATCCTCAATAACGGAAGGTGCCAGCGATATACCTTTTCCCACCTGAGAATGAGTTCGACCGAGACGGTGAAATGGTTAGACCGGACGGTCGAGTAGGCGGTCGTGCTGTGAATGAATGAATGAGTTTCAATGAATGAGTTTTTATTCCTTCATGATATACAGCATAATATGAAAGATAAAATATCAAATTAATTAGTACTTCCACACAGAAAGAAAATGAACTTTCATAGTTGAATGATAAATATACATATATAGTATTATAGTATAAACTAACAATTATGAGGTTGAAGGGTAAGCATGCCTGTAAGCATAGCTTGTGGCGGCATGCATGAGTCAATTTCGTCATGTTAGACTATATTAATATATATATTATAGGAATTACTTTACTATTGCCAGTGAACAACCATATCTTATGGTATGTTTTTGTTATTATTTTTGTATAATTTATTAAAAGAGAAATTCGGATAATTCAAAATGAAATAAGTATTTGAATTTAGGAGTTAGGTTTTCAATAAATTAGGGAGCATAAGAAGGGTGTTTCACAAGGCTGTAGCGCGGCCCCATCTATCACTGGAAATCTATCGCCAACTTCACACAAGTTACATTTGATATTGGTAGTTTGGTCGGCCGTAAGTACTTATTGTTTTGTACGAATTAGTCGGGATGGGGCCCAGGGAAAAATAAATGAAATTACTTCATTTATTATTTTATTTGATGACGTTTAGTCCTCAAACTGAGGACATCTTCAGATTTCTACACGGACAAAAACAGGCATTATGTGTTACACAGGAAACACAGAACAAAAAATAAAAAATAAATAAAATTAATTTAAACAAAAAACTTACTGTTGTGACCAGGAAAAAAACCTTACTCCTTGTTATCTTCTCTCTATTTTTGATTGTCTTCGCCATCAGCTTATTATTTCTTTCAACCAAACTCAATTTTATTATTTTTTGAGTTACTTACTTGATTATTGGTTTTATTTATTTATTTATTTTTTCTCTTGTGAAGAATAGTTCAACGGAATTGTTATTTCGTTTTTGTTATTGGTAGCAATGGTTACTTTACAGTTTGTTGAATAATGGATGTGGACGATTTTCAATTTGTAGGTATTTCCTTTTCGTTTTTTTTCTTTCTTTTCTTTATTTTTTCTCATTTAAATAATAACTATCCATCCATTCTTTTATTGCAATCTGGACATTTTGTTGACTTGGTGAGTTCTTACTTCCCAGCAAGAAGGTTCACCCTTTTGTACCAAAAATTTTTTGTTGTTGTTTTACCTTGTTAGTTTCTGATTAATAGATATACTTTATTATTGCTATCCATTAATTATATTTTAACGTTTTATCTATATTTTTACTTTCTATGTTTAGTTTGTTTTTCTTAGGTGAACCTCTATATGTTTCTGACAAATCCGTTATTCGGATGTTTATACTTTTTGTTTTTATTGTTTTTTGTTTAAATTAATTTTTATTTATTTTTTGTTCTGTGTTTCCTGTGTAACATATAATGCCTGTTTTTGTCCGTGTAGAAATCTGAAGATGTCCTCAGTTTGAAGACTAAACGTCATCAAATAAAATAATAAATGAAGTAATTTCATTTATTTTTCCCTGGGCCCCATCCCGACTAATTCGTACAAAACAATAAGTACTTACGGCCGACCAAACTACCAATATCAAATGTAACTTGTGTGAAGTTGGCGATAGATTTCCAGTGATAGATGGGGCCGCGCTACAGCCTTGTGAAACACCCTTCTTATGCTCCCTAATTTATTGAAAACCTAACTCCTAAATTCAAATACTTATTTCATTTTGAATTATCCGAATTTCTCTTTTAATAAATTATACAAAAATAATAACAAAAACATACCATAAGATATGGTTGTTCACTGGCAATAGTAAAGTAATTCCTATAATATATATATTAATATAGTCTAACATGACGAAATTGACTCATGCATGCCGCCACAAGCTATGCTTACAGGCATGCTTACCCTTCAACCTCATAATTGTTAGTTTATACTATAATACTATATATGTATATTTATCATTCAACTATGAAAGTTCATTTTCTTTCTGTGTGGAAGTACTAATTAATTTGATATTTTATCTTTCATATTATGCTGTATATCATGAAGGAATAAAAACTCATTCATTGAAACTCATTCATTCATTCACAGCACGACCGCCTACTCGACCGTCCGGTCTAACCATTTCACCGTCTCGGTCGAACTCATTTCATTCTCAGGTGGGAAAAGGTATATCGCTGGCACCTTCCGTTATTGAGGATAGTATAGAGACGTAGTATACTGAATTTAAGAAAATATAATAAAGGCCCGATCTATCGCTGGTAATCAATCGCCAACTTCATACAAGTTCAAATGTACGAGACAAATGCCCATTTCAAGGAAACAAATAGAATCGAAGTATAAATTATATGTTACACAGGAAACACAGAACAAAAAATAAATAAAAATTAATTTAAACAAAAAACATTAAAAACAAAAAGTATAAACATCCGAATAACGGATTTGTCAGAAACATATAGAGGTTCACCTAAGAAAAACAAACTAAACATAGAAAGTAAAAATATAGATAAAACGTTAAAATATAATTAATGGATAGCAATAATAAAGTATATCTATTAATCAGAAACTAACAAGGTAAAACAACAACAAAAAATTTTTGGTACAAAAGGGTGAACCTTCTTGCTGGGAAGTAAGAACTCACCAAGTCAACAAAATGTCCAGATTGCAATAAAAGAATGGATGGATAGTTATTATTTAAATGAGAAAAAATAAAGAAAAGAAAGAAAAAAAACGAAAAGGAAATACCTACAAATTGAAAATCGTCCACATCCATTATTCAACAAACTGTAAAGTAACCATTGCTACCAATAACAAAAACGAAATAACAATTCCGTTGAACTATTCTTCACAAGAGAAAAAATAAATAAATAAATAAAACCAATAATCAAGTAAGTATAAATTAAGTAATTTCATTTATTTTTCCCTGGGCCGCATCCCGACTAATTCGTACAAAACAAAAAGTTACATTTGAGTATTTTAGTATTTCTATTTTCTGAGTAGTAGTTACCTACTAACGGAAATATAATAGCCAACTACTGAGACAACAATGGAAACACATGCCGGGGAATAGTGTTGATTCTGTTCTTCCACCTTCCACCACCCGAGGGAAGGCAGGAGATGTAAATGTTAGTTTAGCAACCCGCAAGGGGACCCCAAGGTGCGGTCCTCCTCACGACCACGAGACGAGAGTATATTACGCGGCCCCTCCGCCATAACGGCAGTTATCTGAGGATGCATGGCGGCTATTACGACGGAGTTAGAGGCCGATAAACACAGAGGGACTTCCCTTCCCCCCAGAAAGGATTGACGGCAGTAAACCAGGGGGAGCGAACTAAGACCGACGTACCCCCCGGTTAACAATCTATCATGTTCCCATAACTCAGGATATTCCTCTATAGTGGCGGTTTCCTTCGGTGATTCATCCTTACGAACTGTATTACCATTTCCGGGCCAGCCAGTAGTAAAGATCGTCTTTCGTATTGGATAGATCTAAATTAAACGGCCGTGGATTTCGGGGTTCCATTACGAGGTGATTTGAAAGCATAATTTTGGGTTTTTCATTATCGGATTTTATTCATTGTATTCAAACACGTGATTCGGGGTGATGAAGAGCCGTTTGTATGAAAGTAATTACGTGAATTAGACACTCGTAAATTTTATCAGTGTCAAGTCCTTCGCCTGGTTTTTGTTATAAAATACATAAGTAACTAACTGTGAAAGTTTTAGTTCGTAAAAAATTAATATGTCACATTCATTGCAGATTGCACCAAGATGTTTGCTGGTCGATGGTGTTATGAAATTCAGTAAGTACCTATACAGGGTGTCACACGAGTCCCCCCTCCCCCCGTAAAATCCTTATATGTGAGGGTGTTTGAAGAAAAAAAAAGTCTTCTAGTATTTGATGACTAGCGTTCCCCCCGCGCGCGTTGCTGCGCCCAAATTAAATTTGTTTATTGATCGTAATTTTAAACTGTTATTAAGTCAATCGTGGGATCATTAGGGAAAAAACTGGATTCTAGATCCACTCAGCTGATCTGGGATCGGTCAGTTGTGTTCAGAAGTACCTCAAGGGCCCACATACCAAATCTCAGAATCGTGGAATCATTAGGGAAAAAACTGGATTCTAGAGCCACTCAGCTGATCTGGGATCGGTCAGTTGTGTTCAGAAGTCCCTCAAGGGCCCACATACCAAATCTCAGAATCGTGGGATCATTATGGAAAAAACTGGATTCTAGAGCCACTCAGCTGATCTGGGATCGGTCAGTTGTGTTCAGAAGTCCCTCAAGGGGCTACATACCAAATCTCAGAATCGTGGGATCATTAGGGAAAAAACTGGTTTCTAGAGCCACTCAGCTGATCTGGGATCGGTCAGTTGTGTTCAGAAGTCCCTCAAGGGGCTACATACCAAATCTCAGAATCGTGGGATCATTAGGGAAAAAACTGGATTCTAGAGCCACTCAGCTGATCTGGGATCGGTCAGTTGTGTTCAGAAGTCCCTCAAGGGGCTACATACCAAATCTCAGAATCGTGGGATCATTATGGAAAAAACTGGATTCTAGAGCCACTCAGCTGATCTGGGATCGGTCAGTTGTGTTCAGAAGTCCCTCAAGGGGCTACATACCAAATCTCAGAATCGTGGGATCATTAGGGAAAAAACTGGATTCTAGAGCCACTCAGCTGATCTGGGATCGGTCAGTTGTGTTCAGAAGTCCCTCAAGGGCCCACATACCAAATCTCAGAATCGTGGAATCATTAGGGAAAAAACTGGATTCTAGAGCCACTCAGCTGATCTGGGATCGGTCAGTTGTGTTCAGAAGTCCCTCAAGGGCCCACATACCAAATCTCAGAATCGTGGGATCATTATGGAAAAAACTGGATTCTAGAGCCACTCAGCTGATCTGGGATCGGTCAGTTGTGTTCAGAAGTCCCTCAAGGGGCTACATACCAAATCTCAGAATCGTGGGATCATTAGGGAAAAAACTGGTTTCTAGAGCCACTCAGCTGATCTGGGATCGGTCAGTTGTGTTCAGAAGTCCCTCAAGGGGCTACATACCAAATCTCAGAATCGTGGGATCATTAGGGAAAAAACTGGATTCTAGAGCCACTCAGCTGATCTGGGATCGGTCACTTGTGTTCAGAAGTCCCTCAAGGGGCTACATACCAAATCTCAGAATCGTGGGATCATTAGGGAATCTCCACGTAACGCTCACCGCGTCCCCGCGTGACGATTTTTCATTTATGTGCCGTAGTAAAGACATAAAATGTCAAAAAAAAAAATGTAGTAGGCCGTCAAGAAGGTACCAGTACTCAACTATTTCTACAACCACTAAAATTTCTAAAACCTGACACTGCACCCTTTTATGCTCTCTGGGTCAGAGCCCTTTGAACGGATTTGCACCAAACTTTACAGGAACAATCCTTGAATCATGCCTAATAATACCTGAAAGTTTCATTACAATCTGTCGAGCGGTTTCGGAGTCTATAGGCAATATACATACATACATCCTCTTTTATAGATATAGATTTTTTCCAAGGATTTCAAACATGACCACGTAGCGCATTGCGCTTTTCACCTCCAACTTTTTGTGACTGCTGTGTAAAATTAACAAGGTAAGTTTGTGTAAAATGACCCGTACATATGGGTCCGTGCAACGCGCGGGTAATCGGCTGGTATTAAACTAAAAGGATAGATTTAGTATATTTTCTATTTTTGATATGCGAGCTTACGGGCATCCAGTTAACCGAACTCTCCACGTCATTCTGATCTGTTTGTATATCTGGTTGCTAGGTAACTGATTGTCAATATCAGTGCCGAAAGATAGTAAGTAAAACTAGTTGAGACTCGCACCGTGCTGCGATGAGACTCTTTAAAACTATCAATATTGACATTGAAGCCAACAGAAACCTTACAACGCTTTTCAATCAGGTGTGAAGGTAGCTATTTCAATAGAGATAGTCTACACGCAGCGAGATGCGTCTACACCGTGACCTATAGCGGAGCAGAACGTGTCGTCTCCGACCCTTAGAAGCTATACTTGTTGACAAGAACCAGCTTGAGAGAGTTCACAGAAGATTATTGCGCTCCATAGCTTATAAGCTGCATATCCCTCATGACCCAGTTAATTTTGAGGTTCATGAAGAGAAGTTCTCAGAGCTAAGAAGGACTTAGCGTCCGGAGATACGACGCTGTTTGGCGGATGTCGCGTTTTTTCACAAACCGATCCTGGGTTTGGTGGACTCACCGTCACTCCTCGCAAATGTTAACTTGTGGTTCACCGTCCTGGTTCCCGTTCAGCGGATTTATTTCGGATTCCTTTTGTAGCAACTAACTATCTGTACCATCTGCCACTATGCAGGAAGCCACGGTATTTGAATCGTGCTCTTCAACAGTGCCGGGTTTTGGACTTTTCCTTTTTATCACCAGCGCTCGAGAATTTTGCGTAATCTGGAGAACCACTTATTGTGAAATAAGTGAGTTGAATTTTCTTCACATTTGTCAGGGACTTAGATAGCCCCCCAGAGGTGCAATGGGGCCTAAATCCACGCTGTCTTGAGTCTGACGGGAACTGTCACACTCCTCCTCTTAAAGACATACTTGATTAAAGAGCAAATATGTATACCAGGTGGTATAGTTTACTGGTCAAGAACTGATGCTCACTAATAAATAGCATTGACGATTGAGGATGAGAAAAGAGAAATTAAAACAGGATGGATGGACAATGAATCTTCATATGAAGTATTCCTTAGGTAATTAACCCCAATGAATGATTGGAACAATCGGGAATAAACGGTGGCTCAACTATGCAGACTTATACCTATAGGAAAATAAAATAGATATAAAAATATGTGCCCATGTTGGGGACTTAGCCCTGGAAATAATAATTGGGAACTATGCCCTTAAATTAGAATTGGGAATTCTGCCCTTGTATAAAAAATATAAGTATAATAATAAAAAATGCAAAGGCCTGATATCATAGGTATGAAAATAGAAATTATATGAGGGGAAAATTTTGAGAAATTATAAGTCCTAATTGACCAATGAAATTATTTATGTACCAAAGGATAATAATGGGAATTCCTTCTGGAAACCTGGGCCAAGTTTCTTTTGAAGCATATAGCCCTCAATAATAGTGGACCTGGATGTACTAGGTACAATCCAGGAAACCACACTCTGCTACCATGTGCCAGACTTAGGAACCCTGTAGCTCAAGCCTGTAGGGCCTCAATCCGCGCAATAAATACAGAGAGGGGAGTGTGACAGTACCATAAAAGTTACAACTCGTACTAATATCGTAATGTGCTATGTTCGGAGAAGATTGAGTTTCCGGTTCTCGGATCCTGGTCTATCGCCAAACGCAGCAATCCAAGAACTCGAGAATGACGGGTTCGACCCGGCGCGATTCTCTTGGATCTGACGGGAACTGTCACATATTGTGGTTGATCATGGCGAATCATTTCATGTTTAACGCTTCTAATGTGAATAGCCATATTTTCCAATTCTATTCTCCTAATTTATGCGCTTACCAAATGAATTGGAATTTTGGTGTATTGGGCTATGCCCGTATCATTAATAAATAAATAAGTGCAGTAGAGAATTCTTTGAAGCTGCGAACAAAAGCTCAAGTTTAAAACTCAAGTTGTTTTTAAATGTAACGGAGCCGTCACCCTCCTCTAACTTTATTGATGTCGAATTCGGTGACGTGGCCCTAGCCCTACCCCATCGTACCATATTCGTCATCCATATTTGCTCATATACGAACATTAATCACCTCATTTTTCACACACTATTGTCAACGATAACAAAACCGATATAAAACGTTCCTTCGACCAAATAAAAATAGCTTTCACCGGCGGCAAACCTTCTTTGTAAAGGACTCCCAACCTCTTCCAACTCGGGCAATAGACTGTCGTTTCCTCCCTTCTTCCACGACGCGGCTATCCAACACTTATCGACACGGGGGTGAATGGAGGACCCTTCAATACGGACAGCTGTTCAACAGGCGGTCCCCCCTGATAAATTTACCGCCCTTTCGAATTAAGGTCCCATCACCTTCACTCAGCTTAGCGGAGCGTGACGAGCTTCTTTAAACTACCCCTAGAAAGAAAAAACCCAATAAAATGAGAAGTTTGAAAAAAAAAAAAAAAACTTGCAGCCTCTTTTTCCCTTTCCCCAACATTTATCTTTTTCGGCCGTTTTCACCCAGTCTAGAATATTAAATCAATTCATCGAGTAATACTACTGAAAGATGAAAAACTTCCTAATCCGACATCGGATATGTTAATACGACGGCTCAAATAACTTTTTTTCATTCGACGAGGTTGTCTTTTTTTCGTCATCCGAAAGAGAATTGTGGGCGGTATATAACGAGCATAATGATTATATTCGTTATTTCCTTAATGGTGTAAAAACAAAGTGGAATGGAACAATAACAGCAGGTTTTGTTAAGGGTGTTTTATATTCTTCAGGTGGAAGTAAGAGCTGTAGTAAAAATCAGCTTGCGACCACGAGCGACAATTTCATGTATCGGCTGCCGCAAGACGATGGGGGCAGGCCGGATTCGAATCGCGATCCCAGCGAATCTGGCGGTATGGAGTTTGGCACGGTCCAATATAGATTAGTTGATGTGTAGAATTTGGTGGCATGGATGCTCGCAAGCTCGCATCTCAAAATTACATAACATCACGTAGTCGATCCCTTAAGGCCCTTTTACACGACCGATTTTTTCCGGCAATAATTGCAGAAAAAAGTATTGCGCAACTATTTCAAAAAAGTTGGACAACTATTCTCTCCTCGAAAAAGTTGCCGAAGATTGCAGGCAATTAATTGACGGGAGTTGTACAACATTTCAGGCCCACGAGCCCTCTCGGCAACTGTTGCATCGTGTTGAAATGAAGTCCAAGGGGTTTGGAAAATTATTGCACTGTTGCGGCAATTTTTCGGCCTTGGGTTGGGAGAGGGAACGAAACAGCCAATCACATTTAGAGTTTATTTGTGCAGTATGGCCTTATGAGCAAATATTGACGTGAAACTGCACTGATGGGGTGCAGCATTGCCTCATGAGAGAATTTTAACGTAGGAAAGATAGGGGTTTATTTGTGCAGCTTGGCCTTATGAGCAAATATTGACGTGAAACGGGACTGGTGGGGTGCAGCATTGCCCCATGACAGAATTTTAACGTAGCAAAGATAGGAGTTTACATGGCCTTATGAGCAAATATTGACGTGAAAGAATTTCAGAGGTGAGAGCCAACCCACATTCTCTCTGGCTCAGAAACTGGCGCTGCCGAATTCCCCTCTTTTTCCTTTGGTTGGCAGCAGCAGCGACGACGACCACAGCTGCAGCGACGACCACCTCTTCACCGTCCATGGCGCAAACTGTTGTCGCCCGTGTGAATGAAGCAATTGAGCAATTCCTATTGCTCAACTTTATTGGTGCAACACAGTGCAATTAATTCCTTGCAACATCTTGACGCAACACGAGGCAATTTTATTGCTTTGTGTTGCGTACAACTTTTCTAGTGCAATTTTTTTGGAGTTGCGCAACTTTTGTTGCTCGTGTAATCGGTCCTTTAGTAAAAATTCAGATCAGTTCGCATACCGCCAGGTTCGCTACGATCGCGATTCGAATCCGGCCCGCCCCTATTGTATACTTTGGCTACCATATTCGCCATCGTAGGTTACTTCCAAATCACGTTATTATACCTCGAGGATTTTTTAAAGCTAGTTATTAATAACTTTGCATGTAACGCAGCTACTTTTAGCGAATAGTCATAGAAAATGAAGTCATTTTAATTTTCAAATCAAAATTGAAACCTCGAAATCATTTAATTGCATACTGAAACGATTCTAAATTGCTAAAATTTCAAAACAATGTAACATATTGTGGGGTTTGTGGTAAAAGTGATCAAGTCCATTTGGCAAAAGTGTTCAGGAGAGCCTGTTAAAGTTCTCCGACACACGGACTGATGGAAAAATGCGGATTGTGAGCTTAAAATCAGGTCAAACCAAATAATTTCATGTTATGTGAGCTCAGTAATGAATTTGTTATGTGAAAGTAGTACCGAACCTTATATAAAATAAACTTACTTTTAATTGTCCCCGATTTTTAGTGAAAATTGTAAGTTGAATACTTTTACCTGAATAAAAACTGTTATGACTTGGACATGATCACTATAATAAAACTTCAAATTCACAGTAAATTTTACCAGTATTATCATTTTCAGGTGTTCAACCCTTCAATATCAATCCCTAGGGATACTAACAATAAAGAAATAACAAATTTTCATTAGATTATCCCTTACAACTGTCATTTGACTGACTTTACTTGTAAGCTAAAGTATTTCTACACCCACATTATGTAGGAGTAATGACGACCAAATGACAGTTGATTTCTACTTGTAATGTGTTGGTACTTACAATCAGTTGCTGTACATGTAAATCTAGTTAAATGCCATTTGATCATATGTGATCCACTGGTTCATTCAGGTAAAAATAAATTTTTTTGGTTTTTGACATTTGTCGTCATAAGTTGTTTTGTTTTTCAATTCTCAGCTGTAGATATTGTTTTATAGTATCCGGAGAGACCAAAACCTCATTTTCTAAAAAAAATGCACTTGATCACTTTTACCACCAACCCCACGATATTTAACATGAGACACAAACACATATTTCACAGGGGAAAAATAAGACAGGCATGTACCGATGGATCTGCATGTAGTGTAGATATACTCAACACCAATTTACTGATTTCGGCTTTACCCTCTCCATTCTCCCTCTTTCTAAGTAAGTTTTTCACAGAAAAAAATATTTCATCATGCTATGCAGGTACTGAAATATAATCCGATCAATATAACAACATTGTGAAGAGCCGACGCGACGGGCCAAAACAAAAATAACCTGATTGCTGATACCTACATCAGATTTCTTTCGGATGTTTTACCTACCCAAAGCTTCTCGGTGGAAACAGTTCCTTTGTAATGAATAGTATCCATGCTGTTTTGTAGCATGGGCAAACAAATATAATTGTATTGTTTCCGTGATAATAGGGAGTTTTTACAGTTTTCCATCTGAGTCGTTCAGCTGAGTCGTTGTACAAAAAGAGATTTTTCTAGCGCAAGCAAACCAGAAGCTAACCACTGAGTCGTACTGTACTAATAGGGAATCGTTGTACGGTTGAACGAAAGGATTCAAAAGTCACACTAAAATGACTACACTACTCCAAATCTTCATAATTAAGCCCGAGTCATAAATTACCTAACGTGGAATGAATTCTTTCATAATGGAAGAAGTATCAAATTAGCAGCGACTTTATCTGTGGTTTCACTAGAAATAGATGTACCTCGTAAAAAGGAAGGGAACTTGGAAGGGTATGTAGTTCTTAAGGCAACATCGAAATTCGCCTTGGGTTAGGGGAATCTCGTTTGGGAACTTCAACATGATCAACGGTCAAGATGTACATACCTATTTATAAACATGTACCTACCTACCTATACCCATTACCTACATACTATGTACGATATTTTACACTTTTTAACATGTTTAATGTTTTAGGGCTGGGGGTCGTTCTGTGAATTCCGACACGACACGCAAATCTGCAACGTTTTTTTTCTGATGATTTCCGCTTACAACCGAGTCGTTGCTAGGGAAATGGTACTTCATCGTTTTTCATCCCACAAAATTCGTTGACCATTCGTTCGAAAGCTCTCGATTTATCCAACCATATTATGTTTGTTAACTACTGCGAAGTGCGTGGCCAACAAGCTGAGTTATGAGCATGGTTATTTGAATAATTGTGTACACTCAGGTGATCATTCTCAATAATTGATATTGTGAACATGATTGCAACCGCTTGTTAATTTCTGATGATTTCATTGAGTTGGTGTTTCGATGATTTGATTCATAGCAGGTGATCCGAATATTGCGAGAACGGTTTGATTTGTGAAGCGGTGGTTAAATCATTTTAATAGGTAATTTCTATACTTTACACTCTAGGAAGCTGTAATTTTGTATGTAGCCTCTTCAGGACATTTACTTGACGATGCCCAGGGTCTGGATCAGATGAGTGGCTCTTAAAGCTATTTTTTATGCTTTACACTCTAGGAAGCTGTAATTTCGTATTTAGCCTCTTTAGGACATTTACTTGACGATGCCCAGGGTCCGGATCAGATGAGTGGCTCTTAAAGCTAATTTCTATGCATTACGCTCTAGGAAGCTGTAATTTCGTGTGTAACCTCTTTGGGACATTTACTTGACGATGCTCAGGGTCCGGATCATATGAGTGGCTCTTGAAGCTATTTTTTATGCTTTACACTCTAGCAAGCTGTAATTTCGCTTGTAGCCTCTTTAGGACATTTACTTGACGATGCCCAGGGTCCGGATCAGATGAGTGGCTCTTAGAGCTTGCATACGAGTCTGCAACTAAAGACATAAAATGTCCCAATGTGTTGCAGACTCGTATGCAAGCGTACTTTGGTATGAGTCCCATCGGAAATATCTAATGGTAAAATAAAAATGTATATAAATATAATAAATTGTTTTGGTTAATTAGAATCTTTTCTTTTTTCTTGACCTTAAAAAACTATATCTAATTTCTCCCTTGCGAGGGAAAAACATTAAACATGATTTAATGTTTTTCCCTCTCAAGGGAGAAATTAGATTTTTTTCCCTTGGCCAATTACATTTCATTATTGAAGATGTGGGTACCTGCCAATACACGACAAAGGGCAAACACAGCCGTTTCTGTCTGTGTATATTTTCTCTCTAATGTGGCACAATCCCTACCCATTTCATCAAAATCGATCTATCAGTGTCGGAGCTTCGTCTATAACAACCAATTTCAGGTTTGGTAGGTGCAATGGTTACCTATTTCAACAAAATTAGTAGGATGACGTCGGGCGATAACCTTCGAACGAAATTGGACTGATGGTAGATCGAGAAGTTTTAGAATCCATTATAACATATATAAGGAATTTATGTGCCCCCCCCCCCCCCCCCCCAGAGGTGCAATGGGGGCCTAAATCCTCATAAAAAGGTAGAGGAGAGAAACAGCATCCCGTCAGAGAGATACCCACTCCTACTAATAGCTTTTAATGATCTATGGAGTAGATTAGTTTCCCAGTCACCTGGAATCCCATCCAACGCCAAACCAGCTGCCAAAAATGATCGAGAACGGCCGAGGCGCCCGTTGTTTCATCAACGGAACGCCGACAGCGCTATCTCTGGTGCTCTGACGGGACCTCGATGGACCTCACAGGAGGTAACTCTGTTACACTCCTCCCCTTGAAGACATACTTGATTGCAGATCAAGTATGTTAACTAGGTGGAATAGTTAATAGCTGAGGACTGATGCTCATTCATTCATAAATAGCTGCATTGGCAATTTGAGGATGGGAAAAAGAAAAATTAAAAGGGATGGATTGTCAATGAATCTTCATAAGAAGTATATTAATTGAACAATCGGGACAAAACGGATGCTCAACGATGGAGACTTATACCTTAGGAAAATGAAATTGATATATATAAATTAATATGCCCAACATTGGGGACTTTAAATTAATATGCCCAACTATGGGGACTTAAATTAATATGCCCAACTATGGGGACTTGAATGCTTGCTCTAACCTGGTAATTGACATATAGGTAGCAATACTCAGGTGGCATAAAATTAAAAAAAATATATATATAAATGGGGAATAAAATAGAAATTATAAGTCAAAGACCAATGAAATTACTTATATACCAAAGGGTGATAATGGGAATTCCTTCTTGAACCCCGGGCCATGTTTCTTCTCAAACATTAACGCCCCAAAAAATAGTGGATTGGACTACTAGGCGTCAGCCGTGCATAATCCAAACCACGCTCTGCTACCATATAAGGAATTTAGGTCCCCCCCCCCCCCCAGAGGTGCAATGGGGGCCTAAATCCTCATAAAAAGGTAGAGGAGAGTAACAGCATCCCGTCAGAGAGATACCCACTCCTACTAATAGCTTTTAATGAGATATGTTCGGAGTAGATTAGTTTTCCAGTCACCTGGAATCCCATCCAACGCCAAACCAGCGGTCAAAAATGATCGAGAACGGCCGAGGCGCCCGTTCTTTCATCAAGCCCTGACGGGACCTCGATGGACTTCACAGGAGGTAGCTCTGTTACAGATATTAGCCTTATTTAAGTTAGGATAAATCCTACAAACCAACCACCTTTTATGAAAATCACGAATATTATAATGCGCATGTCATGCCACCTTGAAATAGGAACTAAAAAACGCTGCAAATTATTTCACAAAGGTTTATTATTTTTTCAATTGAGTATGATCGTAGTTTTAGTTGGCTAGCGTACGTCGTAAGGCCCGTCCAGACTCCTCGGCGTGTCCTACTTCGAGTTGCCACAACCTATACTTCTATAATTATATACGCATGTTTATATTTCTCGATTTGAGCTCCTATCTATTCAAATAGTTATTGCCTTAATAATATCATTATCAAAGTACGTACGAAAAGTCGAGAGGATATGTTATTAAATATGCGTAGGAAAAGCTTTGGTATTAACACACAAATATGACCTTGAAAAAAACATATTCATGCCTCGAACGAACGCCGGCGCCGTACCCACCACAAGCCGCGGCGCCGGCGCCTCCTCTCACTCCACCCACCCGCTCGACACCCCCCCCCCTCCTCACCACCCACCGCACCGTGACCCCCTGCCAAGCGTGCCAGGCGTGAGCGCGTCGAAAAACACACTTTTTTGCCCGTTTTTGGCCCATAGCATCTATGCGAGTAAAGCGATCGGGATGGTTAAACGTTAGGACCAACTAGACCCCAAATGGAGTCTATGTGCGAAAGAACGGGTTTTTAAAGTCAATTCTTAGGCCTTTTATGGCCCGGACGGCGAACGGCGGACGGCGGACGGACATTTCAAATTTGGATTCTACGCACCTTGAAACGTAAAGTGACAAAGTTTGAGGGGGGGTTATAAAAATTTTTTGCTATACGATCACATAGGCTTATTATTGGAAATAATAAACCAAAATGTCTACGTCGCAAAAGAAAGAACACTGGTTCTGGGGGTTTGCAAGGGTGCTGAATTCGATTCTGAAACTCATATTCCTTGATCAGCTGTAGTTTCAGAAATATACACGATTGAATTGAGGAAAAATCGCTAAATTTCCAAATTTTCGATTGAAATCAAAATGTTAATCATGAAGGTTCGTCTTGCTAGATTAAGTTTTAGCGAATTCTCAAAGAAAACATGAGCTATTTAAATGGCTTCGAAATTTTAAAAGTGAGTTCGAAGGGTCAGGGACCCCTACAAATCCCTTTCATGCATCAAAGAACACTATCTTAGACTTTAACGTCGTATATATTTATAGGGTGTATTTCCAGACGACAACTCCCTTTTAAAACAGTGTAAAAAATTCATTCCACACCCGTCTCGACAAAAGACAGGTCAAGCTCGTGGGCCAGTCCGATCGCTCCAAAAGTTCAGGCTCAACTTAACAATTTAATGGACCAAAAAATGCTTCTTTTTTCCAGTGCTGAGTCGATTGCGACCATTCCCGGATCTCTAAGCCCTAATTTTCAAGTTCTTTCTACATAATTGTCTTAGCGGTCTTGTCACGCGGCTATTCCTTTAGTTTTATTCAACTCATGGTTGGTCTCAATGATCCGAATTTACGTGCCCAATTTAATGTTATCCACCAATTTTCCTTGGAAATTCGCTCTATTAGTCATGCTGCATGACTGAGTACTTTTTTGAACAACCGTGAGGCGCCATTGTACCCAAGTACTCCCGAAGCTTACGCCAGCCGCCACCGCCAGCGCTAGAATCGATATGCACGAGGCCTACACCAAACGGGTATTATTAACCCTGGAATGCACCGTGGGGTTTGTCAAACCCCAATCGCGATTTAAAGTCAGTTTATCATGTTGAATCCCGCACGTCTGGCTCTTCTCACCCCCTTCTACGAGTACGAGTATATCACCCCTGACTTCTTCCCTAAAGGCTTCAGCCTTTTTCCAGTTTAGTAAGTTCAAGACTTCTGTGTAGTGGAGTAATTTCTTGTGCCTGGAGTTTGTCAAACCCCACCGGGGATTTAACCGCTAGTGATTTTCTCTATAGCAAGTGTTATTTTTGTGGGTGTTCCCACAGTTTTGTTTTTGGCTCATCGTTAGAAATGGCTGAAAAACGCAAGTTTTCGGATCCTGAAGACAGGAACCATTCAGTCCAGTTTTCGGATCCATTTGGGAACAGTTGGAGGAAAAAGATGTATGTTTCAGCGGAGAAAATTCAAACAGGGAGATAATGTCGAGTTACAAGAAGTTGCCTCCGATGAAGAACCGTCAAAAGTGACAGTTATGGAGAAACTAGTTCGATGTTCCTTCTGTGAACATCATAGATCTTCAATGTGTTGAGAATGTTGATCCTATTGCTTGGTGCCAATTCTATGTTAAGTACCTTTTCATTATAGATCTTGAGTTTTGTAAGTGATATCAAACTAATCTCAGAAAATTGTTATGTAGATTTTATTTATTCATTTATTTTTGTTTTTAAATGAAAATGTGCTAATTTTATATTGAAATTTTGTTACAATGAGGTACCTTTCTGCTGTTATTTTTTTTCTTCAGAGCGTGAGGTTTGCCTTACTATTAATTTTTTCTTCATGAAAAAAAGCCCACAACCCCAGCTTTTTTACTTCATGTTTCTTTACACTCTTGATAACAGAATAAAAATAAAATTTGATTCAAGGGTAACTTATTTTTGAATTTTCTAACATTTTTCAAAGTTGGGGTTTGACACACCCCACCGGGGAGTTAAGTGTTGGAAATTTAGCCGGGACATTCCAGGGTTAAGTACAATATTATTTAACACAGATTTGAAGGTTTTTAAGTTTCACAATGATTGAAACCCCTCACATGAAACCTCACCCCTTTCCAGCATCCCGATTTGGTTTAACGAGCAAATGCAGATGGAATCCTGGTTGAAAAAAAATGAATAGACTCCGATGAGCGGGTCTGATGAAAAAGCCGCCCTGCGGCTGCCCCTAATCCAGTCACGCTGGTAACAGCTCTATCCCCTCCCCCGATCAACCGGACTCGAGCGCTATTGGCCGCGGTTCACGGTTCGCCACTTCTGATCTTGGACCTCTGCCCGAGGTTTTTGTCTACTTTTTTTTCCGCTCACTTCAGCCGTTGCTAAGCCGAGGGCCTGTAATCGGCAATGAAAGGGCGAATGCTTTTCGGCGGATGGGTGTTCTTTTTTTCACTACAAACACCCCGCTCGAGAAGAAAAACAAATGTTGAACCGGTGTTTTTATGAAAAGTATGGAGGGGTTGGAATGCGAACCGATTAATATTGATGGGACCGACGAACAAATTAATAAACCGGGACGATGTAGATTTTTTCTCCATACAACTTTATCCATTCTGAAATTCATGTGACTTCCTGGAGCAACCTCTGTCCATCGTTTGTCGTAAATTTGTTTTTCCCTCCACCGAATCATATAAAAAATCGTTCAAATTTGATGTTTAGTTTCGTAAATCGCTTAAAATCCCACTACAAAAAACTAAAACCATGACTTCACCCAGGGTGTGGACTTGAAGAAATCCTCAGAATTTTTGAATTTATTCATTGTGGCGCTTGACGAGGAAGACTTGCTCTTGGAGAACGAGGAAAGTGCGCCATGACTCAACCACAGCGAGGATACTTATGAACCCTGAAATGATAAATCTTTGTAACAATTATAGCATTCGCACTTTGAATTAAACCTTTCACGAATTGAATTAAACATTCTGCGAATTGAATTGGACTTTCCGCAAAATGAATTAAACTTTTCCCAAAATGAATTAAACTTTTCGCAAATTGAATTAAACTTTTCGCAAATTGAATTAAACTTTTCGCAAATTGAATTAAACTTTTTGCAAATTAACCTTTGGCGAATCTGTTGTTTTAATCAAGACAAAATGTAAAACGTCAACAAAATGTATATATTGTAATAAATTGTGCAAGTGATGGAACGAGCACAAAAATTGAAGATTTAAACATAATTCAGCAACTCATGAAGTTAATCTGAAGGTAAATTGTTTATTTATTAATAACCAAACTGAGCTCGTAACGTATCCATTTATAGTTGACATTTTATTTAATTTATAGGCATCAGCAAGATGAATTCTAAAAGCAAAAGTTAATGGAGAGGTCGTCCAAGAGCAGCAGTTGGGAGCAGCAGAAACATATCCATCACGTAATTTACAAAAATGCTGAGCCGTCCTATGAGGATAACTTTGGTACCCAGCAACATGGAGGGATCAGTGTTCCTTTCTTGATGTTTTTTCTTTTTTCTTTTAAATTTAAGCCGCGTCTCAACCGGAAGGGTTTTTAATGTTATTGATCTTTTGACGTATTTAGGTTTAATTCAATTTGCGGAAAGTTTAATTCAATTTGCGAAAAGTTTAAGTCAATTTGCGAAAAGTTTGATTCATTTTCTGGAAAGTCTAATTCAATTCGCGGAAAGTTTAATTCAATTCGCGAAAGGTTTAATTCAAAGTGCGAATGCTATATATGGCTTTCATGGCCATCCTCTTTTAATGAAGATTTTGCTTTTGTAGCGAAAAAACTTAGAAATAAGTTCGTCAACCTTTGAGCAGATTTAGACGGGATAGTAATGGTAATGACTTACGAATAAGAAAAGCTGATAACACATCAAGGGCTTCATGGGACATTGTACACATCGAATTATATATAAAAACTAAAAACGTGCCCTCCATTACTGATTTGACCTGTCATGGTTTTTCCTGCAGATGACATTTAAAACAAGTTCGAGTCATGCAGCATGATCGTATGAGCGAAGTTTCTTAAAATATTGTATTATATTTGAGCACTTCGACAGTAAAGAAATTGTTAACTACCGCTTTGATGGCAAAAAACTCATTCTAAATTACCTATATTCTGCAATTCAAATCATAAGAATTGGGATTTTTTCCTTTTAAAATTTAAAAATTTAAGAAAAATCAATTAAAATTTAAAAAAAATTAAGTACCTACATTTTTCAGCATAATTTTGTCCATAAATTTTTTAATGGCCTAGTTCATCGTTGGTGAACATTTTTTTACTAAAATACTGCTTAAAAATATACATATTTTACGATTTTGAGCAATTTTTAGCCGTTTTTATGATTTTATCCTATCATTTGGAAAGGTTCCTTTTTTGGCGCAAGAACGGATTTTTTGATCTCAATCCTAAGGAGTGTTATCGTCTGGAATGACACATACATATATAAATAAATATACATGTGAAAAAGCGCAAACTTCAGGAATCGTTTCAGAATGCTTCAAAACGGATTTCAATGAAGAAATTTTTCGAACATTTTCATTTTAAAATTTTTGCAGCCATTGCAATAGCTTCATATTCAACGATAATTCGCTAAAACCATATTTTCTGTATTCCACACTGGTTTCCAGCCGGTTATTTCTTCTTCAGCTCCGTTGATGGAGTGAAACGCAACATGACTATGAAAAGCTCGTAACTTAGTTACGCTGTCTGACTCTCTCCGGTTAATCCAACTAATTTTTTTAACCTATTTTTCCTTTTTCCCGGCCCCCATCAGTCAAAAGGCTTTTAGGAAAAAGCCGTCGAGGACGAAACCCCAAGACAACAGGGGGGAAAGAGGAAAAAGAAGAGAAACGGCGGCTCGAATAATGTTTCAGGCGATATTTGCTATCGGAGCTGCAGGGCTGGGGAAATTGAGTTATAGGTTTGTCCCTTGTCCCTCTTGCTTCCTGTTTCGTTCTGTTAGGGGCTCTAACGTGATTCAACTTGTCGTCTTTGTGGTTCGCCCTTTCCGAAGGCTCCTTTTGTCCGGGGCTCTCAGGGGTTGATGTTGTATTTCAAAACAAAGCCGCCCGCCTGGTGATCGGGCTCGCCTGATTCAACAGGGGAAATAAAATATTGTGAAGGGTATCCTATTTGCGGGATTGAGGAGAAGGAACTATTATTCAATTGCGAGAGCGTAGGTGTTGTGCCGAACGAGGTATACAGGATGTCCCATAGAAAGGTTACACTCCCCTTCGTTTCCCTGAGTTTAGCGTAAAAAATTGGGACCAACGCCATCCTTCACGTCTTTGACCTTACGTTATGACCTCATAAATAAACTCTGCTCTGCCGGCAATAAGTAGATTATAGTGTTTAACTTATTCTCCCTGCTCTACTAATAAAATATCTACTTGTTTGGAAATAGATTTACCTGAGAGAGATTTACGACTCCTTAATGATTTTCACATCGTCACATTGCACAATAAATTGTTGTAATTACTTATATAGATGAATAATTTTGTAGTTATTGATGTATGTAATGTTTGTAATGCTCGCCTAATTTGTATTATTTTTCTGCTTATCATACTTATCACATCTTCGTCTTGTTCATTTAATGCGTTATTATGCCAAGTACGGAACCTACCATGGATTCACTTCACCATCTTCCCTTCTTCGTGGATTTGTAGTTCCTCGCTCGCACTACTTTTCTGAGATGTCGCTCCTGGCTGGTTTCTACGGACTTCAATGATGGTTCACCCTGGAAAACCCTAATTTCCCCTGAAGCTAGCGGGAAAAAGTACCATAGATAATTGGTCGTTGGAGGTGCAGACTGAATGCAGCCGACTTTTCGGTAGATTTTGCCATTACCATTTCTGCAACGTAACGCACATGTTTTTATGCCCCCCTATTATTACGCTGATCTGTTCACGTGGAGATCTCCCTTCTTCTCATAGGTTATTTTAATTAACCGTGAACGATTTATAATTTTTCTTCGCACTGCTAGCGTTAGTCAGCGTGCAATATACTGTTTCGCCACAAGTATTCGGGCCTATGAGAGTTTTTATTACCCATTCGCCGTTCCTGCTTTTCTGCCTGTGAGACTCAACTTCCTGGATTTCTGCAAGGAGCAACCACCGCTGGAGCACACGGTTCGATTCGTTATTTTCTTTTCTCTTTGGCCAAGGAGTAGACTTAGGTAGATCAAATCAAAGGACTTTAAAGGCGTTATTTCGTGGCCTGATTCTATAGTGATAGTTCATGCGCATTTTCAATTTTGTATCGCATCAGTACCTACCTTTAAATACATGCGTTCGTTTCGTTAATCAAGAATAAGCTGCCTTCTTATTTAGCATTACCTACTATAAAACTTTCATACAAATCATCATTCCAGTTACTAACTGGTGGTCCTTCGAGGGAAATTATTAGTTTTGTACAATTTTAAGGATAATTGGTATGCACACAGTGCAGCCCCATTCTTATATTTGCACTACTACTTATACCCCTATAACCACTAATATGGTTAAGAAAAAGTAAACAGATCGGTCATTTGTAATATTGAATCCAGTTCAGCTTAGCCGAAATTGGACGCCAAAATCCATAGGTTCGATACCAGCATACATGGTGGCGATTCCTTGTACTACCTACTATCTCAAGTTCGAGATCAAACGCATAATACTCAAATATTGATTATTCTAAAACCCCTCCTCCTTTCTGTGGAGCACTAAAACTCGTTCAGAAAGAGATTCCAGTAGAAAAACTTGGATTTCCGACCACACTTTGTACAGGATGTCCCAC
The DNA here is from genome assembly GCA_030762985.1 of Adelphocoris suturalis. Lineage (NCBI taxonomy): Eukaryota > Metazoa > Arthropoda > Insecta > Hemiptera > Miridae > Adelphocoris > Adelphocoris suturalis. The sequence goes on from CM061042.1 coordinate 138,419,284, forward strand.
GGAAAGGTTACACTCCCCTTCATTTCCCTTAGTTTAGCGTAAAAAATTGGGACCAACGCCATTCTTCACGTCTTCATGTTGATCTTGAGAGAGGACTGGACTTCATCAATATACTCGTAACTCGAGTAAGCTACACGAGACTGCACTTTACACTGACAAAATGGGTGTATAGGAGATTTTCAAAAATTTTTTTTATTGCAAGCTTGAACCCCAAAAAGACTGATGACGCCATAATTGCGCGGAAATTGTCCCGTTTTATCTGTCTGGATCTCAAAGAAATTCGAAGGTTTGTCTTGGGACTTACCAATTATGACGTCATTTAAGTAAACTCTGCCCTGCCGAAAACGAGTAGATTGTAGTGTTTAACTTATTCTCTCTGCCCTATCAATAAAATACCTACTAATTATACACCTATAACCACTAATAGAGTTGGGAAAAAGTAAACGAATCGGTCATTTATTATATTGAATCCAGTTAAGCTTAGCCGAAATTTACGCCAAAATCCATAGGTTTTACACTAGCATACGTAGAGGCGATTCCCTGTACAACTATTCCAAGTTCAAGATCAATAAGTTAACTCAGCCCTGACGGAAATAATTAGATTATAGTGTTTGACTTATTCTCTCTGCTCTACTAATAGTATATCTACTAATTATACACTTATAACCACTAATATATTTGGGGGAAAGTAAACAAATCGGTCATTTATAATATTGAATCCAGTTCAGCTTAGCCGACATTGAACGCCAAAATCCATAGGTTCTACACCAGCATACATGGTGGCGATTCCTTGTACTACCTACTATCTCAAGTTCGAGATCAAACGCATAATACTCAAATATTGATTATTCTAAAACCCCTCCTCCTTTCTGTGGAGCACTAAAACTCGTTCAGAAAGAGATTCCAGTAGAAAAACTTGGATTTCCGACCACACTTTGTACAGGATGTCCCTCGGAAAGGTTACACTCCCCTTCATTTCCCCTGAATTTAGCGTGAAAAATTGGGACCAACGCCATTCTTCACGTCTTTATGTTGATCTTGAGAGAGGACTGGGCTTAATCAATATAGGTAGCTTAAGTAATCCACACGAGACTACACTTTACACTGAAAAAATGGGTATATAGGAGATTTTTTTTTAATTTTGTTTATTGCAAGATAGAACCCCAAAAAGACTAATGTCCCATTTTATCAGTAAGAAGCTTAAAGAAATTCAAAGGTTTGACTTGGGCCTTGCGAGTTTTGACATCATAAATTAATCGCAGGGGCAACCCTGTCTATCCTATGGAAAAGTCCGTAGGTTACCGTGATGAATGTTCTACGTTGCAAACTCTGCCCTGCCGAAAACAAGTAGATTATAGTGGTTAACTTATTCTGTCTGCTCTACTAATAAAATACCTACTAATTATACACCTATAACCACTAATATAGTTGGAGAAAAGTAAACAAATCGGTTAATATTTGTAATATTGAATCCAGTTCAGCTTAGCCGACATTGACCCCGAAATCCATAGGTTCGATACTATCATACATGGTGGCGATCTCTTGTACTACTATTGCAAGTTCAAGATCAAACGCCAAATATTCAAATGTTGATTATTCTAAAACCCCTCCTCCTTTCTGTGGAACATTAAAACTTGTTTAAACGAGATAAAAACTAGTATTTCATCATTCAGAAAAGATTCCAGTAGAAAACTTGGATTTTCGACCACACATATACAGGATGTCCCATAGAAAGATTACACTCCCCTTCATTTCCCTGAGTTTAGCGTAAAAAATTGGGACCAACGCCATTCTTCACGTCTTCATGTTGATCTTGAGAGAGGACTGGACTTCATCAACATTGATAGCTCAAGTAAGCTACACGAGACTGCACTTTACACTGACAAAATGGGTGTATAGGAGATTTTCAAAAAATTTTTTTATTGCAAGCTTGAACCCCAAAAAGACTGATGATGCCATAATTGCGCGGAAATTGTCCCGTTTTACCTGTCTGGATCTCAAAGAAATTCGAAGGTTTGTCTTGGGACTTGCCAATTATGACGTCGTTTAAGTAAACTCTGCCCTGCCGAAAACAAGTAGATTGTAGTGTTTAACTTATTCTCTCTGCTCTACTAATGCCTACTAATTATACACCTATAACCACTAATATAGTTGGGAAAAAGTAAACAAATCGGTAATTTATAATATTGAATCGAATTCAACTTAGCCGACATTGGACGCCAAAATCGATAGGTCTTACAGTAACAGACTTGGTGGCGATTCCTTGTACTACCTACTATTTCTAGTTCAAGATCAAACGCCAAATATTCGAATGTTGATTATTCTAAAACCCCTCCTCCTTTCTGTGGAACATTAAAACTTGTTTAAACGAGATAAAAACTAGTATTTCATCATTCAGAAAAGATTCCAGTAGAAAACTTGGATTTTCGACCACACATATACAGGATGTCCCATAGAAAGATTACACTCCCCTTCGTTTCTCCTGAATTCATCGTGAAAAATTGGGACCAACGCCATTCTTCACGTCTTTATATTGATCTTGAGAGAGTCTGGACGTCATCAATATAGGTAGCTCAAGTAAGCCACACGCGACTGCACTTTACACTGACAAAATGGATAAATAGGAGATTTTTAAAATTTTGTTTATAGCTAGCTTCAACCCCAAAAAGACTGATGACGCTATCATTGCGCGGAAAATGTCCCGTTTTATTTGTCTGGATCTCAAAGAAATTTGAAGGTTTGTCTTGGGACTTGCCACTTATGACGTCATAAATACTCTGCTCTGCCGGAAACAAGTAGATTGTAGTGTTTAACTTATACTCTCTGCTCTACTAATAAAATACCTACTAATGATACGCTTATAACCACTAATATAGTGGGAAAAAGTAAGCAGACCGGTTAACATTCGTAATGTTGAATCCAGTTCAGCTTAGCCGACATTGGATGCCAAAATCCGTAGGTTCGATACTGGCATACATGGTGGCGATCTCTGGTACTACTATTTCAAGTTCAAGATCAAACGCCAAATATTCAAATGTTGATTATTCTAAAACCCCTCCTTTCTATGGAACAAGATAAAAACTAGTGTTTCACGATTCAGAAAGAGATTCCAGTAGAAAAACTTGGATCTTCGACCACACTCATACAGGATGTCCCACGGAAAGGTTACTTAATCCCCTTCGTTCCCCCTGAATTCAGTGTGAAAAATTGGGACCATACCTTTCTTCATAATATTTTACGTAGATGTCAGGAAAAATACTTTCGCAAGCGCCGCTTGCTCCAAGAGTGAATGCATAATTTTTTTTTTTTTTTTTTTTTTTTTTCGCATGGGGAACTTCCTTTTTTTATTGCAGATTTGGATTCCTTGCCAAATTTCATGAATTTACGACCCCTCACTCAATTTTTTTTTTCACCGCGCGCAACCCGTTTCGCCAGCGCGTGAAGCTGTCTAACTACCAAAATTGCGCAAGACATGGACTCACCAGTGTAGTAAATGGATTTTCATTGTTATTCAACCCTGATTCATAAGGTGCTATCTGTTTTTATTTGATTTTTTTATTCGATTTTACTGGAATAACGGCCGAAATTTGGTTATTTTGCGTGAAAAAATCATCTGCACATGAAATTTCATAATTTTCCATTCCCTTTCCTTCCTCCATTCTCAACCAGGCTGGGGATCGGATATGGCGTAGTTAAAATAAAATAAAAACGAACATACCTACCTTTAAAAAAACGCTGCAAATTATTTCACAAAGGTTTATTATTTTTTCAATTGAGTATGATCGTAGTTTTAGTTGGCTTGCGTACGTCATAAGGCCCGTCCAGACTCCTCGGCGTGTCCTATTTCGAGTTGCCACAACCTATACTTCTATAATTATATACGCTGTTTATATTTCTCAATTCGAGCTCCTATCTATTCAAATAGTTATTGCCTTAATAATATCATTATCTAAGTACGTACGGAAATTCGAGAGGATAGGTTATTAAATATGCGAAGGAAAAGCATTGGTATTAACACAAATATGACCTAGAAAAAAACATATATTCATGCCTAGAAGGAACGCCGTACCCACCTCATGGTGCCGCACTGTATTATATGGGTATAACACGTAAAAGTAATAAATATCCATTCTCCTACACCCCTTTGCTACGCCCCTGATCACCCCAGACACCACAATGGGTCGCGGCGCCTCCTCTCAGTACACCCCCCGCTCACCCCCCTCACAACCCACCGTGACCCCCTGCCAAGTGTGCCAGGCGTGCGTGCGTTCGTAAGTCTCACTCAAAACCTCGAAAAAGACACTTTTTCGCCCGTTTTTGGCCCATAGCATCTATGCGAGTAAAGCGATCGGGATGGTTAAACGTTAGGACCAACTAGACCCCAAATGGAGTCTATGTGCGAAAGAACGGGTTTTTAAAGTCAATTCTTAGGCCTTTTATGGCCCGGACGGCGGACGGCGAACGGCGGACGGCGGACGGACATTTCAAATTTGGATTCTACGCACCTTGAAACGTAAAGTGACAAAGTTTGAGGGGGGGGTTTATAAAAATTTTTTGCTACACGATCACATAGGCTCATTATTGGAAATAATAAACCAAAAAGTAGAATCTCATATGGTGTTGGAAAAATAAGAAAACAGGATTTCAAACGGGGATTTCGAGCAACTGCTTTAGTTCTTTTTGTTTCTCCCAAACTTGTGCATCTCAACTTAAATTGGAGTAAAATTACTCGCTCTGCTGATTAAAATAAATGGTTCCTCAGGCTGTGGTTATATGTACTCTACCAGATCCAGAGTGGCCCCGTTGTAATTTCAGCATCTCAAGTTAAATACGAAAAAAATTGATCAGTACTCACGTAATGAGCCGTATGCTAAGCGCATTTTTTCCTTTTAAGTAGATTAGTTTTTCACAAGGAATGACGAAATCAGAATTCCGGGGGGACTTCCAATGCTTGAAAGGATAAATTAGCGCGAAGAGCTCACTAATTTGATTGAGGTGGTTCGGCAAGTTAAAATCCTATTCTAAATGACACTTTTTGCAACCACATTATTTTGATTGACTGGCTTATCATCGACCCATCCCGTCAAATTCGGTCCAGCCGTTTTCGTTTTAAAGCGCTTTTACGACTATGCGCGTATGTACATACATACATAAAAGGAAAAAGTTAATACAATACCCCTTTTGATTTATTATTTCCAATAATAAGCCTAAGTGATCGTGTAGCAAAAAATTTGTATAATCCCCCCTCAAATTCAGTTGTTTTACGTTTCAAGGTGCGTAGAATCCAAATTTGAAATGTCCTTTCGCCGTCCGCCGTCCAGGCCATAAAAGGCCTAAGAATTGACTTAAAAAACCTGTTCTTTCGCACATAGACTCCATTTGGGGTCTAGTTGGTCCTAACGTTTAACCATCCCGATCACTTTACTCCCATAGATGCTATGGGCCAAAAACGGGCGAAAAAGTGTTTTTATTTATTTTTTTTTTTTGAGGCTTTGAGTGTTAGACGTGTTAGACGCACGCCTGGCACGCTTGGCAGGGGGTCACGGTGGGTATGGTGGGGGGTGGGGGGGGGTGGAGTGAGAGGAGGCGCCACGGCACCTTGTGGTGGCTGGAGTGACCAAGGGCGTAGCAGAGGGGTGTAGGAGAATGGATATTTATTACTTTTACGTGTTATACCCATATAATACACCGCGGCACCATGAGGTGGGTACAGCGTTCCTTCGAGGCATGAATATATGTTTTTTTCTAGGTCATATTTGTGTGTTAATACCAATGCTTTTCCTACGCATATTTAATAACATATCCTCTCGATTTATCGTACATACTTAGATAATAATATTATTAAGGCAATAACTATTTGAATAGATAGGAGCTCGAATCGAGAAATATAAACATGCGTATATAATTATAGAAGTATAGGTTGTGGCAACTCGAAATAGGACATGCCGAGGAGTCTGGACGGGCCTTATGACGTACGCAAGCCAACTAAAACTACGATCAAACTCAATTGAAAAAATAATAAACCTTTGTGAAATAATTTGCAGCGTTTTAGCGTTGAATGTGCTTTTTCCGGGACCTAACTGCCATAAAACTGTGTCGCGAAAGCAGCGGTAGACCTAATTTCTTTGTTGTTCAACCCATGAAGTTGAAATTTTGAATGGAGGCCCCTTGGGACGTCTAGAAACGAATCATGAAGTATAGAGCCCCCCACAGATCAGCTGAATGATATCCGTAGCTAATTTCTTTGCTATTCTACGTTCCTCAAATCAACGTTTGTATGAACGTACCTCAACCGTCCCCAAACGTTAAAAACGGTCCCCTAACGATACATCGATTGAGGAACGTTTCTTCGTATACTTTATAGGATATTTTGCTGTAAATGTTTTTGTATAAGATCGACTGATTAGTATACCTACCTGCTGATTAATAAGATCTTCTTATGAACTTGATTTTTGTTCTAGAGTCAAATGTTACCTATTCCAATGTTTCAAGAACCAATGTTACCTATTCAGGTCGGAAAAAACTGCAAAAGTACCTACCTAGTAAATATAAAGTATTCTTCGTTAATAATAAAAATGTTAAAACGTTAATGAATAAAACCTTTTCAAATAAATGTGAGATGAATAATATGATTCCTCATAGTTAAATCCACAAATCATCAGTTCTTATGGATAGTTTACCGACACAGTGGATCAGAAAACAATGAACTTAGGGTGGCCAGTGACTGGTGACAAGGTGGCCAATATTAGGGACTCCCGGCCAATGACTGGTGGAAAACAGTTTTTTCAAAACTCATTGAAAAAAAAAAAAAAAAATAGTCGGTGAATCTTTTATTTGTTTAAAACTGCTATTGTATTACATTGTTTGGATGGATAGCTTCCGAAACCCCCTAGAAAAGAAACAAATATCTTCAAAAACAAAGCGGGTAAGGTGCTAAACATTGCTAAGTGGCCAATGACTGATGCCCTTACCCTACCTTACATTTTATATAAATGGACAAAGTAAATACCTTTTTTTTTCGTTGTAACAAATTGCGTTAATAATTAGCTACGGAGCTCACTCTACTTATTAGGGTGGTTTCTTAATTATTTATGATTATGACGTTTTGACATTTTATGTCTTTACTTTGGCACATTAACGAAAAAAGCGTTACGGTCTGTTTTCTGATGATTTCCGATTACAACCGAGTCGTTGCTAGGGAAATGGTACTTCGACGTTTTTCATCCCACAAAATTCGTTGACCATTCGCTCGAAAGCTCTCGATTTATCCAACCATATTATTTTAACTACTGCGAAGTGCGTGGCCAACAAGCTGAGTTATGAGCGTGGTTATATGAATAATTGTTTACACTCAGGTGATCATTTTCAATCATTGATATTGTGAACATGATTTCAACCGCTTGTTATTTTCTGATGATTTCGATGATGTGATTCATAGCAGGTGATCCGAATATTGCGAGAACGGTTTGATTTGTGAAGCGGTGGTTAAATAATTTTAATTGGTAATTTCTATACTTTACACTATAGGAAGCTGTAATTTCGTATGTAGCCTCTTTAGGACATTTACTTGACGATGCCCAGGGTCCGGATCAGATGAGTGGCTCTTAAAGCTAATTTCTATGCTTTACACTCTAGGAAGCTGTAATTTCGTATGGAGCCTCTTTAGGACATTTACTTGACGATGCCCAGGGTCCGGATCAGCTGAGTGGCTCTTAAAGCTAATTTCTATGCTTTACACTCTAGGAAGCTGTAATTTCGTATGTAGCCTCTTTAGGACATTTACTTGACGATGCCCGGGGTCCGGATCAGATGAGTGGCTCTTAAAGCTAATTTCTATACTTTACACTCTAGGAAGCTGTAATTTCGTATGTAGCCTCTATGACATTTAATTGACGATGCCCAGGGTCCGGATCAGATGAGTGGCTCTTAAAGCTAATTTCTATGCTTTACACTCTAAGAAGCTGTAATTTCGTATGTAGCCTCTTTAGGACATTTACTTGACGATGCCCGGGGTCCGGATCAGATGAGTGGCTCTTAAAGCTAATTTCTATGCTTTACACTCTAGGAAGCTGTAATTTCGTATGTAGCCTGTTTAGGACATTTACTTGACGATTCCCAGGGTCCGGATCAGCTGAGTGGCTCTTAGAGCTTGCATACGAGTCTGCAACTAAAGACATAAAATGTCCCAATGTGCTGCCGACTCTTATGCAAGCGTTTCTTTATACACTAAATAAGCAGCGACTTTGCCGAAGCGAAAATTTCTTATGATTTTCACGTACAACCAAGCCGTTGCTAGGGAAATGAAAGTTCTTTAGTTTCCATCGGACAAAAATCGTTATTATGTCTTTACTTTGGCACATTAACGAAAAAAGCGTTAAATAAAAGCGTTACGGTTGGTTTTCTGATGATTTCCGCTTACAACCGAGTCGTTGCTAGGGAAATGGTACTTCGACGTTTTTCATCCCACAAAATTCGTTGACCATCCGTTCGAAAGCTCTCGATTTATCCAACCATATTATGTTAACTACTGCGAAGTGCGTGGCCAACAAGCTGAGTTATGAGCGTGGTTATATGAATAACTGTTTACACACAGGTGATCATTCTCAGTAATTGATATTGTGAACATGATTGCAACCGCTTGTTAATTTCTGATGATTTCATTGAGCTGGTGTTTCGATGATTTTACTCATAGCAGGTGATCCTAATATTACGAGAACGGTTTGATTTATGAAGAGGTGGTTAAATCATTTTAATAGCTAATTTCCCAGGGTCCGGATCAGCTGAGAGGCTCTTAGAGCTTGCGGCATACGAGTCTGCAACTAAAGAATAAAATGTCCCAAAGTTTTGCAGACTCGTATGCAAGCGTTTTGTTAAAAATCGAATTTAAAGTTGTTAATAAATAAGGTTCCCCATTAACTGAAAACCAATATCACCGGTATCGTTTTAATGCATTTCACGTACAACCAATCGTTGCTAGGGATTTGTTACTTGGCCACTTTCAACCATACAACAATCTCTCACCACTTGTTGGAAAGTGTGGAATAAGCCAAATTCTCTTTTCTCATAAGTATCTATTATCAAACGGTCCTGCTACTTATATTATGGTATGTCCCTTTTATTATCGTATGTTCTTATGGATGGTCCTGCTCCTCATACAATGGTACGTCTTGTTAGCTTAATCTGTTATTTTCATCATAACGCACGATTGCATGCACTGCTGAGTAGTGGATTCAATTTATCTCAAACTTTGTCGGTTCCCAATACCGGTTCCATCAAAATCTGAAGTAATAAGATTTTCATCATAATTTATCTAAAGAAGATGAAGATAAAAAGAAAAGGTATTAAAAAATATAACCTAGAGAGGAAACATGACGAGTTGAGAAAAAAGCGGGTACTGTTATTAAAAAAAAAATCTCTAGAGCTTGTGAACTGTTTGGCTTTGATGTATCACACGAAGATTAATACCCTGGGAAGTAAAGGCTAAAACTTGGTTGGGTACAGAAACAGGGGCTTGTAAGAGTAAGGGAGTGAGTATAATTAAAATACCCCCGGCCCCGGAGAGTCGATCAGTTCGTCGTTTTTGTGGTCCTTCGGGGCTTTACCCGATGTCGCCTAAATTCCCTTGGAAAACTCCCCTCTTCCTCCCACTCCATTTTGTGAAAAGCCGGTCTTTAATCAACCCTTAAGATACCACCCCCGCCCCTCACCCTGAAAGCGGACCGTCTCACCCCGTGCGTCGTGCAGGAGGAGGGTTGGACCGAACGATGTTTAGATTCCGGGAGTTTATCATCTTAAACTCCGTCTTCAGGGGAGGGACTGGCCGTGGAAAAGTTTCCCCTTCGCTGGGTTACGTTATTAAAATTCCGAGTTAGAAGACAAGTGTAATGTGATACAGGCGGCGAACTCTCTGAAAGAGCGATTCAGGAAATTGAAAATTCACTCGCTAATTAGCCGCCCAGGGTTCCGTAAGTTTTCTCCCATTCAGGATATTTAAGCAACTTTAGATCAGTTCTTCAATAGATATTCTCGAGGTACAAGTACAATAAATATAATTGAAATTCAGAAAAAAAAGTCTTCAATAGATGATAACATTTTCCGAGTTTTTGTCTTTCTCTTGTACTCTTGTTTGCATAGGAAGGTTTATATAATACTAGCCGGTTACCCGTGCGTTGCACGAACCCACCTGTGCGGGTTATTCGGTGCATAGGCTGCTGAAATAACCATATCTAGACTGCGTTCGTAACTATGGAGGCTGCATGCCAAATTACAGCATAAAAGTAGCAAAACCAGGCCCGGACTGATCAGGGAAGATTCATTTTATTTATTTATTATTATTATTATTATTTTGTTTTTGTTTTTTAATCACTCTTTCCATTTATGACTATTTACACTTGAGGAAAAAAATCCTCGAATTATCTCGGTTCGAGATAGGGAAATCAACGTTGAACTATCCCGAAAAAGGTACACTTTCCGGGTACCCTTAATTCACTGTTGGAAAAAAGTTACCTCATGCAAGCTTGTCATTCGGGGTTTTTTTTTCAAGTCGACATATGTCCATAACAAAACATTTTAAGTGACCATACACAACATTTTAAGTCAGTTTATGTTCATGCTGATCATTTTGATAGTGGCGATTGAAAAAAAAAGAAAAGGTTTAATTCGGTTTGGAACAGGTTAAATTTGGTTTGGATAAAGTTTAATTTGGTCTGCGAATGGTTGTTGTATTTGGTCGTTATGTGGATTTCCATAAACTCGGGTACCAACCTGCTTAGTTGGTAATGTGTGGTAGAGCACATGCCTCTACCCGTAGGTCAATACGGGTACTTGGCAGCTGTCAAGGACATTGACTGGGTGTGCAGTCTCCTCTCAGGAGGATCTTCCCAGCTTGTCTGGGGGGAGACCACAAGGCATGACTGCCTGAGGACTCCTTAAACACGACTTCCATTCTTTGGAAGGAGATATTGGATTCTTCTGTTGTATTTGGTCTGGAAATGCTGTACTTCCCACCCATCATTCAAGAACCACTAAAGGCTGCCATAATTTACGATTTTAACCTTTTCGCTAAATAGAGTAGGTACGATAGAATATGTGACCGCCCAAGGAAAAAGGGAGCTTAACTTCCAAGGCTTTTTTTTAGAAGGAGAACGAAAAACAAAAAAACAAAAAACAAAGATTGGGTCAGAAAATGATGTTTTTTTTGTAATTTGGTTGGGTACCAAAACTATCAAAACTTGAATTTTTTTACATTTTGGTTTATTATTTCCAATAATAAGCCTATGTGATCCTGTAGCAAAACACTTTTATAACCCCTCCTCAAACTTTGTCACTTTACGTTTCAAGGTGCGTGGAATCCAAATTTGAAATGTCCGTCCGCCGACCGCCATAACAGGCCTAAGAATTGACTTAAAAAAACCCGTTCTTTCGCACATAGACTCCATTTGGGGTCTAGTTGGCCCTAACGTTTAACCATCCCGATTTGAGTGTTAGACTTACGCACGCGTGCACGCCTGGTACGCTTGTCAGGGGGTCACGGTGGGTGGTGAGGGGGGCGAGCGGGGGGTCGAGTGAGAGGAGGCGCCGCGGCACCTTGTGGGGGCTGGGGTGACCAGGGGCGTAGCAGAGGGGTGTAAGAAAATGGATATTTATTAGGTACTTTTACGTGTTATAACCATATAATACGCCGCGCCAACCTTAGGGGGGTACGGCATTAGGGGCATAGTGGAACGGAACCTGGGGAGTAGCAGAAAGGCGTCCGGGGCGTATCAGAACCGATATAATATATATTTTATATCATATTTTATTACTTTTACCCCATATAAGATTTAAGCTATTTTGATCACACTAGTATATTTAGTATATTATATCATACTATAGTATGTTACAAAAATAATTGATCCAGCCCATCTAAAATCCTTCGTTTTTCTTCTTCCCAAAATCTTCTCTGATAGTTCGAAGCAAATCGTTTTTAAAATAAAATTGCATCACATGGGCAGTTTGGAGTCTGAACCCTCTGGATGAATAGCTGTTTACTTATATTTCTGCCATAGGTAAGTGTGGTGTCGTCACCCAAGTAATTTTGGACGCAGAATCGACTAGGATATTTCCCAGATGCTTTGGGAATCCAGTGTACCTACGGTTTTAGTTTGATTCCTATAGAAATTAGCTCCGTGGATTGAATGAGACCACTCGGGTGGCTGTACGATCATCCATTTGCTCCCCATCGAGAGTGCAGCCTGTAACGCGAGAACAGAGGTGGATACTAGAAAAGAGACTGGCGAAAGCCCCAGAGCATGCTGGTTACTATAGCTGGCTATCTGATTCAGAAATAATAAACCGTTATGTAATAATTTGCAGCTTTTTTTTTTTTTTTTTTTTTTTTTTTTTTTTTTTTTTTTTTTTTTTTTTTTTTTTTTTTAAATCACTGTCTGTCTATTCATGATTATTTAGACTTGAAGGAAGAAAAAAAACCCTCGAATTACGTGGTAGCATAACTAAGTAACTTTTTTCTAAAAGTGAATTTAGGGTACCCGGAAAGTTTCTCGAATTATCTCGGTTCGAGATAGGGAAATCAACGTTGAACTATCCCGAAAAAGGTACACTTTCCGGGTACCCTTAATTCACTGTTGGAAAAAAGTTACCTTATGCAAGCTTATCATTCGAGGGTTTTAACACAGAATGTGTTTTAGCCATGGACTAACTAGCCGAAAATGGAACGCGGGATGGTAACGAAATGTGTGACGGATGATTTTCACGTACAACCGAGTCGTTGCTAGGGATATGGTACTTCGTCGTTTTTCATCCCACAAAATTCGTTGACCATTCGTTCGAAAGCTCTCGATTTATCCAACAATATTATGTTAACTACTGCGAAGTGCGTGTCCAACAAACTGAGTTATGAGCATGGTTATATAAATAATTGTTTACACACAGGTGATCATTCTCAATAATTGATATTGTGAACATGATTGCAACCGCTTGTTAATTTCTGATGATTTCATTGAGCTTGTGTTTCGATGATTTGATTCATAGCAGGTGATCTGAGTATTACGAAAACGGTTTGATTTGTGAAGCGGAGGTTAAATAATTTGAATAGGTAATTTCTATACTTTACACTCTAGGAAGCTGTGATTTAGTTTGTAGCCTCTTTAGGACATTTACTTGACGATGCTCAGGGTCCGGATCAGATGTGTGGCTCTTAAAGCTAATTTCTATGCTTTACACTCTAGGAAGCTGTAATTTCGTATGTAGCCTCTTTAGGACATTTACTTGACGATGCTCAGGGTCCGGATCAGATGTGTGGCTCTTAAAGCTAATTTCTATACTTTACACTCTAGGAAGCTGTAATTTCGTATGTAGCCTCTTTAGGACATTTACTTGATAAATCGCTCTTGATTTATCACGAATTTATTTCGTATTTTTTTTTCGTAGTTTCATACTATAACTATATAAATTGATGTTATAAATGAATAGTAAACAATGACGCTTGTTTGGTTGTCACTTGGTTGCGCGACAACGCAAACACATTCTGTGTTTCAATAATTTCGTCCTAAGTATGTAAATAGAGGTAACCGGGGGTCCAGGGGGCTTGCCCCCTGGCGAGGCGCGGAGCGCCGAGTTTTTTAAAAGTGAATTTAGGGTACCCGGAAAGTTTCTCGAATCACACTTCCCGGATACTCTTAATTCATTGTTGTAAAAAAGTTACCTTATGCAAGCTTATCATTCGAGGGTTTTTTTTTTTTTTTTTTTTCAAGTCTACATACGTCCATAACACAACATTCTAAGTCTCATCATACACCTTTTTTCCCACAACACAACATTTTATGTCGGTTTATGTTCATGCTGATCATTTTGATAGTGTTTAGTGATTGAAAAAAAAAGAAAAGGTTTAATTTGGACTGGAAAAGGTTTAATTTGGTTTGGATAAAGTTTAATTTGGTCTGGGAATAGTTGAACGTGTTTGGTCTGGAAATGCTGTACTTCACACCCATCATTTAAGAATCACTAAAGGCTGTCATAACTTTTAACGATTTTAACTTAATAGATCAGGTAGAATATGTTACCGCCCAAGGAAAAAGGGAGCTTAACTTCCAAGGCTTTTTTTTCTAAGGAGAACAAAAAAAAACCTAGATTAGTTTAAAAAATGACCTTTTTTGTAATTTATTTGGGTACCAAAACTATCAAAACTTGAATTTTCTACATTTTTCACTTTTTGATAGCGAAAAACTGCAGTTTTGTAAGTGTGCTGAAAATCTGCTGAAACTCGCTGAAAATTTGCAATTTTGGGGCCCGCTTTTTTCAAGCTTTGAAAAATTATAAATTTCGATTGGAAAATGATACGAAAAATATTTTTTTGTTCTGCATAAGTTGGGAAAAATTAAAAAAAAAAAGTTTAAACTCAGATTTGACCTTTGGCAAGTTAAGCCTTTTTTTTTTTTTTTTTTTTTTTTTTTTTTTAACCACCCTAATGCTGCATGGCTGGAACTTTTTTTACGAAAATTCGGAAAAAGGCTGCTGTGATAATCCGAATAGCTGGTTATGCGTACGCTACTGCGTAAGTATTTTCCGCAGTTCCCCCCAAATGTTTTAATGCGTCACAAACCCGTTTTCAGTCGGTAGCGTCGGAAAAGCCGGTTTTCCGGGGTTTCAATCAACACCTCCCCCCCGTCGTCCGCCGAGAGATAGCAGCCCTCGGCTAAACACCCGATGATTACCGCATCACGAACACCGGCTGGAACTGAGGCCGAAAAGTGACGGATTCACTGCTCGGATGCTAAATGTCCGCGTATCAGTCGGAGGTTAACCCGAGTTTATTTCCGAGCCAGATCTCCCACCTCCTGATCGGCTATGAAAAACTTCCGGGGGTTAACCGCCCCCTTTAACTCGATGTTTTGCCCGGTAGGCCACCCCGCGGGAAGGGGTTGCTTCGCCTCGCTCTGATCACTGGTCTCTAATGAACGCCATTACCATTCTAGTTCTGCCGTTGACGTCGGTCATCCGTAACCCCGGCTTGCAGCCCTTCTTCTTGAGACCTGATTTGCCTAACCTCCGTCACATCCGTCTTCCGACGGTTTCACGGTTTTCCTCTTCAGCCCTATGTTTTTGACGACCACTTTCTTAGGTTTTCCTGCCATCACTTGGACTGAATTCATCTCTTTTTACGGCCCAGCTTTTTCGAAGTCCAACACTTGTTTGGGTGAAGTCCCCTCAATAAAAACGTGAGGCAAGTTGTAGCGTTGCCACCGCTAGGGATTTTGACATTGAAAATGTCTTAGTCGACGGGTCAACTGGAAAGTTTGTTACGCAAAGAAAAAAACGTCACGCTACCTATAAACAAGTTACGTGTTGTTATAATTGTGTATTCTAGCAATAAACCATATGATGCTCGGTTGGAGAAATCAGTACTAGTTGTTAGATAGATAGATAGATAGATATAAGGTTTATTGACAAATTGGCAAAAGAAAAACAAATGTTCCTCCCAAGGAAAATGTCAACCTACTGTCAGCAGTGGGCAAGCCCGTGGCGCTGACAGGTGTCGCGGCTCGACAACATGACAGTAGTTCGCGAACCAAAATTACCTTAAATTAATTAGATCTTAATTTATAACCTTATATAATACTACTAAAATCTTAAATAATACTACTAGCGTAAATACACAAAGTTATATAAAATGTATTCTTATATATTACATAAATATTCATTTTATTGTATTTTATTATATTCATTCTATTCATCTTTCTATGTTATACATAAATGCTGACCAAAATCCTATCCAGACCGGCATACCCTACTGAAATTTGCCAGGTGTAAATGAGCCTTTTGTATGCGTCTCTTCTAAAAAGGGATGGCGACTTCATATCCGCTGGCAAAGATTTATGTAATACTGATAAAATACAGGGTGAGTCTCTCGCAAATGCAAAAAAAAATTTGGGTAAAACTACATCAAAAATGGAGTAAAATGCCGCCAACTGCATATTTTTATCTCAATCCGTTCTCGAGATATGATTTTTTAAAGGGTTTTTCAGGAAAACCGTGTTTTTTTCCTTTTAAACTCAACTTTCTTCACTTTACTTCATTTAATTTTAATTTTTGACCACATTTTCGGAATCAGCACTAAATTTACTGTAAGAATAGTGTACTTGGGTTTTTGAAAAGTACCATCCAAAGGCCCTCACATCAGCTCAAACATTGACGATTTTGAAAAAATAATATTTCTGAAAATCTTTAAAACTTTACTACTCTTTTAAAAAGAATCCTGGAAACTGGCAAATCTCATGAAAACTGCTTCATCTAATATGCTTTCCAACGGTATTATCAATTTTACTTTTATTTTGTTATTTAGGGGAGAAAATAATATTTTAATGTTAAAAAATGTGGGTTTTTCAATGAAATTGTTGGTTTTCTCGAAAGATGACCCTCCATGAAACAACGAGTATGGGGTCGGTTTCTATGTATTTTTTCTCGCTGGATCGAATGGAAACTCTTGCAGATCTCTCAACTACGTTATAATCGAGTTTTACACTTTAATTAACTAGTTGTACCCCATAACACACATACATTTAATCGTAACAAACAAACTAAACATTTGCGAGTTCAAGTGTAAAACTCGGTTATAACGGAGTTGGAGAGATCTACAAATGTTACCATTCGATACAGCGTGAAAAAATACATAGAAACCGACCCCATACTCGTAGGTTCATGGAGGGTCATCTTTCGAGAAAACCAACGATTTCATTGAAAAACCCACATTTTTTAACATTAAAACATCATTTTCTCCACTAAATAACAAAATAAAAGTAAACTTTATTATACCGTTAGAAAGAGTATTAGACGAAGCAGCTTTCATGAGATTTGCCAGTTTCTAAGATTCTTTTTAAAAAAGTAGTAAAGTTTTAAAGATTTTCAGAAATATTATTTTTTCAAAATCGTCAATGTTTGAGCTGATGTGAGGGCCTTCGGATGGTACTTTTCAAGAACCCAAGTACACTATTCTTATAGTAAATTTAGTGCTGATTCCGAAAATGTGGTCAAAAATTAAAATTAAATGAAGTAAAGTGAAGAAAGTTGAGTTTAAAAGGAAAAAAATACGGTTTTCCTGAAAAAACCTTTAAAAAATCATATCTCGAGAACGGATTGAGATAAAAATATGCAGTTGGCGGCATTTTACTCCATTTTTGATGTAGTTTTACCCACATTTTTTTTTTGCATTTGCGAGAGACTCACCCTGTATAGAGAGGGCTTTTAGTAAAAAGAGTTGAGTTGGGACGCAAATTAACAACATTGCCTTCCAGACGAAATCTAGTCGGATATGAATGGGCAGCATCAGAAGGAGCAGTTATAGCAAGTTCTAGTGCAATAGCAAATTCTTAACGTACAGCTGTCTAATGGAAAAGTTTTTGCTAAGATTAAAAATTTCTACTGAACTGAAAGATTTCGGCTTGTTTAGGCATATTTTAAGGATACATTTTTGTAAAGTGGCAAGCTGCCTCAGAGTTGACACATAAGTAGCAGCCCATGACTGATGCCATGCTGCATAACAGATTGCACCAAACTTTCATGGACAGTCTTTATGTGTTTATGCGATAATACAGACCGCAGATTATAAAAAATATGAATGAATTTTTTCAATTCCTCGATTAAATATGAGAGGTGCCCCTTCCACGACAGTTGATCATCTAATATGATTCCTAAATATTTCTGTTCACGGACTCTCTCAATAGAATCACATGAGCAACTCCCCATGCAATTATGTATACGAAAATTGTGTTCCACCTGCAGCATCGACATATCGGCTGTGTTACCTATTAACAAGTATTTCTTTTTTTTTACATTCAGAGTTAGCAAATTATTCACCATCCAATCCGACAAAATTGACAAGCAGACATCCGCCTTGGAAAGTACCTCATCCCAATAAGTTGTCACTACTAAGTTTCATGTGAAGCACTGTTCGGACAAAATGATAGAAAACTACAAAACATGAATGCTGACGAAGCACATAAAAATCAAATTTATGAGACGCCAGTCAGCTGAGTGGCTCCTGAAGCTAGTTTCGCCCCTGATCATCCTAGAAAGCTGATACTCGGTATCAAATAAGTTAGCTCCACTCCAACCAATAAACAAGAAAGCTCCACTCCAACCAATAAACAAGTTAGGAAAATGTTATCACCATGACGACGTCAATACTGGTTTGTTGTTACAAGTCGTGTTGAGTTACCACAATTTTTCTAATTGTTATTTTATTTAAAACAATAAAAAACATTGAAATTACTGAGACATTTTCAATGCTCATAGCTCTTCTCTCGTAAGAGGGAAAGTACGAGCGGCCTGTTCGTTGTGCGTTTTTCTCGAAACTACGTATAATTTCACACAAAACACACGATAGAATGTGTTACACGTGCTTACTGTATTAGAAACTGATTTTACCGATGTTATTGTTATTTTTGACGACCATTCGGTTTTCCTACCATCACTTGGACTGAATTCATCTCTTTTTACGGCCCAGCTTTTTTGAAGCCCAACACTTGTTTGGGTAAAGGCCTCCCAATAGATGATGAAAACGTGAAGAAGGGTGAGACAAGCTGCAGCGTTGCCACCGCTAGGGATTTTCGTTGTGCGTTTTCCTCGAAACTACGTAAAATATCACACAAAACACGATAGAATGTTATAAAATGTATCGATTTTCGGTCCGCTTTTTTCAAACTTTAAAAAATCATAAATTTTGATTTGGAAAATGATAGAAAAAAAAATTTAGTTCTGCGTAATGTAGACGAAAATGAAGAAAAAAAAACTCAGATTTGATTTCTGGCAAGTTAAGCTCCCTTAACCCTTGTACGGTCACATTAGAAACAAACATGAAGTGACCACAAACAAATGGCTTTGAGGACATTTCGAGGGGAATTACTGGAAGATCAAAGATCTTCAAGGATTACTGGAAAGGATTACTGGAAAGATCTGTGTAGGAACAGTGATTATTTACATGTTTTATGTCCCCAGGAATTTTCGTAGACTATCGTATTATATTATGTTGAAATTTGAGCACATTGAGTGTAAATAAATTATTAACAACCAATCTTATGGCAAAAAAAATCATTCGAAATAAAATTCTGCGGTTGAAAAGAGATTTTGGATTTTTAGCTCTTTAGGCAGTTTTGTCGATTTTGCAGCACGTTTTGATGAAATGTAAGAGCATTTTTCAGCACGATTTTGTGTATAAATTGTTTAATGATCTAGTTCATATTTGATTAACTTCTGCTTGCTAATAGAAACAGGAACTTTTCGCTTGAGTTAAGGTGCGCGAGGATTTTAGCGAAAATCCAACGATTAGTTCCGAAATGACAATAAGTGCTTTTGACACCTTGGTAAGTATAATGCATTGGTGTAGTTAACAAAATTGGTGGAAGAAGTTGGAGGTTTAAGCGTCAATCCTCTACATAGCTTCTCCAAAAAAAGGGAGAATTTAAAACAAATGACTTATATTTAGGGCCACTTTCACCAACAACATAATCGAGTTTAAGTTAGAAAATATTAACAAATAATCGAGATTCCAGCTAATCGTCTTTCACCAGACCACTTTACGAGTTTAAACTCCTAACGAGGTGGCTTGAGGTTAATCTCCCAAGCCCCGGCCAGTTACACTTGCCAATCTCAGATTAGTGATGAAAATGATATCGAGCAATATGGCCGCGCACCAACAGCTGATACCTCATACCTCTACAGTTTGGTTCACAGTTGAAGAGAATTGTTATTTATTATTGTTAGTTAAGAGAATTGTTATTCAAGTTTTTGCGCGATTTATCGTCGGATTAATTTTCGATTCCTCGGATGAGGACGATGTCCCGCAAAGACGCCCAAGGACGATCCGACGGCGCATTCCACATTTTGACGGGTTGGACGACGTCGAATTTCGGCGGAGATTCCGGCTCCCAAAACCGACAGTTTTGAAAGTCCTAGAGCTTATCGACACTCACCCGGAGTTCCCTTCGAACAGGAATAAGTTGGAAAAAGGCTTTTATACCATCAAATCGATGAATTATAATACGAAATTGATGTAGGATGGTAGGGAAATAAAGTATAATCGATGATGATAGCACGTTATAATACGATGTTGAATTGCTATCCCTTGTACACAGTATGTACCTACCTACCTATACCACATAAAATAACGTACACCAACCGTCCTGCTTCCGTCAAATGATTTGTCACACTTTCTTTGTTGGAAGTCAACGAAAAGTTGCGAGTAGATAGTAACTAGGTAACTAGATAAAAACGGCGCGGGTAATAATTGGTCGTGGTTGTGATTCACTGCTTTATTGTCTTGAAATGTCGGACACATGGCGGGTTTTCAAACTGTCGTTTCAAATTGTCCAATTTTACATTGGACAGTTTCCGGAATCTCCGTTAGGGAAACTCGATTTTTCCAATCTTGGTTTAAACGAATTTTGGGTTGGTGAAAGACGCCAAGGTTTGATCCTCGAGATTATATTTAATCGAGTTTGGCCAATCTCCGCTTCATAAGTTGTTGGTGGAAGTGGCCCTGAGACAACTAGGGTGAAGGGGCCAGTGTTTGACACCTTAATAGAAACTTTGTATTTGACAATCAATTAAGTTATGTTTTTTTGTTTATTCAAACTTGAATTTAACATCTAATGCTGCATCAGGATGTCCTCAAATTATTATTGGAAAAATAACTAATTCAAGCCAGAAAACATCATAAATTCGTTTTATTTTTAAATCAATTTTTTGACCCAGTATTTGACAGCCAAATTTTTGGTTGCACCTGTGATTGACACCCCATGATTGACACAGCAGTTCTTCAGCAATAATTGATTCTGTGTATCAACAGCACATTTTTATTTCAACATTTTATTGATAAATTGAGCATTCGAACTTGGTTTTATTAATTTAAATATAAAATTAATATGAGTATTCATGAAGACAAAGTTGAAAATATCACAAAATAGGTAGGTACAAGGGTTTCCCAATACCATAAGTACAGTACGTTCGTAATGGTAAACTACCAGCTTCTCAGCTGCTATGTATTTATATAAATATAAAAAATGAAGAACGAATGCAAGAACGAATAGAGATCCGTATTGACAGCACTGTCAATCACTGAGGGTAGTATCAGTTTGGGGACTAGTAATTGACATTTGCATTTTCACGTTATCTTTGTTTATTTCCAAAAAATAATAACATAAATGTAATCTAAACAACAAGCTGATTGAGAAAAATCTTGGGAACAATCGAATTTGAAAATGTGGAAGGCATGGTGAAGCAAATAGAACACTTACTCCCTCAGCAAAATCACAAGAAACAGCACCAAAGAAAAAACACTTCAAACATTTCAATTTCTCCCATGATGGGAAAAACAAAAGTTCATGGATATGTCTAGTACCTACTGCTTACCAGTAGGTACCTACTACTCAAGTGTATAACAACCATGTAGTGCCTTAATTTCACAAGATTATTTCATTATGGTTACAAAACAATATTAGTTTTTAACTTAGAGTAATAAATCAGCATTCCTTGACACTACAATGGCTTAGAGGTCATGAAATGTCGTGGTAAAATGAGAGCATTCCAAAAAGTGGCGAACGATTTTCCTTCTATGAAAACTCTGGGAGTCTTCCCTAGTAACGCCTTGGTTGTACGTGAAAATCAATAGAAAATGTGGCGGTCGGGAAAAAAAGTGTCGGTCGGGGAAAAAAGTGTCGCGAAAAATTCCTTGACCCCCAGCCAAAAGTCATATCCATGTCAAAATCAACACGAGTTTCTGTTGGGTAAACTTTTCCAGATTTTACAAAAACCCGCCTGAAACCTTTGACCGCCTTTATACTTCACTGAAAAGGTATTTTGCCTCAAAATTCAAAAAAATCAAGCCAGTAAAAAACTTTTATGACTTTTATGACACTTATAATTTTAAAACTTATGACACTTTTTGAATTATTATTTCCAATAATAAGCCTATGTGATCGTGTAGCAAAAAATTTGTATAACCCCCCCTCAAATTTTGTCACTTTACGTTTCAAGGTGCGTAGAATCCAAATTTGAAATGTCCGTCCGCCGTCCGCCGTTCGCCGTTCGCCGTCC
This sequence comes from Adelphocoris suturalis, assembly GCA_030762985.1. Classification (NCBI taxonomy): domain Eukaryota; kingdom Metazoa; phylum Arthropoda; class Insecta; order Hemiptera; family Miridae; genus Adelphocoris; species Adelphocoris suturalis. Next base: position 138,441,370 of record CM061042.1, read on the forward strand.
GCCGTCCGCCGTCCGCCGTTCGCCGTCCGGGCCATAAAAGGCCTAAGAATTGACTTGAAAAACCTGTTCTTTCGCACATAGACTCCATTTGGGGTCTAGTTGGTCCTAACGTTTAACCATCCCGATCGCTTTACTCGCATAGATGCTATGGGCCAAAAACGGGCGAAAAAGTGTCTTTTTCGACGCGCGCACGCCTGGCACGCTTGGCAGGGGGTCACGGTGGGTGGAGAGGGAGGTGAGCGGGGGGGGGGGGGGGGGTGGAGTGAGAGGAGGCGCCGGCGCCGCGGCTTGTGGTGGGTACGGCGCCGGCGTTCCTTCGAGGCATGAATATGTTTTTTTCAAGGTCATATTTGTGTGTTAATACCAATGCTTTTCCTACGCATATTTAATAACATATCCTCTCGACTTTTCGTACGTACTTAGATAATGATATTATTAAGGCAATAATTATTTGAATAGATAGGAGCTCAAATCGAGAAATATAAACATGCGTATATAATTATAGAAGTATAGGTTGTGGCAACTCGAAGTAGGACACGCCGAGGAGTCTGGACGGGCCTTATGACGTACGCTAGCCAACTAAAACTACGATCATACTCAACTGAAAAAATAATAAACCTTTGTGAAATAATTTGCAGCGTTTTGAAAGTTATGACACTTTCACAACTTATGGCACTTTTATGACTCTTTTAAAACACTTTTATGACTTTTATTTAAACTTTTTGGTGAGATGTCAATAACTCGGTCCTTGTGAAACACTGGTCCCTCCACCCTAATTCAATTAGGTAATTGTATTAATTCAATTGTGGTAGTAGCTGAATAGCACTGAGATAATGGCGCGTTCAACTAACCTGCTTATGCTTTCCTATCTCGTAAAAGCTATTAGTAGGGGTGGTATCTCTCTGACGGGATGGCTTATGAGGATTTAGGCCCCCATTGCACCTTGGGGGGGGGGGGTTGGCACCTAAATTCCTTATACCTTTGACCGCCTTTATACTTCACTGAAAAGGTATTTTGCCTCAAAATTCAAAAAAATCAAGCCAGTAAAAAACTTTTATGACTTTTATGACACTTATAATTTTAAAACTTATGACACTTTTTGAAAGTTATGACACTTTCACAACTTATGGCACTTTTATGACTCTTTTAAAACACTTTTATGACTTTTATTTAAACTTTTTGGTGAGATGTCAATAACTCGGTCCTTGCCAAACACTGGTCCCGCCACCCTAATTCAATTAATTGCATTAATTCAATTGTGGTAGTAGCTGAATAGGACTGAGATAATGGCGCGTTCAACTAACCTGCTTATGCTTTCCTATCTTGTATAAGCCCTTGGCAACGGAAGCATCCCCGAAAAGGTATTTTGTTTCAAAACTTAAAAAAATCAAGCCAGTAAAAAACTTGTATGAGTTTATGACACTAATAATTTTAAAACTTATGACACTTTTGACACTTTTTGAAACTTATGACACTTTTAAAACTTATGACACTTTTATGACTCTTTTAAAACACTTTTATGACATTTATTTAAACTTCTTGGTGTGATGTCAATAACTCGATCCTTGTAAAACACTGGTTCCTCCACCCTAATTCAATTAATTGTATTAATTCAATTGTGGTAGTAGCTGAATAGCACTGAGATAATGGCGCGTTCATCTAACCATCTTATGCTTTCCTATCTTGTATAAGCCCTTGGCAACGGAAGCATCCCCGAGCAGCAAGTATGAACCTTATGTTATTCAAGTTGATCTTCTTGAGGCTATTCCAGACTACTCCCATGTTAAATTACCTGATGGGCGGGGGAGACCACTGTCTCAAATCGACACTTAGCGCCAATGGGGAACGTAGCCCAAGATACCAACCAACCACTGTCCATAGAACAAGAGGAGCCGGATGCGATTGAGCCAGAACATTCAAATCTTGAGCCTGATGATCGTGACTATTCCCTTCCTGAGCAGCAGCAAGTACCACAACCCTCGAAACGTTCATTAAGGACCAAGAACCCTCCGAAGTATCTCCAGGACTATGTGTCGAAAACTGACAGGGGGAAAATGTAATGAAATTATTACCACTCGTTTATAGTGTCACCAACTAAATCTTGTTTCCATGTTTACACTGAAACTAACGACTCTTACATTATCTAATTATTCTGTACGAGACATTTATCTCTATTTATTTATAAGAATGAAACTCCGTCTGTTTGTCTGTCTGTTTGTCTGTCTGTCGTGTCTATGCACGGCCAAACGGCTGAGTGGGGGGAGTGTACGAGTGGGGGGATCTTCTTGAGATTTTCCAAAAGTGGGAGCGAGCGAATTTAAAATTGTTTAATCCCACCCGAACCATGGGCCGTAGGGCGGGAGGGGGGTCGAAGTAAGAATTAATGTGCGCTTTTTGGACTTCCCCGCTTCCCCTACCCCTCTAAACGGCCGTTGACAATTCCGGAAAAATACGGGTTTCGTAGGTTTTTGAACGAGGAAGACGACGGCGCGATCGGATCGCGAACAAAGTATCGGGAAATGCGTTAAAAAAATGCGAGAGTACGGACCCGTTTTCTCGAAAAGTCCGCCGAAAAACTTGGTTTTTTCCGATTAAAATATACCCCATAAAGGTACGTTTTTCGGAACGGTTTTCGCGGGCGAAATACAGCTTTGGGTCCGCGGAATCTGAATCCGAAATCGGAAATCGAAAAAAGTGACGTTAAGTCGGTCAAATCGCGAGTGGAAGCGAGAAGAAGCGTTTAACATCAGAAATTAATTTTGCCGTGTTCGCGAGAAGGCTCTACGAAGACGTCAAGGGGTTTGTCAGGTATTTCACAATGTTACCTGCAGGCCTATTTCAAAAGAATAAATACGGGTTTTTTCCTACCTATATACAGGTATACCTTGCGAGCGAAGGGAGCAACATCCCCGAATAATCTTTTTGTGGTTCCACGTAGTTTTATAAGATTTAATTTGTTTGTAAGAATTTCCAACAGAAAAAAACGTCTGCCAAGTTGGGTGGGCAGTATAACTTCCTCAAGCGAGCGAAGCGAGCAGCATCCCTTACAGAAGTTAAACCTACCCTTAGGGATCTATCGTTTGCGAGCGAAGCGAGCAACATTCCCTACATGCCACACTTTGCGAGCGAAGCGAGCAATATTCCCTAAATGCCACACTTTGCGAGCGAAGCGAGCAATTGAATGGGGGGTCCGGGGGGCTTGCCCCCCGGCTGGACGTGGAGGCGAGCGTAGCGAGCCGGAGCGGCTAGTACTCAATAAAGCCTAATTCTAGGTTTAGTTAATACTCGCATTTCTTTCGTTCTTATAACAACTGAGAAGGTATTTTGTCTCAAAATTCAAAAGGATCAAGCCAGTAAAACAGTTTTATGACTTTTATGACACTTTTGACACTTATAATTTTAAACCTTATGACACTTTTTGAAACTTTTAAAACTCATGACACTTTTGTGATACTTTTAAAAACATTTTTATGACTTTTATTTAAACTTTTTGGTGAGATGTCAATGACTGGGTCCTTATAAAACACTGGTCCCTCCACCCTAATTCAATTATTTGCATTAATTCAATTGTGGTAGTAGCTGAATAGCACTGAGATAATGGCGCGTTCAACTAACCTGCTTATGCTTTCCTATCTTGTATAAGCCCTTGGCAACGGAAGCATCCCCGAGCAGCAAGTATGAACCTTATGTTATTCAAGTTGATCTTCTTGAGGCTAATCCAGACTACTCCCATGTTAAATTACCTGATGGGCGGGAGACCACTGTCTCAAATCGACACTTATAGCCAATGGGGAATGTAGCCCAAGATACCAACCAACCACTGTCCATAGAACAAGAGGAGCCGGATGCGATTGAGCCAGAACATTCAAATCTTGAGCCTGATGATCGTGACTATTCCCTTCCTGAGCCACCCCAAGAACAGCAAGTACCACAACCCTCGAACCGTTCATGAAGGACCAAGAACCCTCCGAAGTATCTCCAGGACTATGTGTCGAAAACTGACAGGGGGAAAATGTAATGAAATTATTACCACTCGTTTATAGTGTCACCAACTAAATCTTGTTTCCATGTTTACATTGAAACTAACGACTCTTACATTTTCTAATTATTCTGTACGAGACATTTATCTATACTATTTATAAGAATGAAACTCCGTCTGTCTGTTTGTCTGTCCATGCTATGCACGGCCAAACGGCTGAGTGGGGGGAGTCTACGAGTGCTGGGATCTTCTTGGGATTTTCCAAAAGTGGGAACGAGCGAATTTAAAATTGTCTAATCCCACCCGAACCATGGGCCGTAGGGCGGGAGGGGGGTCGAAGTAAGAATTAATGTGCGCTTTTTGGACTTCCCCGCTTCCCCTACCCCTCTAAACGGCCGTTGAAAATTCCGGAAAAATACCGGTTTCGTAGGTTTTTGAACGAGAAAGACGACGGCGCGATCGGATCGCGAAAAAAAGTATCGGGAAATGCGTCAAAAAAATGCGAGAGTACGGACCCGTTTTCTCGAAAAGTCCGACGAAAAACTACGTTTTTGCCGATTAAAATATACCCCATAAAGGTACGTTTTTCGGAACGGTTTTCGCAGGCGAAATACAGCTTTGATCCGGCCGAATCTGAATCCGAAATCGGATATCAAAAAAAGTGACGAGAACTCGGTCAAATTGCGAGCGGAAGCGAGGGAAGCGTTTAAAATGACATTTTTAATAAGCCCGTTTCACAACGTTGCTTACCAGAAGGGACTCGATGACTCACAGGGGGGTTCCCATTTGCACTTCTACGCAATACCTTGCGAGACGAGCAGGTACACATAGGTACCGTGCGAGCGAAGCGAGAGCCATTTCAACAGAATAAATTCGGATTTTTTCCTACAAATATACAGCAATACCTTGCGAGCGAAGCGAGCAACATCCCCGAATAAACTTTTTGTGGTTCCACGTAGTTTCATAAGATTTAATTTGTTTGTAAGAATTTCCAACAGAAAAAAACGTCTGCCAAGTTGGGTGGGCAGTATAACTTCCTCAAGCGAGCGAAGCGAGCAGCATCCCTCACAGAAGTTAAACCTACCCTTAGGGATCTATCGTTTGCGAGCGAAGCGAGCAACATCCCCTACATGTTTCAATTGTAATACATCGCATCTGCGCCGCCACACCTTGCGAGCGAAGCGAGCAACATTTCCTACATGCCACACTTTGCAAGCGAAGCGAGCAAAATTCCCTACATGCCACATTTTGCGAGCGAAGCGAGCAATTTAATGGGGGTCCGGGGGCTTGCCCCCCGGCTGGACGTGGAGGCGAGCGTAGCGAGCCGGAGCGGCTAGTACTCAATAAAGCCTAATTCTAGGTTTGGTTAATACTCGCATTTCTTTCGTTCTCATAACAACTGAGAAGGTATTTTGTCTCAAAATTCAAAAGGATCAAGCCAGTAAAACAGTTTATGACTTTTATGACACTTTTAAAACTTATGACACTTTTGACACTTATAATTTCAAACCTTATGACACTTTTTGAAACTTTTAAAACTCATGACACTTTTGTGATACTTTTAAAACATTTTTATGACTTTTATTTAAACTTTTTGGTGAGATGTCAATAACTCGGTCCTTGTCAAACACTGGTCCCTCCACCCTAATTCAATTAATTGCATTAATTCAATTGTGGTAGTAGCTGAATAGCACTGAGATAATGGCGCGTTCAACTAACCTGCTTATGCTTTCCTATCTTGTATAAGCCCTTGGCAACGGAAGCATCCCCGAGCAGCAAGTATGAACCTTATGTTATTCAAGTTGATCTTCTTGAGGCTAATCCAGACTACTCCCATGTTAAATTACCTGATGGGCGGGAGACCACTGTCTCAAATCGACACTTATAGCCAATGGGGAATGTAGCCCAAGATACCAACCAACCACTGTCCATAGAACAAGAGGAGCCGGATGCGATTGAGCCAGAACATTCAAATCTTGAGCCTGATGATCGTGACTATTCCCTTCCTGAGCAGCAAGTACCACAACCCTCGAAACGTTCATTAAGGACCAAGAACCCTCCGAAGTATCTCCAGGACTATGTGTCGAAAACTGACAGGGGGAAAATGTAATGAAATTATTACCACTCGTTTATAGTGTCACCAACTAAATCTTGTTTCCATGTTTACATTGAAACTAACGACTCTTACATTTTCTAATTATTCTGTACGAGACATTTATCTATACTATTTATAAGAATGAAACTCCGTCTGTCTGTCTGTCTGTCGTGTCTATGCACTGCCAAACAGCTGAGGGGGAGAGCCTACGAGTGGGGGGATCTTCTTGGGATTTCCCGATAGGGGGAACGAGCGAATTTAAAATTGTCTAATCCCAGCCGAACCATGGGCCGTAGGGGGGTCGAAGTAAGAATTAATGTGCGCTTTTTCCACTTCCCCGCTTCCTCTACCCCTCTAAACGGCCGTCGAAAATTCCGGAAAAATACCGGTTTCGTAGGTTTTTGAACGAGGAAGACGACGGAGCGATCGGATCGCGAAAAAAGTATCGGGAAATGCGTAAAAAAAATGCGAGAGTACGGACCCGTTTTCTCGAAAAGTCCGACGAAAAACTACGTTTTTTCCCATTAAAATATACCCCGTAAAGGTACGTTTTTCGGAACGGTTTTGGCAAGCGAAATACAGCTTTGATCCCGCCGAATCTGAATCCGAAATCGGATATCGAAAAAAGTGATGAGAACTCGGTCAAAATGCGAGAGGAAAGCGAGCGAAGCTATTAAAATGAGAAATTATATGTGCCGTGGACGCGAGAAGGCTCTAGGAAGACGTGTTTGGGGTTCGATGTTGTGTTTGGGGTGCGAGCAGGTACACATAGGTACCTTGCGAGCGAAGCGAGAGCCATTTCAACAGAATAAATACGGGTTTTCCCCTACACATATACAGGTATACCTTGCGAGCGAAGCGAGCAACATCCCCTACACACGTTAAACCTACCCTTAGGGATCTACCGTTTGCGAGCAAAGCGAGCAACATTCAATTTATGCCACACTTTGGGAGCGAAGCGAGCAAAATTTGCTACATGCCACATTTTGCGAGCGAAGCGAGCAATTTAATGGGGGGTCCGGGGGGCTTGCCCCCCGGCTGGACGTGGAGGCGAGCGTAGCGAGCCGGAGCGGCTAGTACTCAATAAAGCCTAATTCTAGGTTTGGTTAATACTCGCATTTCTTTCAATCTCATAACAACTGAGAAGGTATTTTGTCTCAAAATTCAAAAGGATCAAGCCAGTAAAACAGTTTATGACTTTTATGACACTTTTAAAACTTATGACACTTTTGACACTTATAATTTCAAACCTTATGACACTTTTTGAAACTTTTAAAACTCATGACACTTTTGTGATACTTTTAAAACATTTTTATGACTTTTATTTAAACTTCTTGGTGAGATGTCAATAACTCGGTCCTTGTCAAACACTGGTATCTCCACCCTAATTCAATTAATTGCATTAATTCAATTGTGGTAGTAGCTGAATAGCACTGAGATAATGGCGCGTTCATCTAACCATCTTATGCTTTCCTATCTTGTATAAGCCCTTGGCAACGGAAGCATCCCCGAGCAGCAAGTATGAACCTTATGTTATTCAAGTTGATCTTCTTGAGGCTAATCCAGACAACCTGATGGGCGGGAAACCACTGTCTCAAATCGACACTTAGCGCCAATGGGGAATGTAGCCCAAGATACCAACCAACCACTGTCCATAGAACAAGACGAGCCGGATGCGATTGATCCAGAACATTCAAATCTTGAGCCTGATGATCGTGACTATTCCCTACCTGAGCCACCCCAAGAACAGCAAGTACCACAACCCTCGAAACGTTCATTAAGGACCAAGAACCCTCCGAAGTATCTCCAGGACTATGTGTGGAAAACTGACAGGGGGAAAATGTGATGAAATTATTACCACTCGTTTATAGTGTCACCAACTAAATCTTGTTTCCATGTTTACATTGAAACTAACGACTCTTACATTTTCTAATTATTCTGTACGAGACATTTATACTCAATAAAGCCTAATTCTAGGTTTGGTTAATACTCGCATTTCTTTCGTTCTCATAACAACTGAGAAGGTATTTTGTCTCAAAATTCAAAAGGATCAAGCCAGTAAAACAGTTTATGACTTTTATGACACTTTTATCATTCCGTCCTCCACCCGCCCGTCATGGAAGATACAGATAAGCACCACAATTTTTGGTTTTTTATGCAATATAAATACGATCCATCAGCTCTTTTATGCTTGGTATTGATTGTAGACGTCCTTTAGTTACTATAGAAGCAAAAATCGAGTTGGTTATTTGCGAAATGAAGTTGTGCCAAGTGTTCAAACGTAGTGTACAGTAGGTTGTACAATAGCACCAGAGCGACGTGGATCGCTGCCACGCGTTCAAACGTAGTGTACAGTAGGTTGTACAATAGCACCAGAGCGACGTGGATCGCTGCCACGCGTTCAAACGTAGTGTACAGTAGGTTGTACAATAGCACCAGAGCGATGTGGATCGCTGCCTCGCGTTCAAACGTAGTGTACAGTAGGTTGTACAATAGCACCAGAGCGACGTGGATCGCTGCCACGCGTTCAAACGTAGTGTACAGTAGGTTGTACAATAGCACCAGAGCGATGTGGATCGCGTGATGTTCTGAATCCAAAAATATGAGAAGACCGTCGAAACTTCGGCGGGGAAAATGCCGATTTCGGCAACTAGACATAATTGGGAATGATTACGGGTGTAGATTTTGTCAAGCAGCACTCCTGTGGATGTTGGAGAACGTTGGTTGGAAACAATTTTGGCACGATAATGCCAAGAAACGACATCATAGGAGAGCTGTTTACGATGAATAAGCTGTTCATCAAATAAATTCGCGATTTCCATGTACCTAGCTAGGTACTACCAGCCAGTTTTTGGTGCTGTTTATAATTTGCAGCATGCATGTGAAGCCATAAATTTTACTTTTGCTAATTTACTGAAATAATTTTGTGATACAATGTGTTTCTGTGATTTCCAAGTACAAAAGAGTCTTTACTTTACTCGCCCTGCCTTATTTCTTGATCAAAGATATTATGTTTGCTTTTATAGTATCATTGTTCAATAAGTATGTTCGAATTTGAAACTGCTGTGAATTTTTGTTTGAATCCAGGTCGGGTAGCTAGCCAGCATCGCTTGAGCCTCATTATACACTACACTGTACATGGTATATATTTTGAACCGATGGTACTAGGGTCATGAAATTTTTACCAGAGCTTACTTAGACCAATAGTAGATCACGTGCAAAATTTGAAAATTTTCTGTTCACTACAAATAATTTGGGACTGAAAGGGTTAATTCAATTGTGGTAGTAGCTGAATAGCACTGAGATAATGGCGCGTTCAACTAACCTGCTTATGCTTTCCTATCTTGTATAAGCCCTTGGCAACGGAAGCATCCCCGAACTTGGTTGTACGGTGCAAAACGAACATCTGATACAACATCTACACCTCTAAAAAGACCCCAGTTAACGCTCATATGAGATCAATGGACGAGCAGGGGGCCGCTAATAGCTCCTCTATGTCGGATCCCAACCTCCCCAGTGAAACCGCAATATAATGCTCCCGGTGTAGCTGCCCTCCTCACACCCCTAATCATATTACCTGATCTGACTGAGCAATCAATCAATCAATCAACCCTTCGCTCTATTTCCTCCCTAACTGTGTTTCATTCGCCCGTCTGTACATGCCCTCAGCTCTCTGGTTACATTACCTTCCCTCCGTTGCGGCCCCTCAGTTCACCTTGATTCGACGTGTTGAGTCGATTTGTGGTTTTCTACTTCCATGTCGGTTGCTGCGTCCAAGTTGCTGGGGATTTGCCAGAAATCGAAGATTCCGAGGTCATGCAGATTCGGAAGCTCGAAACTGTTTGAGAACCTGTAGGGGTTCTTAGCTAATAGGTAAGTTCGGTTCAGTTCAGTTTTAGCCTTGCACTAACTAGCGAAAAACGGTACGCGGATCTGTCAAAAAATTTTTGACATTTTATGTCTTTACTTTGGTACATAAACGAAAAAACGCGTTAACGGTTGGTTTTCTGATGATTTCCGCTTACAACCGGGTCGTTGCTAGGGAACTTCGTCGTTTTTCATCCCACAAAATTCGTTGACCATTCGTTCGAAAGCTCTCGATTTATCCAACCATATTATGTTAACTACTGCGAAGTGCGTGGCCAACAAGCTGAGTTATGAGCATGGTTATATGAATAATTGTTTACACACAGGTAATCATTCTCAATAATTGATATTGTGAACATGATTGCAACCGCTTGTTAATTTCTGATGATTTCATTGAGCTGGTGTTTCGATGATTTGATTCATAGCAGGTGATCCGAATATTTCGAGAACGGTTTGATTTGTGAAGAGGTGGTTATATCATTTAATAGGTAATCATTTTAATAGACAAGTCTACAACATATACGAGTCTGCGACTAAAGACATAAAATGTCCCAATGTGTTGCAGACTCGTATGCAAGCGTTTCTGATGATTATCGAATACAATTTCTTTTGATTTTCACTTACAACCAAGCCGTTTCTGGGGAAATGAAATTTCTTTAGTTTTCACCGGACCAAAATCGTTCTCCACTCGTTGGAAAGCTCTCGATTTATCTCGCATTTCTTTCGTACTTGTTCTTCTATCCATGTCGCAGTTTTATATTTATCAATGTTAAAAATGGATATAGTAAACAATGGCGCTTTTTTTTTGTCTCTTGGTTGAGAAGTTAATCTTGGTTATCGTAATTGTAGACGCGCATCATAACAGAAAATTACCTAACTAGGTACTCTGTTGTAATTTCGATTGTTAAAACATTTATGTTATATAGTTTTAAATTTATCTGCATTTACGAATTAGCGGGAAGAAAGCATGTTCCATGTTTTAGCATTTTAGCCGAAAGCTCAAAGCGGAAAGCAACCGGAGGGCCCAGGGGGGCGAATTTTACTTTGTTTTTTTTTTTTTTTTTTTTTTTTTTTTTTTTTTTTTAACACAGAATGTGTTTTAGCCATGGACTAACTAGCCGAAAATGGAACGCGGGATGGGAACGAAATGTGTGACGGGAAGCGAGAGGTCGTGGGTTCGAATCCCGGCCAGGCCTGAAAATTTTTTTTTTTTTTTTTCTCGTGAGACGAAGGTCGTGGGTTCGAATCCCGGCCAGGCCTACGTTTTTTTTTTTTTTTTTTTTTTTTTTTTTTTTTTTTTTTTTTTTTTTTTTTTTTCTCGTGAGACGAAGGTTGTGGGTTTGAATCCCAGCCAGGCTTGATTTTTTAACAACGCAATTTTCGTAGTTTCATACTATAACTATATAAATTGATGTTATAAATGAATAGTAAACAATGACGCTTGTTTGGTTGTCACTTGGTTGCGCGACAACGCAAACACATTCTGTGTTTCAATAATTTCGTCCGAAGTATGTAAATAGAGGTAACCGGGGGCTTGCCCCCTTGCGAGGCGCGGAGCGCCGAGTTTTTTTTTTTTTTTTTTTTTTTTAAGATATGCAATTGCTACGTGTAATTCATGCTTTCGGGGTAATTTTTCATGCTGAACCTCGTGATAATTTTCATTGATTGATATTGCAACACCAACTTCGGGAAACACACACACAAAAAACTAGATTTTAGTACGCTTTGTGCTATGTAGAAATGTGTAAGAAAAGTGCAATATTCTGGTCTGTTTTCGGTGTTTTCCTAAATTGGTGTTGAAAATATCAATGCATGAACATCGTTACGAAATTCAGCTCGAAAAAATACCCCATATAATCAAGTATTACCGGAGGCGAATGAATATCTTCAAAAACTCAGTATTTCACATATTTTCCAATTTCAGCCCTTTCAACCCGACTGAGAATCAACAGTTGCTACATTCTCTAACCGGGAACGATTATTTTCGCCCACACGCAATTATTACAATGGTCCAGATACCTTTGTAGGGGAAGTTTGAAAAATCTTCTTTTAGGTCAGTTAAATTCTTCTTGTTTTAGTATCCCTTTTGGGGCGTTGAAGAAGCAAAACATTGCACGCGAATAACAAAAATCAAAACAGTAGGTAATACAACCGCTAGGACGAAATTTGTCCCACCAGGTTAGGCACTGCTTGGGTTAGAGCGGAATCGCGCATTTTCGGAGCGGAATTACGCCCATTTGCGCGCACTAAAAAAAAAGTGATGGGTCATTTATTCATAAAATTTCACGTAGAACTCAAATCTGCAATAAAACACGGGGATTCACATTTGAAACATATTGGCAAGTAAGACATGCATTACAGGGACGTCCCTATTAATGGATGGAGCTATATATCACAGTTAAAAAAGAGATCAAGCAAAAATATCATGAGTTGTCGGAATTATCCCCCCCCCCCCCCCCCTAACTCCCTCCACTGACAGCAAATTCCCATCTTAAAACTTCCAGTATGAAATTTGAAACTCCTGAAGATTTGACATAAATATGACTAGAGCAAACCAAATTCATAATAACTGATCACGAAAATCTAACGATAATAGTTAAAACATTACGATTATATTGAAATAGTTAAAACATTATGATTATGTAGAAATAGTTAAAACATTATGATGATGTAGAAACAGTTGAAACATTATGATTATGTGCAATAGTTAAAACATTATGATTATTAAAACTTTATGATTGCTATTAACCCGTTCATTCACCCCCTTTTTTCATAATGAAATTCGAAATTTCTAATATTCGATCTAAAACTAGACCGAATTCATAGTCGAACAAAAAAAGAATCACGAAAATCGGACGCGAATTGTTAAAACACCATGATTTATCAGTATTACACCCTCCATGCACCCCCTCCCATGATGCAATTTAATTGATTATGCAATTTAATTAATTTGATATTCGTTTCAAAACCATATCGATTTTTTAATGGTACAACATTAGAATCACGAAAATCGGTTGAGATTTGTAGCTTGGGCAGCGCTTGAAACAATCTGTAATAATCCCCTCTACCCTCCAACTCAACAGCGAGTCCGGAATTCCCAAGGTTTGTTGCACAACTAGACTGAAATTGGAATCGAACTAAATAAGAATTACAAAAACCAGTTGAGAATTGTAGCCTGGTTGAGGCTGACAAAATTTGTCGAAAAAAACACGTTTTTCCGGCCCTCCATTCCCCTATTCCATCACGGAATTCAAAATTTCCGGAGTTTGTTGCACAACTAGACTGAAATTGGGATCGGACAAAGAAAGAATCTCGAAAATCGGTTGAGAATCGTGGCCTGGGCAGCGTCCACAAAATTTGTCATACACACAGGCAGACATACACCTATACTTTTCTTCACGGATTCAGTCTTAGGATGTTCTGAAACACGATCTATGCGATGAACATACCTTAAATAGACGGAACGCCGGGCTGAAATCGCTATATGTATAAATAGTTTAAATTTATTTATCCAAAGTTGAAATTTACGTTTACCCGCGCGAATTCCTCTTTCGGATGCTCTACAGGCCATTGAACAGATTTCAATGGATGAATTGCAGAATCGATACGATAAGTATTCCCTCGAAAAAGGACTCCACCACTACACGTTATTGGGACGAGTGGAAAAACGGCCCGAACTCCTCAACATGCGACTTCCACGTAGAGAGTTAATCCAAATAATCCGCTTGAGAACTGAACATGGCCAACTAAACCGATGCCTCTTCCTGATCAAACTCAGCAATACACCATATTGTGATTACTGCGAAGATACAGTGGACGATGTTGTTCATAGAGTGGAACATTGCCCACTTTATGCAGAAGAAAGAGTAGCATTGTCACCCATTAATAATGACCAAAACCTCACACTATACCTTCGGCACGCTACATACAAACAGTGACTTCAAAAAACTGTTCACTTATAAGAAGACAGCGGGAATAGTTTGGTGACAAGTGTAATTTTATTTCATGATTTAATTTGATTTATGAAGCGATTGAAGATGTAAATAGCTCAAATGTCAACTCAACTGGTTATATGTTACGTTGTAGGACAACCAATAAAAAAAAGTTGAAATTTATTTCTCAAAAGATGAAATTCATCTGTCAATGTTTGAAATCTATTTGTCAAAACTTTAAATTTATCTGTCAAAATTTGAAATATATTTGTTGAAAGTTTAACTTGATGTGTCAATACTATACGATAGTATATATCGTATATGTTTACCCCAACCTTGTCTTCATCACCTTCAAAACTTAGTTTCAACACCTTGTCCCACAGGCACAGCAGAGATTTACCTATGCTACAAACATACCTTAGACATACAATAGACGGAACGCCGTGCTGAAATCGCTATAAGTATAAATAGTTTAAATTTATTTATCCAAAGTTGAAATCTATTTGTCAAAAGATTCTATTCATCTGTCAATAGTTGAAATCTATATGTCAAAAGTTTAAATTTTTCTGTCAAAAGTTGAAATATATTTGTCAAAAGTTTAACTTAATGTGTCAATCTATACTATTAATAAGAATGAAACTCCGTCTGTTTGTTTGTTTGTTTGTCGTGTCTATGCACGGCCAAACGGCTGAGTGGGGGAAGTGTACGAGTGGGGGGATCTTCTTGGGATTTTCCGATAGGGGGAGCGAGCGAATTTAAAATTTTCTAATCCCAGGCGAACCATGGGCCGTAGGGCGGGAGGGGGGTCGAAGTAAGAATTAATGTGCGCTTTTTGGACTTCCCCGCATCCTCTACCCCTCTAAACGGCCGTCGACAATTCCGGAAAAATACCGGTTTCGTAGGTTTTTGAACGAGGAAGACGACGGCGCGATCGGATCGCGAAAAAAGTATCGGGAAATGCGTCAAAAAAATGCGAGAGTACGGACCCGTTTTCTCGAAAAGTCCGCCGAAAAACTTGGTTTTTTCCGATTAAAATATACCCCATAAAGGTACGTTTTTCGGAACGGTTTTCGCGGGCGAAATACAGCTTTGGGTCCGCCGAATCTGAATCCGAAATCGGATATCGAAAAAAGTGACGTTAAGTCGGTCAAATCGCGAGCGGAAGCGAGCAAAGCGATTAAAATTGTGCCGTGGACGAGAGAAGGCTCAAGAATTGACGTGAAGGGTTCGATGTCACAACGTTGCGAGGCGAGCAGGTATGCCTACATAGGTACCTACCTTGCGAGCGAAGCGAGAGCCATTTCAAATAATAAATACGGACTTTGTCCTACACATATACAGGTATACCTTGCGAGCGAAGCGAGCAACATCCCCGAATAAACTTTCCGTGGTTCCACGTAGTTTCTAAGATTTAATTTGTTTGTAAGAATTCCCAACTGAAAAAAACGTCTGCCAAGTTGGGTGGGCAGTACAACATTCCCTAATAAACTTTTCGTGGTTCCACGTAGTTTTATAAGAATTAATTTGTTTGTAAGAATTTCCAACAGAAAAAAACGTCTGCCAAGTTGGGTGGGCAGTATAACTTCTTCAAGCGAGCGAAGCGAGCAGCATCCCCTACAGAATAAATACGGACTTGCGAGCGAAGCGAGCAACATCCCCTAATAAACTTTTCGTGGTTCCACGTAGTTTTATAAGATTTAATTTGTAAGTAAGAATTCCCCAACAGAAAAAAACGTCTGCCAAGTTGGGTGGGCAGTATAACTTCCTCAAGCGAGCGTAGCGAGCAGCATCCCCTACAGAAGTTAAACCTACCCTTAGGGATCTACCGTTTGCGAGCAAAGCGAGTAAAATTCCCTAAATGCCATACTTTGCGAGCGAAGCGAGCAACATTTTCTACATGCCAGACTTTGCGAGCGAAGCGAGCAACATATCCTACATGCCAGACTTTGCGAGCGAAGCGAGCAATATTCCCTACACGCCACACGTTGCGAGCGAAGCGAGCAACTTAATGGGGGGTCCGGGGGGCTTGCCCCCCGGCTGGACGTGGAGGCGAGCGTAGCGAGCCGGAGCGGCTAGTAATATATATTTTTACTCCGACCTTGTCTTCTTCACCTTTAAATCTGAGTTTTAACACCCTGTCCCACAGACACAGCAGAGATTTACCTATGCTACAAACATACCTTAGACATACAATAGACGGAACGCCGTGCTGAAATCGCTATAAGTATAAATAGTTTAAATTTATTTATCCAAAGTTGAAATCTATTTGTCAAAAGATTCTATTCATCTGTCAATAGTTGAAATCTATATGTCAAAAGTTTAAATTTTTCTGTCAAAAGTTGAAATATATTTGTCAAAAGTTTAACTTAATGTGTCAATAATATAATTTTTTACTCCGACCTTGTCTTCTTCACCTTTAAATCTGAGTTTTAACACCCTGTCCCACAGACACAGCAAAGATTTACCTATGCTAAAAACATTCCTTAGACTTACAATAGATGGAACGCCGTGCTGAAATCGCTATAAGTATAAATAGTTTAAATGTATTTATCCAAAGTTGGTTGAAATCTATTTGTCGAAAGATTCAATTCATCTGTCAATGGTTGAAATCTATCTGTCAAAAGTTTAAATTTTTCTGTCAAAAGATGAAATACATTTGTCTAAAGTTTAACTTAATGTGTCAATACTGTATATGTTTACCCCACCTTGTCTTCTTCACCTTCAAAACTGAGTTTCAACACCCTGTCCCACGGGCACAACAGAGATTTACCTATGCTACAAACATACATTAGTCATACAATAGACGGAATGCCGTGCTGAAATCGCTATAAGTATAAATACTTTAAATTTATTTATCTAAAGTTGAAATCTATTTGTCAAAACATTCAATTCATCTGTCAATGGTTGAAATATATATGTCAAGAGTTTAAGTTTGTCTGTCAAAAGTTGAAATATATTTGTCCAAAGTTTAACTTAATGTGTCAATACTATGTATGTTTACCCGGACCTTGTCTTCTTCACCTTCAGAATATGACCTTCTATCATCCCTTCGCTTTCCATTTCCAGTTTTAATCGCTTGAGCGGTAATGTAGTCGAGTGCCAGCGACAAGGGTCGAAACCGGCAAAACATGCCGAGGGGTGGCGGGAGACGGGGGTTGTTTTCTTAGGGCTGCATCTCCCACCCCATCACACGCCCGCGCCAACCCTTCAGGCGACCCTTCAGCACCCGCTCCGGCCCGTAGGTGCGTCTGAAGGGCCCCCGTCGTCCCCCTTCGATACGACCCGCTTGCCGACGCGAGTGTGGCCGACAGGCTCACTCCCTCACCAAGAGTTATAATATTCCGTGATCCCCCGTTTTACTTCACGTCTCTCCTTCTTCCCGTTAATTGGCCGCTTACAGCATAATTTTCGGTAAGGGAGAGAGAGGAAGTGAGGAAAAAGCCCAATTGCCTTAATAGATACCCATTAAGGGCCACCTCTGAAAAGGGTGCATATTAAACAGGGTTGATGGCAATTATTTATTACGAAAATATAGCTTGCGTCAATGTTCTTGAATACCTAACTGATGGAGAAAAAAAACATTCCTGAGAGAAAATTTATCGCCATTTCTTTTCATATTAAGGAAAGTTGAGCAGGTGCTGTAGTCAACTAAATCGTTTTAGCGAATTTTTGAAGAAAATTAAGCTATTGCTCTCGCCTCAAAATTTGTAGAATGTGAATTTTTGAAAAAAATTTATGCAGAAATCCGTTTCAGGCTATTCTGAATCATATTCTGAAGTTTAACGAATTTTTTTATGTATGTATGTATGTATGTATGTATGTATGTATATATGTATATATGTATGTGTCATTCCAGACGATAACTGTCCGTAGAATTGTGCTAGAAACTTCAAACAAATTTTAAAATGTTAAGGACACAAAACGAAAGTTCAAGTTCGTTGGCCAGCATGATCGGATTACATCTTCGGGTTGAAATTTTCAAAAATGTAGTCAAAAATGTCAAAATAGCCTGTTTTTTGCGATATGTTGTGCGAAATAATTTTTTCAGCATACTAACATGTGGTATATTCGGAATCAGCGTAAAACTTCCTATAAGAATATGTTTCAAGTTTTCAAAAATTTCAAAGTTGAAAAATCAGTCAAAAATCGAAATAATGCCGTTCGCTAGTTGTAAAAATCAGTAATATTTGCATGAAACATTGTCCAAATTCAGATTGAACTACTCTTATGGAAGTATACCTGTATAACCAATTCTAGAACCATGCTGTTTAAGGCTAGAACCATGCTGTAGATAGAATTTGATTCCATGTTTGTCTATCAAAATCATAAACTAAAATTTCTCTACACGATCAATACCGACTGAAATGTCGAAGATTTCTTCAAAAAATCGCTCATGGGGTCATGCTGCATGACTGGACTTTTTTCTGTTTTTCTCAGCCATTTTTTGGCCGATAAAAAATTCAAATTGATTGTGGCACATATTCATAGAGGGGTTGAAATACAACTATGAAGTCCCAGTTAATTAATCAATTACTGTACATCTGTCTGACTGTCTAGGGTTGATTCACGTCCAAACAGCTAGACCGAATGACTTGACACATTAGATAGTTGGATTATTTTTCAATTACTTTGAAATGACATTTATGCTGTTGGTAGGTAACCTTGTAAACAGACTCATGAAATTCAGTCCTTCTTTTGCCTTCAGCACCACAGCGTAGTTGAAATTGGACCCATTAGGTAATGAACACTTCAAAATTGGGGAATCATGAAATTCAGTACTTCTTTTCGCTTTCGCATACCAGGGTGTTTGAAATTGGACTTATTTGGTAGTGAACACTTCTGAATTGGTGTATTTAACGCTTTTGGAAGTTTAATTAGGTTTAAGTTGCTCTTATAATGACTTTTATGCAGTGAAAACTGTGAAATTCCAGCTAATTAATTAATTACTGCACATCTGTCTGACTGTCTAGGGTTGATTGACGTCCAAACAGCTAGACCGATTGACTTGACACATTAGATAGTTGGATTACTTTTGAATTACTTTGAAATGACATTTATGCTGTTGGTAGGTAACCTTGTAAACAGACTCATGAAATTCAGTCTTTCTTTTGCCTTCAGCACCACAGTGTAACTAAAATGTATTTATTTATTTGGCAAAAACATATTTATAAGAAAATTAAACAACAGTAGTACTTGACAATACTAGTAATCAACAAATTAAAACAAGATACTTCTTTTTAAAAAAGTGAACATTTTTCAGAGATACTAAATTGGAACTAATTCAATCAAGGACTTCAGAAAATCAAATAATTTGCCCACCAAGGCTTAAGTTCAAAAGAACTTGTGTCCCCTGGTGGAGTCTTACTCGTAATAAGAGGCGCCCAGCTGTACAATACTAGACTATACATAATATATAAAAACAAAAATTAATATGAATATATATGAAGATAAAACTGGCGGAAACAGGAATAACTACTTTATCATAATAAAATACCCATAACCGATATGAAAATAATATTTAAAATTAATTACGAATTCACTCATGAAATACAGAACATCAATTCCCTATGGTTCCCAACAATTATTCAATGTCAGAAAGAATCCCCGATATACATCTTTTAAAACCATTTACGTTGGGAAAAATGGACAAATTAGTTTTGTGTCTATATAAAAAGTTCAGAGCAGCATTGTACGAATTTCTACGATGCGATTCTGTACGACTGCGGGGTAGGGAAATGTTAGATGTTGAGGCAGTTCTACTGAAGGAAACATTACATAGGTGCTCGAGCCTAATACCCGTTTTAAAAACAAGAGTACAAGACTCTATAAGAAAAATAGTCTTTACATTATGTGAATTAAGTTCTGAATTTAATCTAGCAGTAGGATACATATATAAGGTTTATTGAGAGGTATTTTAATCGATGCATTCTGAACTGTCTGCAAAGGAACTAAGTGGTCCCATTAGGTAATGAACACTTCCAAATTAGGGTATCATGAACTTCAGTCCTTCTTATCGCTTTCGCACACCAGGGTGTTTGAAATTGCTCTTATTTGGTAGTGCACACTTCTAAATAGGTGTATTTAACGCTTTTGGAAGTTTAATTACGTGGGAATTGCGCTTATAATGACTATTATGCTGTAGAAGTGGTAAGTTGGTAGCCACCATCATAAACAGAAGATCAACTCCAGCCCATTTATATCCTTCCTCCCCCCAGGGTACTTCAAATTGGTCCTTTTAGTTACTGAACCCATCAAATTATGTAACTATGTAATTATGTAAAAAGTATATAACAAATTCGATAGTTGGGTTACTTTGGAACTACTTCTATAATGACGCGAATGCTGTCGATATGGTAGGTTACCTGCCGTTGCAAACAGTGATTTTGCAAATTGATCGCAGAGTTCCGGATCAATATTTAGGCTATAGTAAACTCCTCCGAACCTCCTCCTTTGTCGTCATCTCGGACTACTCCAACGACGTCACCCCGGTAAACAAGTTCGTAAATAAGGAAAACCCTGATATACTTTACGCGTCAAATAAAGTTGGGATTGGATCTGGCGGATGGAACTCACTATTACGATTCCAAAGATACCAAAACGATTTTTGTGGGTTCAGTTGTAGTTGACAAAGTCAGATCTTCAAAAATTGATATTCAGCGAACGCCTTATTACTTGCCACACAAAAAAAGTCAAATATGTCATGACAATCATTGTACAAACTAAATAATTCGCGACGAAGTTGTGGAGATCCATTTCAAAACGGAAGTTAGTGAAAAAACGTTGTCCATTTCCACGGAAAATGTCATTATTTTTCCATATTTTTTTGAGGAAATACACTTTTTTCAACTAACTTTCGTTTTTTTACAATAATTGTAGCTTCGTGGCGATTCGTTGACAGTCAACTAACATAATATTGCAGTGGAAAAAAGTACGCTTGATCGATTGCTTATATCGGGACACAAAGTGTGTTTTTCTTACAAAATATTGTCACAAAAGCCCCCCAAAACAGCTGAATGTCATTTGGATCTAATTTCTCTGCTCTTCGATCTATGAATGGATCCCTATAAAATGAAATGAAAGTCCTATGAACCTATGAAATGGAGGGCTCTTGGGACGTCTAAAAACGAATCATGAAGTTTAGAGCCTCCCAGGTCAGCAGTGTGAAATCCGGAGCTAAGTTCTTTGGTATTCAACCTAAAAAGCCGAAATTTGGAATGGAGCGTGTCCACGTTCTTCTAATATTTCGCCAAGGCTTAAAGTTAAAGCAAAATAAAAATAAAATGAACTTCTCATTAAACATGCTTTTTTTGCTATGGAGCTGGAATTTCAACACAAATAATAATTTTCATTCTTTTCACCATCTTAATGTATTTTAAAAAATTGGGAAATCTAATGGCAGTTAGTACGGCTGTTCTACCCGGCCGATTTCCTTTTTTTAATTTTTTTAAATAAAAGGTATTTATGCATACATTTGTCTGAGTGATTACTCAAATTTGTATAGCTTTGTCTTTTGATATCTCAGGTTCTAATTGAGATACATTGTTTGTTTTGGTCTAGGAACACTTAGTGAATCATGCCCTTTCATTTGGTTGAGTTTAAACTTAATTGGTTGAGTTTGAAAGGATTTATGGGCGGAAAACCATATTAGTTTAAATTGCAACTGTGTCAAAAAATGTGGTTAGATCAAGAATCAAAGGGTGGCCCCCTTCATTTGAAGGGAGGGATTTTCGCGAACTTCTACGCCCGCATCCTACATACAAGGTACAGGCGGTTCCTGACATTGACTGTGCTTCAGGTGCCACCTCTGAGTGCAATGGACAATTGTGGTGCTGACCGTCAGGCCACAATGGTCAACCTCTCAGGCCGAAATGGGGGGGATTGGCTGGCGAAGCTTGCAGGGGGTGGCCCCCTAGTTCATAATACAGTGATTGCAAAATTATAATTGATAATCAGTAGCGTGAGCTGATTCCATGATTCAAAAAATCCAATTTCCTTTTCCAATTCAATTTTTCCTACGAAGCTGAAATTCGGAACGGAGCATTCGTGAGCCACGTAGGATAGGATTTTAACGTAATCACCCCAATCAGATGAGTGAACCCTTAACGCTAACTTCTATGCTATCAATTTATTCTATGAAGTTGAAATTCGGAACGGAACCTCTGTGAGACAGCTAAAATGGGATTTGATGTATTTGAGCATATAACTCCTCAAATAGAATGTTATGCTGTGTTATGTTTAATATGTTGTGTCGTTGCGTTGATACTAGACGGTTCTCTACGAATTTTGTAAAGCAACACTAGTTTATTATTCACCGTCAATTGACCCCATGTACGAAGCTAGTGCAATTGCAGAAAACCTTTTAAAGTCAAAATTTTGCAGAAAAAAAGTTTTTTAGTCGTCTGGAGCTACCTGTTTGCGAAATTCTACCTTAACAAACAAAATTCGGCGCCCGGTAGAGAGATGGTAGTGTGTAGTGAAGAGTGAGGTAGAGTGGTGTACTACATTACCAGGATAGCAGGGGCTCATCCTGGCGGTACAAACAGGATTTCTCTCTCCCACCCTCTCAAGTCTTCTCAGCGATTGTTTTCCCGCCACTCAATCACGTAGCTGGATAACTTCCCCCTTCCCGCCACCCCACCCAACAATCCAACCCCATCACCATTTAAGAGGAGCCGCACGGTTACCCCTCGCCCAGATATCCAACCCCCTGCCCACCCTTCACCAGCCCTCGCGGTCGAGAGAGGGAGGCATCTTCAGAAGTTCATTTCTCCCGATTTGCCCACGGTTAAATGAGCTGGAAAATTTGATTTTCCCCGTATTTATAAGAGTTTTCACTGACAGAGCAGACTTTGCTCGGAGTGGTTGCTCCGCTCAGCTTTTGTGAATCTGAAGATCCGATTGGATTTTACTTCATAAATCGTTAAAAAGGCACTACTTTCCCAACATCCGAGGAGCCGATGCGTTTATTCGCATGGCATTAGAACCACTTTTAATAGTAAATTAGAAGGCAAACTCGGGTACAATTAAAATTAATCCAAATACTAATTTCTAAAGGTGGCCGTCCACAAGGTCGACAGCGCGGCGCGGGTGAGTCGAAATTTTTTCGCTCTCGACCGCTCTACAAACCTCTGGAGCGCGGCGCGGATGGCGCGCCGCCAAAACATTTAGCACCGCCCCATCGATCTAGTAGACGAAGGTCGAAGCGAAAATTTTCGACCTCGGCCATTTTCATAAGCTTTCGTGCATAAAATATTATATACATACATTCATTTATTTATTTATTTATTGGCATCAAAATAATATATTAGAACTACATTTATACAATTAAAAAAAGAAAAAGAAAATGGTCAACAGTACGACAGATAGGTAAATAAGAAAACAACTGACGCCCACCAGGAAATAAGTTCCTAAGAACTTGTGCTATCTGGTGGAGTCGCAAATTCAAGCATAGTCGTCATATATTAAGACTAAATAACAAAAACTCTCAAAAGCCTAATTATTGAAAGACAGAAGGGTACCTTGACGTTTTACCTAGAATAATTTTAATTAACTGGTTTTGCATACGTTGCACTTTACTAACGTACGATTTATATGCTCCACCCCATAATATAATACCATATTTAATAATGGAATAGGCTAAACCATAATAAATCACACGCATTTGTTCCTTGGATAAAAAATTTCTTGCTTCCTTAAATACATAAAAAAGTTTTCGCAAGCGAGTTATTAAATAGTCAATGTGTGACTTAAAATTTAAATGTTGGTCTATTATCACGCCTAGGTATTTACATTCATCAGAAAAAGGTATGGGAGAACAAGTACACTCCCCGTCATGACTAGCACAGTATCCTGTAGAGCAAAACTTAATACTGTGATAACGGGGAAATGCTCTATTACCTACTCTGAATCGTAGTACAGAAGTTTTACATGGAAAAGTATGTGCAAACTTATGCGGAAAAATGTACTTAAATTTCATTAAAATGTGCTTAAAAAAAACTCTAAAAACCTTTTAAAAAAATCCAAAATCTCTTTTTTAATCGCAGAATTTTATTTAGAACGCCATAAAATTGGTAGTTAACAATTTCTTCTCCCACAAAGCCCTTAATTTTCAAAACACTGTAACATAATATAGTACGATAATTTACGGAAATTCGCTCATACGATCATGGCATTTTAACTGGAACTTTTTAGCACTTTCTTGGTTATTTTTCTAATAGATGGATGGCTCGTCGAAATATAGTGTCTTGCTTCACTATCAGTGGCTTAATCATTTCATGAAGGTCAAACAACTTTTTTCGAAACATCCTAAAATATTGGACGAATTTCCTATCGTCGCTCAATAAATCATGGAAATGACGGATCGAAAAATGAAATCCACCCCATAGTGGACGAACCTCAAGTTTTAGCGTCGCGTCGGGCCGCTCTGTCGACCTAGTGGACGGCCACCTTAAACGACCAAAATCTCGGCTAAATCCAGTTAGGATCAACAAAGTTTGCCAAACAAAGTTTAGACTAATCGTCTATGCTAGAGTTGTACAATTTTACGCGTCGGGACAGTAAAGTCGTCACTGGAAGATCCCGATCTTAGAACTTTCTTTGTTGGAAGACGTACGGGTCATCATCTGTTGCCGACATAAGCCGGTCTGCATCAATCGTCTGAACACTGTCGAACTGGGCCCACGGTCAAAATATTCCTAGGTAGATTACCGTAAATCCTCGAATGGTTAGGGTTGAATTGGGCCCCTGGTCAGTCGGGCTACATTTATCATTAGTTATGTGATCTCGCAAGCTCGCATCTCAAGAATACATAACATCAAGTAGTCAATCCCTTAGTAAAAATTCAGATTAGTTGGATATATAGGCAAAATGATGTGTAGGTATAGTTCGGTGGTCTGGATGGATCGCAAGCTCGCATCTCAAGAATACATAACATCAAGTTGTCAGTCGCTAAGTAAATATTCAGAATAGTTGGACATATAGGTCAGAAAGATCAGTGTGATGTTTGAATGTATTTAAAACTAAGGTAGATGCTAGCATTCCATTTTGTAGGTCATGATTGTATAGATTTGGGCTCCATTCCTCCATGGATGATATGGGCCTCCGAACTGACCATGGGCCCAATTCAACCGTCGTTTTTACGACCCGAATAGACCGTGGGCCCAATTCGACATCACCCATTCGTCTTAACACCAATCAACCCTATCATTACCGTACCGTTTTAGGTACCTACCGAATCTGAATCCGACGAGGTCCACATTCGAACCTACCGGCATTCCTGAACAAGAATTTCTTTCATTCCCGATTCTTGGGAACAGTATTCTTACAATCCTCCCTATTCAGACAAATCACTTTAGAGAAACCTACTCCTCAACGATTAAGTACTTTCCTCGGCAGCCGGAACTGTAAGTACTCAAATTATTGTACAGTAAGGCAATTACAAAAAGTGTCTACTTCAAAAATCGAAATAGTGTATCTGAGGGTACCCATTGAAGTTACAGCATCTTATAGCTTGATACACACTAGAAGTGTTCACGGGATCAACTCCAAGGCCTCCCTCGGAAAACGCTGCAAATCTAAATTTTAATGTAGTTTTTCGTTATTTTCGGAGGCTTCTATAACAAAATGAAATGCAGACTCCATGAAGGTACGTTTCCACTTGCTGTGAAGCAATTCAAGTACAAATGTCATACATGATTTCCAGACCAGAATGATCGACCACTAGATACAGTGTTGTACTAGCTGGAGTTCATAGCCCAACGAGCTTTATGGCAGCAAATATGATGGGCGCATAATTTTACAACAAGGGAAATTCGAATGAGTAAATTCAAATTTAGTTGGGTGGATAAGCACTTGTTTATTGCATGTGTATTAAAAAAAATCCTATCTGGGCAAAATCAATGATATAATCAAGTACTCTTGAATTAATTATATCCCCACGTATTCTCCAGTCAAGTACCTCCTGATATCTACTTGATTATATTTATGATTTTGCCCTGATAAGAAATTTATTTTTTTATATACTTGTAAAATCAAGTTCTTATCTACCCAACTAAATTTGAATTTACTCATTCGAATTTCCCTTGTTGTAAAATACATGTTCATGGGTATACAACCATTTTGTTGGTTTAGGTATTATTTTCAATAATTTTATGCTTTACATTTTGGTCAAGAGGTAAAGTGAAAGGTTCCTATTTTGAATCATCTCTCCATCCACCAGTTCAATCCCAGGAAGCAGCAGAATATTTTTTTTCGTCGACAAGAGACTCTTTAATTTACGAGCAATACCATTTCTTGTCACTCTCACGTTTCAAGATACATAAAATCTAAAAATCGATTTAAAATAATAATAATAATAATAATAATATTAAGTCGTCCAGGGCTTTTCTCTAAAACTACTGGAACAAATTTTATGAAATTTGGCTGAAAAATCATACATTGGCCGGGGATGTGCCAGTAACAGCGGCATCAATTCTGATCAACCCTGAAGGGTAGTAATTAAGGGCTGAAATATTGAGAAAACGAGAACTCGAAAACTTTCAAGGTAACAGTAATGTTTTTTGGTGGTAATTTACGTAATTTTTCCAACAAATCGAACGAAAACATCTGGGAAGCTATAAAATGTTCCGTTCTCTCACTACGAGCAGTGATGAAGCAGCGACCCATGATATTTGGGGAAAATAACTTTCATCAATGACCGCTAGTTTAGTTGTTGTCACAAAGCTAGTTGGGCTATGAACTTCAGCTAGTAGGTACATATGTATCTGGTGGTCGTTCATTCTGGTGTAGAACTAAAATACGGTAGTGAGTATGTCATTTTGGTTTATTATTTTCAATAATAAGCCTATGTGATCGTATAGCAATGTCCGACCGCCGTCCACCGTTCGCCGTCCGGGCCATAAAAGTCTTTAGAATTGACTTCAAAAATCCGTTCTTTCGCACATAGACTCCACTTGGGGTCTAGTTGGTCCTAACTTCTCGCCAGCTCGATCGCTCCACACCCATGGGTGCTATGAGCCAAAAATAGGTGAAAACGTGTCTTTTTTGAGGCTTTGAGTCCTAGCTGACGTACGCGCGCACGCCTGGAGCATATTATACCATACTATAGGATGTTATAAATAATTGTCCAGCCCATCTAGAATGCAAATCATTCATAAATTAAAATTGTCGTACGTACGCATATTTAATAACATATCCTCTCGACTTTTCGTACGTACTTATATAATGATATTATTAAGGCAATAATTATTTGAATAGATAGGAGCTCAAATCGAGAAATATAAACATGCGTATATAATTATAGAAATATAGGTTGTGGCAACTCGAAATAGGACACGCCGAGGAGTCTGGACGGGCCTTATGACGTACGCAAGCCAACTAAAACTACGATCATACTCAATTGAAAAAAATAATAAACCTTTGTGAAATAATTTGCAGCGTTTTGTAATTGTGTTGCATCACAGCAAGTGGGTTTCATTTTGTTGTATGTAGAAGCCTCCGAAAGTAACGATCTATACGATTAAAATTAACATTAGCCGCGTTTTCCGAGGGAGGCCTTGGAGTTGATTCCGAGAGCTCGTCGAGTGGCGGTTGTAACAAAATAGATACGAGGTCGTGAGTTGGAGAAAAAGGCCTCACTTCGAGATTACGGCGCAAATGTGATTATACTCCGGGACGTGACGAGCCCTGTGATTAGAGGAGATTCCGAGTCTGGCGTGGGAGGGTTTGTGGAAATAAAAACAGCAATCCAGATGGAGCATATTTTGCTTCGACCGACAACACGTGCCGACTGACAGAAAAGTTGTTTGACGAACGAACAATTCCATTATGGGATCGCTGTCAAGTTTGACCTAGTTCTCATTATACGATGCGGTTCGTGAGAGGCAATATTTTGTGAATATGAATCTTTTGCATACGCACGAAAATTTGAGTGACGTTTGGGAGAATTTAAATAAAAGTAAAGTATAAAGTAAACAACCATTCCAGGTGGGGGCTTTTCGTCCGACACCCTCGGTCGTCGGGGACGTCATCAGCTGTCCTCCAAATGGAGGATCAGAATTCGTTGTGATGATTTCGCTTAAAGCTACTCATTGCCTCACCCCTTGAGTGGACAGGGATTCGCCGTACAGAAGCGTGAAAACTATATATTCAGGATCACTCCCATTACATACGTACCCGACGCACAGTACTTTGAGTACCTATGTATCAAAAATCGAAAAAACGATCGGTCAAAATTCTTGAACCCGAGTGCAATAATCTATCCTTGGATAGTCCGTGGGCACGATTCAAAAGGTTTCCCGTCTCCACAAGCCTCGCACAGAACACTAGAGCGCAAGTTCCGCGGTCCAACTGTCAACAACTCATTTCAGCCAAAACACTAACGATGAACTACCTGTTCATTACGAGTGCAGAAATCGTCCGAGCTACTTTTAAGATCGCTCTGCTCTTCATGACGAGTCACGACACAGGTATGGGCTATATTAATGTGGTTCAATAATTTTTCAAGTATGAATTTCCCTCATTTACGCCGTTAAATCTTTACCATAATAATCCCAAAAATTTTCGACTAAACCTCTACCTTAGGAACTGAATTTTTCAAAAAGAGGAAAAAAGAGGAGTTAGATCATTTGATATATGTTTTTTGACACTATTCCTTCACTCAATCCCGTTGGAATTTCCTGCGGCTAGATTTTCTATGATTTTTTCAATTTTTTCAGCCAGAGTTCCCACAAATCGGACACTGTTCGGAAAATGAAAGTGCGGGAAGAGCATGGAAGGCAAAAAAGGCAACATCCTCTCATTCTTGCTGTCTGATTTGGGTCTTCAATCGGATATTGACGATGTAAAAACAAAAATTTCTTTCTTCCACGCCTACGTTGGAAAATTGCGGAAACAGTGCGGCAGGAAAAATGCGGTTTTTGAAAAACGTCACATCAAGTGGCTGAATCTGCCGAGTTCGTTTTTTGAACCATTTTTCCCTTCGGGTGCGACAAAAACCCGTTCAGGATCGAGTTGTGGAAGTCCCATGAAGCCTTTTCACGAATGCAGTTTATTGACGAAAAAGAGGCGTGTACAAAATTTGCTCACTCTTTATGTTTCTCTTTATAAACCTAACCCTTGTTAATTTTCTGTTCATGTACTACCTAGTCATTAAGTTCCAATACCCTTCTGTGTACAAGTAAATTTATATTTATATAAAATACAGATTGGTTGAAATAATTTATTCAATACATTTCTATGAAGGTTTCCTAATCGTGCATTTTTTCCCCTCTCACGTAAGTATATTACGAATTAGTACGTCAACGCAGAATGCTTGGTAAAAGAAAAGTCTTCTTCTTTTACTGGTTCTTGGTAATCTTTTAGTAGGCAGGTAGTTGATATGGTGATTAAAAAAATTTATGATTTTGATAAGATGAAATTTGTAGAATTATTTCGAGAAAAAGGTGAATAGCGCGTTTGGTTAACATTTTTCAGTTTTACCTATTAAGGGCTTATTTACGACCCCCACATCCATATATATTCGTGATCAGCATAACATTCCCTACCAGAATCCACCAAAAACAGAGATTTTTGAACAGCTGACCCTTACAATCAAAGTACTGTGCGACGGGGTAAAACGGTTGTAGCAGATGGGAGACCTCTTGCGCATGTCCTGCAAGAATGGGGATAACGCACAACCCCAGAATCGCTCGACATAATGCTGTGTGCGATCTTTTTAACCCTCGGATAGGCGCGGTCTAAAAAAAACGGCGATAGGCGCGGGGTATCATTTTGATACAATGGGTATTAGGTAGGGAAATGGGTTAAGGGAAATATTATAAAGTTAACCATTGTTCAAATCAATAGTTTTATTGGACTAGAAAACAAGCTGATAGGTAGAGAAACTACTATAACATTATAGAAAAAGTCAAGAAATTAAATTATCAGGTTGAAAAATAAGGTAACTAATAATTTGAGCTAGTTATAATTGTTGAGTATTTCCTTATTTAGTAAACAATGTTTTGGCAACATTCTTCACAGATAAGTTTAAATCTTTACTCATAATTACAGCAAACGTTTTACGGAAAAAATACAAGTGTATAGATAGGAACTATACCCGTAAACTCAAAGAAACGAAATAATAAACTAGAAAAGAGAACGAAAAATTTTAGTAAAGTAAATAATTTTGCGGTAACAAAAGTATGTTAGGCGAAATTTTTAGGTACCAATTATCTTATTGAGCTAAATTTAATTGTTGGTGACAATCTTTACAAATAGGTTTCAAGTGCTCTGAACACAGAAATTTTTCACATAGTACGCAATTTTGAGTCGTCAATCTACTTTTTTTAAAGTTTTACAGGGGTCGCATCTCTTTCGTTTTTTCCCTGATGTGGGTTGTGGAAAAGCTCTCTCACGCAGTTGTTGCATCGGCTGTTCCTGAGAGTGTTCTTCATCATTGCCATTGACATTTTCAATCTCGTAATCTGTAAATTACCTGGATGGGCGCGGTGTATCAATTTGATTAAAATCAGCCGTAACTTCTGTAGCTCACTTCTTCGACGCGTGAAGGTCAACTGATTCTGAAGACGGATTGAAGTTAGGAAGGTAGAGGGAAGGGGGCCCCTCTCCGAATGCGATAGCGGGCGTTGCAACCCTTCAAAGCCATGTTTTCTATCAATTTGATACCGCGCCTATCCGAGGGTTAAAGGAGGGTACACACCTACAGGTAGAAATGACAGGTCCACCTGTCGCAGGTAACCTGTCAGGTCAACCTTGGAATGTAGATGGACAATAACTGTCAGGTGGCCTGCCACCCTTCCGAAAATTTGGCAGGTGGCAGGTATTCAAAGAGGTTGTGTCGAGAGAGCTCACTTTATTACGGTGTACACAACTTTTTTTTTAGTGCATCTGATATCAGTTTTCAATCGCGTTGCATATTCGTTTTGTGTATTTTTATCGTTCGTGGTAGTGCTGTTTTTTAGCGAATTTTTGAAGAAAATTAAGCTATTGCTCTCGCCTCAAAATTTGTAGAATGTGAATTTTTGAAAAAAATTTATGCAGAAATCCGTTTCAGGCTATTCTGAATCATATTCTGAAGTTTAACGCATTTTTTTATGTATGTATGTATGTATATATGTATGTATATATGTATATATGTATGTATATATGTATGTGTCATTCCAGACGATAACTGTCCGTAGAATTGTGCTAGAAACTTCAAACAAATTTTAAAATGTTAAGGACACAAAACGAAAGTTCAAGTTCGTTGGCCAGCATGATCGGATTACATCTTCGGGTCGAAATTTTCAAAAATGTAGTCAAAAATTTCAAAATAGCCCGTTTTTTGCGATTTGTTGTGCGAAATAATTTTTTCAGCATACTAACATGTGGTATATTCGGAATCAGCGTAAAGTTTCCTATAAGAATATGTATCAAGTTTTCAAAAATTTCAAAGTTGAAAAATTAGTCAAAAATCGAAATAATGCCGTTCGCTAGTTGTAAAAATCGGTAATATTTGCATGAAACATTTGCATGAAACATCTTCAAAAATTCGCTCATGGGGTCATGCTGCATGACTGGACTTTTTCAGCAGTGAAATAATGGCAGCCAGGAAAAAAGAGATCATGGAAGATTTCATAGAGATTTATCGTAGTGAGCCATGTATATGGAATGTGAATAGTGCAGACTACAGTCATCGTCCTCGGAAAGAAGCTGCTTATGCAAGATTGCTGGAAAAACTGAAAGAATTAGAACCGTGTGCTAACAGGGACGCAGTTTTAAAGAAAATTAACTCATTACGAAGTAACTTCCGCAAGGAATTGAAGAAAGTCAAAACCTCAAAGAAAACAGGATCATCAGCTGGTGATACCTATAAACCTACGTTGTGGAACTTTGACCTTCTTACCTCAGTAGACACCTTTCATGAGCAGAAATCGATGCCCCCAAAACGGTGTCTTTTTTCTCAATCAATTCCAAGGAGAATGAAATAAGTTTGTTCATTCATCCTTAAATAATTATGCCAATCTTTTGGAGCAAAACGCAGTTCGTTTAGTAAGTTCACATGTGAAAACATTGTTCTCTTTTTTAACCAGTCTTTACACCACACACTTCGCGGTTTACGTTTTCGTTTTGAATCCATAACAAATAAGAAACCAACCACAGCAATAGCGTCATCTTCCGACATTTTCAACCAACTGACGAACGGCAGACTGTAGGTGTGGATCCTCTTGCATTTCATGGTGGATGGCAGGTGGACCTGTGACAGGTGGAGGTGATCAATTGGAGGATGTATTTGTGATTCCTACCAATATAACGTGGAGAGGTGTCTAGTCAAAGAAATCTGCAGTGCTCTTGAGGAGGCTGGGTATCCCAGAGTTTTTGCTGAGCTGGGCTTCAGAACTTTTCAACTCTTTTGAAACGACGCCAGTTCGCTCTAGTGGAGGTTCGGAGAAGGTGGTATCAGTTGTTTTGTGTGTGATCAGTTGTTTTGTGTGTGTGCCCACCCCCCCACCCTTATAGGAGACACTCGACATACCTAATACTCGTCGGACTCTTGGCGTGGGAATGAGAGATGAAACACAGTTTGTAGAGTTTCACTCTTTTCAACTCTTTTAAAACGACGGCAGTTCGCTCTAGTGGAGGTTCGGAGAAGGTGGTATCGTTGTTTTGTGTGTGATCAGTTGTTTTGTGTTTGTAGTTGTTTGTACCCCCACCCCCCCCCCCCCCACCCTTATAGGAGACAGTTCTGCTGAGTGGAGGTTTTATATGGAGTTCCTTAGTTGCTGAGGCGATAAGACAAGGCGACGTACGGGCTTCTGACTGAGCGGACTTGCAATAACTCAGGAGAATCATTGACGCTGTACCGAAGTTGTAAAAGGTACAATGAGTGAGAGGCCCCCAATCACAATGGGTGAAGGGTTGTTTACCTTAATAGCTATGCCCATAAGGTCTTTTTCACTCACATGGAATTCCATCAGGAAAATCTTTCACTGTTCAGCCTGGAAACTGAACTCGACCTGAGAAGGAAAAAAAAGAAGAGGAATTTTTAGTATTTATTCTTCCTCTTTATTATTATCTATTCTCCCTGGGTTATAGATGTCCAAGGCAGAACTACCCTTAATTAATATTATGCAGCGATGTTTAAATATTTAGCTTAGCAATCAATTTTTTTCAGTATGCTAGGTAAAAAAAAAGCGGATTTTGGTGGTTTTTTTTCTCTTCATGTCGCACTCTTGAGCACTTGTTTGCGCCCTTACATGCGGGTATTTTCGTAATGTGCATGATATTTCCTGAAGAAATCCGTTGGAAAAAGAGTTTTGTCCATCTCAACCCTATTTTCGATGCACTGTGCGTCGGTCAGAGTATAGGAAGGAATCTCCGGATCCGGTGCTCTCACCTTGTCGAAATAGAATGGTGTATCAGTTGGTTACTGATCAACTCAAGTCTAAATTTTGAATATGAATGCGTACCTCTGGCCTACGAGTTGGCTCATTTATATTAAACTACGCATGGAAGACAACCCCCTCCCAAAGATGTTTGACCTCAACAGCCCACCTGCTCTGCAACGGAATTCTCAAGCCAACGGCCGGCGTCTGCTAGTTTACTGGTAGAAATGATTTCTATGTTACAGTTCTATATTTTAAATATAGTCCACGCCCAAAATAGTCTATATTTTCAAAATCTAATCTCAAACGTTCTCCTTAAATTACGAACTATTTTCGGTCTTGGCCCCTGGACTTTGAACAGAAGTCAATCCAGAGTCGGGAGTCATCCTTCAAAAACATCAGTGTAGTAACTTGGTTAACTCTGGATTAATCCGTGATCCTCCTTGTGAAACGGGCGATTACAAGCCAAATAAACCGAATAACTTATGCAAACGTACTCGCTATATGCGTTTCGTGAAGATTTGGAAAGAAATGAAGCTGAATGGAGCACTTCTTCTCGACTCTCTTGCCCTCACTAAATAAAAATATATTGCCTTGTATTCAACCGAAACGGCTTTGTTGGATTGAGACATTTTGAATAGTTTCCTGAACCATTTTGTGGGCGAATAAAGGAAACTATCCCAGTTTCTCTCTTCTTGAGACACATAGATTGATGCTTCATGGCAAAAGTAGGGTATAAAGAGAAAGAAAACAGGAAGTGAAAAGCAAACAAGAAAATCCCGAAGTGGCGCTGAGAGGTCGTGAAAGTGAGTGTGCATGTTCTAATAGAAGTGCCCCTTTAGAAGGAAGGGGCACCCTCAATATTTCCTCGGAAGGGTTTCCCTCCATTGAATGCGAAACAGGCGATTGAGAAGTGAGAGGGAAGCGAGGGTGAAGTGGAGGGGGGTACTCTTTTCACACACTTCGGGAAAATCGTATTGGCTCGAGAGTTTCTGGGCTTTGAAGGGACCTTCAGGACGAACTATCTGCATATTGTAAGGGAGCCTTTGAGATTTGGGCCCCCTCCACTCGCCCTCACGCTCGTAAGGTCCGTTCTATTGTGACCCCCGTCAGCGGAAGGGGGTAAGTGAATGAGATTTGACCCTCCAGGCTTCCGGAAAGACCTCTGAGGCGTTTAAATAGTGGACCCTTCAAGATTTCATTTACCGGCTACAACGACCAATCTTTTTAAAAGACTCCCCTTCCGGTCTTAATATTTTCTCTTTATTCATTTATTTTTCTTATAATATTATATTTATTTTTCTTATAACTTATTTATTATTTTTAATAATAAACCTCTGTAACCGATTTAAAAAAAATTAACCCTTCAAAGCATTTTTAGGTACGTACTTATACGATGAAGACAAACAGATTTTTAGAAATGAGGACAACATTGAACAAAGAATAAATAATTTACCTCCACAACAGTGGTAAACGAGAGCGGCAACCCAGTAGCTGTCTGTGATTCCCGTTGCAGCTGTTGATTTTGATATTTCTCCCTCACCCGTTCCATGTCACTATAGGCCGTGTGCCAGCAACTTTTCCATTACCAGAGAGATAACCAAACCAAACTTCTAGAATATGTTTGGGGGGTCATTTGAAGTGTTTTGAGCTATGATAGACATCACAGTTTGGTAGCTATCGAAAATGGCGGCAGGGGAAAGGGGAGGGGGAAGGCATTTTCTTTAAAAAAATCGTATGTTTTGAACCAGACAAGATAGAAAAGATTTTCTAACGCCAAAATGTTCCTAAAAGACTCTAGTTTCAATTGGTATAGTCATATTTGGTGATACGTTAAGAGGTATGCGTGAAAAAGTGGTTTGAATAACAAAAAACGTGGTTTTCCAAAATCGACATTTTCTTATTTTGCTTATAAGTCAAAAACGGTTAGAGTTATCGAAAAATGCCTTGAAATAAAAGTTGTAGAGCAAGAAAAGAGCTTTAATTTGATATATAATAACGTGCAAAACGGTTGAGTGGTGTGGCGCTGAGAGAGCATAACGTTCTGGAATCCACAACGTCGGGTCGCTGGTCGCGGGCTTTGTCCATTCAACGGACCCCGTTTGTCGGGCGTTCACATGCTTTATCGCCAATCGCAGATACGTTTTCGCAACTTCTTACCATTTTTGGGTTATATTATGACGTACACTCAATAGAGAATACATATTGGGCCCGCTGACCAGGTGCCTCACGTCAAATTCGAGCGTGCAACAGACAAAATACATGTTATGTTGGCGGTACTGTCGCACTGTGGCACGAAATTACAGCTCGAATCAATATAGAGCCTCGATTACTTTCAGGTACAACTAATTATACAAGGAGAAATAAGAAAGACATCAGCAAATGGGCATGATGTATAA